>CM019170.2:5408277-5501563 GCA_009739505.2 Apolygus lucorum | reverse complement strand
ATGCCTAATTGGAACTACCATCTCAACAAATCTTGATAACATGTAAAATGTTGAATTCCACCTCGTAGGAACGTCCAGAACTACTTTCTTCATTTTACCGTCTGGGATGCCCTCTCTCCTGAAGTAATTACGGAGCTCATCATTGACACCATATTTAACCCAAACCACTATGTTTCTAACCTTACGAATAATTCCTTTTAGACTGCCAGTGGTTTTTTCTATCGACAATTCGCAAACAAGGTTGAGATTGTGTGCAAAACAACGCACATGCTTATTTTTAGTGGAGGAATCTGGAATGGCATTGACAAGGTTTGCTCCGTTGTCAGTAACTACAGCAACCACTTCCTCTTTAGGTGTGTCCCATTCTCTAAATAGGTTTTCCAACTTCAAAGAAATGTACGAGGAACTAAGAGATTCTGAAAGCTCCAGAACTCCAACAGTAAATGCTCGCAATCCTGAATGAAATGCACAGTTGCTCCTTCGTAACTTCTCATTCATAAGTAACTTCTCAAGTTACTTATGGTCAGAGGGTCCCACAAATTAAAGATTCTCGAATCTCGGGTCAAGAAGTGTTGATGACGCTAAAAGAAAGTGATGCTCCGATGTGGTCGACTTTTTGTTCATTTAGGTGATTACAATATAATATATATTTGTATATATAATATATAATATATAATCATATACAATATAATATATATTCATATATATTGTATATAATATATTGCAATGAACAAAAAGATTAGATATTATCTAATCACATAATAAATATTATTTATCTTCAGGCCGTTGCCAACTACTTACAGATTTTGTGACTCGCAAGTTATTGCAATAATGGGAAGCGCATTTCACAACGGGGGGTTCAAGAACTGTAATTTCTTTCAGAACTTTGATCTCATCAGCATTCACAGTGTCTGGGGGGTTTGTACAACTTAGCAGAACATGCCTTATTGGAACTACCATCTCAACAAATCTTGATAATATGTAAAATGTTGAATTCCACCTAGTAGGAACGTCCAGAACTACTTTCTTCATTTTACCGTCTGGGATGCCCTCTCTCCTGAAGTAATTACGGAGCTCATCATTGACACCATATTTAACCCAAACCACTATGTTTCTAACCTTACGAATAATTCCTTTTAGACTGCCAGTGGTTTTTTTTCTATCGACAATTCGCAAACAAGGTTGAGATTGTGTGCAAAACAACGCACATGCTTATTTTTGACCGACTTCAACGCGCCGAAGGCGCGCGAAAGAGGAGGTACTCAATTCGGGTTGTCGTGGGACGACGATTTTTTTTTTTTTTTTTTTTTGTATGTCCGAGTCGCTTGCATTTCTTTATTCTGGTACCAATCTGTCTGATTCTTTTTGAAATGTGTTCTACCAGTATCCGTGGTGGTCCCATTTCAAACAGATTTCATTTTGCTCAGTTAAAAGTATCGAAACTTTGTGAAAGAAGTTGAAAAACGTGGTTCCCATTTTCGGGAATATTGGACCGCATTCACTCTTCTTGCCCTGTGACTTCCGACTGAGTCGATGGAGGACCATTTGTGTATAGTCAAATTGAAGGTCTGATTGTAAGCTTTAAAATGATATGCTATATGAGGGGGGTTCCGATAACTAAAAGGTGCTGCGGGGGATGAGAAACGGGGAAATTATAGTGGCTTTTAGGTCAGAACCTGCATGAGCCATATCAAACGTGTCTACGAATGCTCATGTATGTGAGTTTTCCTACCAAGTATGAGCGATAATTATAGTACTGTTAGTTAGGTATTCTACCAAGTGGGTGTAGCACATAGCTCCCTCGTCATTCATAATATAGTTGGATATCTAATGGTATAGGAGATCGTCATAACTGCATAGTGCCGTGCCATATATGAGATATGTAGTACAATTTGGTGATAAGAGGGTATTTTACCAAGTGGGTGTAGCACATAGCCCCCTCATCACCGATAACATGATTAGGTAATAGAAGACGGCATCGTCAGAACTGCATAGTGCCCTACTAAATATGAGGTATGTAGTACAATTAGGTGATGAGAGAGTATTCTACCAAGTGGGTGTAGCACATAGCTTCCTAGTCATCCATAATACAGTTGGCTATGTAATGGTATAGGAGATTGTCGGAACTGAATAGTGCAGTACCAAATGTAAGGTAGGTATATAGTATAATTAGGTGATGAGAGGGTATTCCACCAAGTGGGTGTAGCACATAGCTTCCTAGTCATCCATAATACAGTTGGCTATGTAATGGTATAGGAGATTGTCGGAACTGAATAGTGCAGTACCAAATATAAGGTAGGTATATAGTACAATTGGGTGATGAGAGGGTATTCCACCAAGTGGGTGTAGCACATAGCTTCCTAGTCATCCATAACATAGTTGGCTATGTAATGGCATAGGAGATTGTCGGAACTGTATAGTGCAGTTCCAAATATAAGGTAGGTATATAGTACAATTAGGTGATGAGAGGGTACCTATTCCACCAAGTGGGTGTAGCACATAGCTTCCTCGTCATCCATAACATAGTTGGCTATGTAATGGTATAGGAGATTGTCGGAACTGAATAGCGCAGTACCAAATATAAGGTAGGTATATAGTACAATTAGGTGATGAGAGGGTATTCCACCAAGTGGGTGTAGCATATAGCTTCCTAGTCATCCATAATATGGTTGGCTATGTAATGGCATAGGAGATTGTCAGAACTGTATAGTGCAGTTCCAAATATAAGGTAGGTATATAGTACAATTAGGTGATGAGAGGGTACCTATTCCATCAAGAGGGTGTAGCACATAGCTTCCTCGTCATCCATAACATGGTTGGGTAGGTAATAGTAGAGGACATCGTCAGTACTGCATAGTGCTGTACCAAATATGAATTATATAGTACAGTTAGGTGATGCGAGGGTATTCTACCAAGTGGGTGTAGCACATAGCCCCCTCATCACCGATAACATGATTAGGTAGGTAATAGTAGAGGACATCGTCAGAACTGCATAGTGCAGTAGGTACCAAATATGAGGTAGGTATATAGTAAAATCAGGTGATGAGAGGGTTTTCTACCAAGTGGATGTAGCACGTAGCTCCCTCGTCAATCATGTCATGGTTGTGTTGTCAGAACTACCAAGTACCTAGCAATTATGAACATAGTCGACCATTTAGGGGATAAGAGAGTAGATTGGTAAGTAGACAAGTGAACCAAATACCTCCTGAAACTGATCCTAAAATGGAAACTCATCTATATGTATGGAAACTGATCCGGGTTACAGAATGTGGTTCATCCTACGGCTTCTGGTTCACCTTACTGAAATGATTTACCTGCAGTTTTTCAAACAGTTTTAGTAATACTGTGATTACTAAAACTGTTCGAAAAACTGCGGGTAAATTAATTTCAGATTTATATTGAGGACCACTAAAAAGTGAAAAATAAAAAATAATATAAAATGGAAAAATAATAAAATAAAAACCTTTTTAACAAAAAAATGGACCGACCTCAAAAATGATGTCTGTAAACACCAAAAAGGGAAAAATAATTCTCTCAGCAAATACATACTTGATGTAGTAGGTTGTTGGACATAGATATCTAGTCAACAGATGGTATGTTGGAATACCAACAATTATTTTCAGTGTGATTCACACTTATTGTCACACTCACATCCTCCATCATACGATAGCAGTGACATACTGCCCAATAGTTTTGGAACACTTATATCTACTCGTATTCATGTTTTGTATGGCACGATCGACGCATGTTGTAATACTCACCAGATCATGTGAGTAGTACTTATAAACCACAGCGTATCCAGACAGGTAGGTAGGTACGCATTGAAGTCGCCGCCGTGCCCATCTGTAGACACAAACATCTTATAGATCTTCTACTTACCAACATATTATTCTTTTTCGCAAATATACATACCTCTCATACTACGAACATGCTTCCACACTGAGTATGAATGTAAATAGCTAATTAGGTAACAACGCTTCTGAAGGTATGTAGCTACATTACAATATGTCCACCAATATAATAATAAATTCTCATGTAATAATAAAGTCCCAAAATACTAGTCAAAACCATTCCTAGGGAGGTTCACACTTACTATCGTACTCATATGGCAGCAGAGACGTACTAGGTACCTGATAGTTTGGGGAGCACATTTTAACTCAACGGTAACCAGATCATCGAATAATTTATCGGTAGTAAGTTTGTGTCTACAGATGGGCACGGCGGCGACTTCAATGCGTACCTACCTACCTGTCTGGATACGCTGTGGTTTATAAGTACTACTCACATGATCTGGTGAGTATTACAACATGCGTCGATCGTGCCATACAAAACATGAATACGAGTAGATATAAGTGTTCCAAAACTATTGGGCAGTATGTCACTGCTATCGTATGATGGAGGATGTGAGTGTGACAATAAGTGTGAATCACACTGAAAATAATTGTTGGTATTCCAACATACCATCTGTTGACTAGATATCTATGTCCAACAACCTACTACATCAAGTATGTATTTGCTGAGAGAATTATTTTTCCCTTTTTGGTGTTTACAGACATCATTTTTGAGGTCGGTCCATTTTTTTGTTAAAAAGGTTTTTATTTTTAGTGAAGGTGTCTTGAATGGCATTGACAAGGTTTGCTCCGTTGTCAGTAACTACAGCAACCACTTCCTTTTTAGATGTGTCCCATTCTCTCAATGGGTTTTCCAATTTCAAAGAAATGTACGAGGAACTAAGAAATTCTGAAAGCTGCAGAACTCCAACAGTAAATGCTCGCAATTCTTAATAAAATACTCAGTTGCTCCCACGTAACTTCTCATTAATAAGTAACTTCTTAAATGACTTATGGCCAGTGGGTCCACAAATTGAAGATTCTTGAAACTCGGGTCAAGAAGTGTTGATGACGCTAAAAGAAAGTGATGCTCTGATGTGGTCAACCTTGTATTCATTTCGGTGATTATAATATAATCACATAATAAATATTATTTATCTTCAGGCCATTGCCAACTACAGATGTTGTGACTCGCAGGTTACTGTAATAATGGAAGGTACATTTCACAACGGGGGGTTCAAGAACTGTAATTTCTTTCAGAACTTTGATCTCATCAGCATTCACAGTGTCTGGAGGGTTTGTACAACTTAGCAGAACATGCCTTCTTGGAACTACCATCTCAACAAATCTTGATAACATGTAAAATGTTGAATTCCACCTCGTAGGAACGTCCAGAACTACTTTCTTCATTTTACCGTCTGGGATGCCCTCTCTCCTGAAGTAATTACGAGCTCATCACGAACATTGACTAGTTTTACCCAAACCACTATGGTTCTAACCTTACGAATAATCCCTTCTAGACTGCCAGTGTTTTTTTTTTAATCGACAATTCACGAACAAGGTTGAGATTGTGTGCAAAACAACGCACATGCTTATTTTTAGTGAAGGTGTCTTGAATGGCATTGACAAGGTTTGCTCCGTTGTCAGTAACTACAGCAACCACTTCCTCTTTAGGTGTGTCCCATTCTCTCAATAGGTCTTCCAATTTCAAAGAAATGTACGAGGAACTAAGAGATTCTGAAAGCTTCAGAACTCCAACAGTAAATTCTTGCAATTTGAGATTCTGAATAAAATGCACAGTTGCCCCCAAGTAACTTCTCATTTGGAGGTCAGACAAAATATCAATAGGAATGGAGATGTGTTTGGCGCTATGTAACTGTTCTTCGAATGTGGCACTGTGCTTCACAGTTTTTCATAACCAAACTTTTGATCGTGTAGTGTTCATGAAAATTGTAACCCCCCTTCAAAATTTGATGGTTAACGTTTTGAGGTATGTAAAATCCAAAAATCGAATAAAAATGTTTCCATCCGTCCTCTGTACGCGACACTTCTCCTAGCAACTGTAATATCTCACATTTATGTTTTGTAGTTCTGCAATAAAGTAAGGTATAGGAAAACCCCTGAGTACGAGACATCACAAACACGGATGAGGTGAGGAAGGGAAAGAACACGTCATCTGACGTCACCTCTATTCCACTCTTCCCACACCCTTCTAGCTAGAGTTTAAAAACTGCACTCGGGGGTCTTCCTACATGCATTTGTACCCAGTCTATTGAACTTATCATTTCCTCTCGCCTTCTCACCTTACCTACGGCCCAGTTCCGCAGAGGAGACGGTTTACCCTGTAAGGCGCCGACCTCTATCCCCCTTTAGGAAGCTTATTCGCAAAACTAGGCTTCATAGGTAAATGTTCCGGGTCCCGCCGGTCTGCCTGGGTCCAGACGCCGATGTCCGCGGATAGCGCATCTTCCGCACTTCTCCCAATGGTGAGCCTAACGGCGCTGCGGATATAGTGCAAAAGCTGTAGGCTTAGGGAAACAATCTCTCCCTTGAGAGATCCCTTGTTCATGCTAGTTTCAAATCAGCGCATCGAGAGGACCATCACCCTCACTCGAGTACACGCAGATACAACAGTACCCATGGACCGATTTGGTATGTGGGCTCCATGTGGGGTCTAGTTGTGCTGCGAAGCTTTTGGTTGGTGTCAGCCACTTCTAAGGTGTGGAAAAACGAGTTGTAACTTTAAAACACCCCAGATAAAAACATTTTGATATCTAGATAATTGTTTTCATCATTAAAAATAGTATTGAAATTTTAGAATCGCATGAGGCCACCCAGAGCTCTGTAGGGCTGTGTGAGGCCAACCGTTCACTCCCTATAGGGACGAATGATAAAGCAGAAACACGAGTGTGAATCGGAAATAGGTCAAATTTCCGTGCAAAATTCAGCTAAGAAAATGCGATTTTTCCTCCGATTAGAGTTTAATGTCACTTAGTGGTGCTTCCTTAGCAACCAAGAATCAAATTTTGTCATTATTATGACGATGTTTTGGTGTCAAAATAAAGTTGATATTGAACTTTGCGTGATAATATCGACGCCGAAAAGGCAGACTATTGAATTTTTTTCGCCCAGGAACTAACCAATAGGCGATTTTACAAGTTTTTAGCAAAGCATGATAGAAGCTTGAATTGACCTTCAAAGTCCATTTAAAGATGTATTTCAATGCTGTTTACTTTGAAAATCACCTAAGTGTACTTAGTGAATCTGTAGATGACGATCCTTAGAACAATTTTCGAATTTGGCTAATTTTGAGTTTCAAAACAAGGTAACGGGTAGCGTTGTTTTGTTTGGATAGCCAATCAATGATATTTGAGTGATTACAGGAACACTCAATTAAGTTTATTCTGGATTGTTCAGAGCAAATTAAAATAAAACAACAGAAAAAATACAATAATGAGATTCGAAAGTTTAGTATTGTTAGAAATGGTCCATAATATGGAGATGGCGCATATTATGCAGATTCATAACCCTCCAAGCTACGGTGGACCTCGAGGACATAAATGCTACGGTCGGGTTGGATTTAACCCAGCATACGGTTTTAGAGGAAAACAAATTTTTTAATAGTAATATAAACAGCTTTATTTGCTCAAACAATGCGTAAACTATTCCTGAAGGTATTATAAACAATTCACATAATTTTATTATGGTAAAATCTTAGCAAAATGACTTCTTTATATTATGGGACATAATAATATTATGCCAATTACTCGTGAGATAGGCGGTACTCACAAAAATAACCCAACAATTTTGTTATTTCAATCTTCCCCTTTTCATTCCCTTATGAATTTGGCAGTTGATAATGCTGGGACTAGGTACTTATACTTAACTAGTAGGAGCAAAGTGGTATAAACAGACATTCCCAGTGACTGATGTGTTGAGAGGGGGGGGGGAGGGGGGATTGTAAAAAATGTATCAACAACGTTTGGAATCGCATTTCGATGTCAATAACATGATAAACAGTTTCATAGTTCCCTGTATTTCCATTGAAGAAGGAAGGGAAAACGCTGCAAATTATTACACAATGGTTTATTATTTTTCTATATAGATAACTCGTCTACAAAATCACCAACCATCCAATATGAAGAAAAAAAAAAAAAAAAAAATCAAAAAAAAAAAAAAAAAAAATCAAAAAAAATTCAAAAAAAAATCAAAATCACCAACCATTGATCCCATTTCGGTCAGCTCTAATTTGAACGGAGATTAGGCCTCTTTCGCGATTCAGACTCGTGTTTTGATTTATATATATATATATTTCAATACAAACCCTTAAATTTTCGTAGGGAGCGAACGGTTTGTCCTACAGAGCTCCGCGTGGTCTCAAAAAATTCTAAAAATTCTATAGAATCTTAAATTGAAGAAAAAACAATACCTTTATATCTAAATTTTTTGAGTTAGGGCGTTTTCAAAATTTCAAAATTGATTTTGGAACTCTTAGAAGTGACTTACATCAACCAAAAGCTTCGGGGCACAACTAGACCCCAAATGGAGCCTACATACCAAATTTCATCAAAATCGGTCAATGCTAAGTGGCAAAAGTGCCGCGTACGGCGTACGGCGGACGGACGGCCAAATTTTTATTCGTTTTTTGGATTCTACGTACTTCGAAACGTAAACTATCAAATTTTGAGGGGGTGTTAAAAATTTTTTTCTTGGTCGATTCCAAAGGTTCATTATTGAAAATAATAAACCAAAATTCGTGAAATTCGCTAGTTCTCGAGAGTGAAAATAGTGAAAATTAATAGTTTGCTGTAGTGGTGACGATATCTTAGGTACTGATAATAGAAAATCCGTGTTCCTTACAAGCGTGATCTCTACAGAAAAATAATAAACCGTTATGTACTAATAATTTACAATGTTTTTGTTAAAAGTTGGCCCCTGAAGAGTAATTTACAATGTGAACCGCTCCCTCGTAACTGGACACAATCGTCGTTTCATCATCGGAAACCCCCCGTGGAAAGCACCACACGTGTACGACCCTTAATCCTCCCAATATCTGCGTTCGGCATGAATCAGTGTCGAATTGATTTGAAGTAGGACTATCAGATGGCGTTGTTGATCCTATCCATACAATACTACGATTCAACATTTGGGGTAGAATGCTGTTTGGTTGGTGGCGATTTGAAACAATTCAAATTTTCATTCGGAAACCGTTTGTTGCAGCCGAAGATGATAGCTGGACGAAGTGTTTTAAATGGTTGCAAATACCTCTAAATGTAGTTTGAATGGGTTTCCGGTTGACGAGCCGTCACGGTCGACAGATGATCAAAAACCGGCGGTTTTAATAATGCAGACAAGCCCTCTCCAAATGCACAATATTGATGGGGACCGACCCCAAAGCGCGGGTTTCCAGTTTGCGGCTCACAAAGGGAGAGACAAATAATTAACGGGGAATATCTCAACAGAATCATAACCCCCTTGTTAGTGACGCCCAGGGTTTGAAACACGGTGCTTGGAATAGGTGATATACCCATGAATATTAGAGAAGGGAGAGATCAAAGACATTGAGCCCTTCTGAGGACCTGCGGGAGGGCGGTAGTTATTGTTCGGGGTGCGTGTCCTTTCAGGTAATGTCTATCAAGGCTTGGAGGGACAGTTCGATTCAAAGCTCCGTGAAAGGATGAGCTCTTCTTGTAATTCAAAACCTCGTATTCATGATGCAGAGCGAATTGGACCGGAGGAGAGTATTCTGGAGCGAAAATCGTTACATTCGATAAAAGGGCTCATTGCGTTTAGAAGTCATCTTGTTCTCTCAGAGAAGCACTCTGACGTGATCGCAGATTGCACGATCCCATTCACCTCTTTGTTCAGCTTCGTTATTTCATTTTCAATGGCTTCCCAGTTGCAACACTGATTGTAGAACACAAAATGCCTGCTCTGGTGTGCGCTATTCGTTATCATACGTCAATTTCCAGTGATTTTATGCGAAAAATGTCGTTGCTTCTGTTTATTTATATTGTTATAACCAACCTTTGGAATCAAGGGAGAAAACCACTGAGGAAGCTCTTTGTAAATGTGGAAATAGACAACGAAAATTCTCGTAAGATATATTAAATATATCTTGCAAATTTTGCAACAAACAGCTTTACAAAATCAAAAACGCTGCAAATTATTACACAATGGTTTATTATTTTTCTATATTGATCACTCGTCTGCAAAGCCACCAACCTTCCAACATGAAAAAAAACATTGATCGCATTTCGGTCAGCTAAAATTTGAACGGAGATTCCTCTTTTGCGAGTCACACTCGTGTTTCTGATTTATCGTACGTCCAACCCTTAAATTCTCGTAGGGAGCGAACGGTCTGTCCTACAGGACTCCGCGTGGTCTCAAAAAATTATACAAATTCTATAGAATCTTAAATTGAAGGAAAAACAATACCTTTATATCAAAATTATTTGAGTTAGGGCGTTTTCAAAATTTAAAAATTCATTATTTAACCCTTGGAAGTGACCTACATTAACCAAAATGTTCGGAGCAAAATTAGACCCCAAATGGAGCCTACATAACAAATTTCATCAAAATCGGTCAATGCTAAGTGGCAAAAGTGCCGCGGACGGACGGCCAAATTTTTATTCGATTTTTGGATTCTACGTACCTTGAAACGTAAACCATCAAATTTTGAGGGGGTGTTAAAAAAATTGTTTTCTTGGTTGATTCCAAAGGTTCACTATTGAAAATAATAAACCAAAATCCCAAGAAACATGCAACACAGTTGACGCAGGCCACAAATCGCACTTTCGAAATAATACCTAGTGGTGCATCATCGAAATTTAACAATTAATTTAGTGCAGGTAGTATTTGAAGAAATTGATGGGGATTTTTCAAGATGGATCTATTAGAGAGATAGTTAATAATGGTATCAAGAGCATTGGGAAGGTGTTTCAAGAAATAGTAGGAACATTTGATGAAACTTACAAAATAATCTTAAAACGCGATTTCCCAAAAGTTGGGTTTTCGGATATGTATCACTGTTATTACGAACGTGCGAAATATACACCTAGGTTTAAAAAAGTTTATGACCAAAAACCTCAAAAAATTCAGAGTTTCGACACGTGTACAGGGTGTAACTTGAGTGGTTCGAGACCTTTCCCCCACGTGTTCTACAACTAGTTTAGTAGAATCTAGTTGAACTAGATTACAACAAAAAGAGCCTCTTAACATTGTTTCGTATCCCCAATCAAAATGCCTTTTCTTTTTTCTTTTTGAAATTTGTTTTCGTGTTTCTGATATTTTGCTGATTGAATCTACCGTAACTCCTTCAATTCGAAAGTTAGCTCGAATCTAAAAAATCCGTTGGAAAGAGCGTTAAATTTTCAATATTTTTGATGCTCAATAATATTTTTTTAAGAGGAGTTGAGATGTGGAAACGGCGCATGAAAAGTAAAACTCTTCAAAATCTTGAAATTGCTTGTTTTAATCAGTCGCCTGGTAACCATATCAAGTCTTGACGCAGAATTGTGAAACTTCCCTGAAAAGTGCGCCAAAATGTCAGCTTTCCAACGGTATAACAAAAAACAAAAACGTTTACCAAGTGGGTGTGGCACATAGCTCCCTTGTATCCATCACCCGATTGTATAGATAATCCGATGCATCTGAAAACAGCAATCTCAAAGTACCTTCCACTACCCTCATAGGGTACCATCTACACTCTAATCTGAACAATCCTGAGAAATTTCGTCGAAATCAAATGGAAAATAGAAGTTATGGCTGTTACAAGGAAATATACTTTTGCGCATGCGCAGCGGCTACTACCAGTCTCGGGGCGATGATTTTCATCAAATTCGGATGAAAAATGTAAGTGTTATGGCTGTTACAAGGATTTTACGTTTGCGAATGTGCAGAGGCTACTGTCTATTTTGAGGCCTTGATTTTCATAGGTGACCAGCTACACGCTAACCCGTAAAATCCCCAAAAATTTCGTCGAATTCAGATGAGAATTGTAGAATTTATGGCTGTGGAAAGGATTTCATGATAGACACACAGACAGACACGAAACCAAAATTGTTCAGGAAGGTCTGAAATATAATACGTGGGTGGATCAATGCAGTTTCTGGTTGCTCTAAAATGTTTCTGCTGTCGGTTAATATCATCCGTGATTTTTCAAAAATTTACCAGACCTTTCAAAGGACTTGAAATGGAACTGCTAAAAATTACTTTAGGCACTTATTAGTATGACCGAAGGGAGGGGGAGGGGTTATCAATTTTTTTTCTTGGTCGATTCCAAAGGTACATTATTGAAAATAATATACCAAAATTTAGAAAAATACCACGAAAACTGTCAAAGTCAAAGTCAAAGTGATTTATTGTATTAAGTTTCCTTATGCAATATTTGAAGAGTTCTTACAATAATGAACATAATATATATTTTAATGAACATGTTTCTTCTGGAAAACGAACAAAGAAATTAAATAAATAAACAAATTGTTAATTTCTTGGGTTATGATCTTTTCAATTAATTAGTTATATCACGAATTACGACATTACACATAGGTACTCATTAGTAGGTACTAGTTGATTACCTACTCTTCGATTTTTATTATACTTTATTATACTATTATTACATTTGTTTCGAGATTACTATACCAAAAGCAAATAATAATTTACTTTATATATTTATTTTCTTATATATTTATTTATTGTCTCATCGATTAAATTGCTCAAGAAGGTCCTTAATCTCACATAACATAATATAAAGTTTGCAAACATAATGGCTTCTTCTTTGCCCACATTTAACTATATTTATAACCTCATAGGAACATAAAAATCTATTTCCCAAGTACTTAATTCGATATATTGTTAACTGGGGACATTCTCCTATGATATGTTGGAGTGTTTCCTTTCGATTAGTGCTACATAATATACAGTTCTTACTCTGATCTATTTGCATGTACTTATTTTTATTTTTTTTTTCGACTTTCAAACCAAGGGACCCTGCAGTGCGCCTATAAAAGTAAGTACCACGAAAACGAATGCAATTGAATTGCTAAGGACCTTAAGCATTCCACCATTGATGCTTATACATTTGTTTCGAAAAACCTTGAATTTGACGCGAAAACGCTATAAATAGGAATTGTTTTAGAATGTTTTTAGTAAAGGAACGTCTCAAAAAAATGTATGCCAAAAATCTCGAGTCTGTTTGAATAGCCTCATTTTTTTGAAAATTCGTTAAGTATTCTGTTCACTTCAATTTGGAAACGGTGTCTGAGGAAGTCGTTGTGTAATAAGTTGCCTCTCTTCCCTGAAATTCGAGTTGTATGGAGTTCGCGTCGGGAAGGAAGTTTGGGACGGCGAGAGGCGAGATAAGCAGGAGGGACAACAATAAGTTGATTGATTGGACTCCTGAAAAGGACACCCTCATCTTGGTTCTATCGGGACGAGGCTGATTAGACGCCCACAGCCCACCCTTCAGTGCCCCATCAGTGTCCCGGTCTGGCGGGACACCCGATACCCCCCACCCGTGTCCCGTTATTCACCGTATTAACCCCCCCTAATAGAATCCACGGCAAACTTCCCTTTCGCCAATTAGGGCCGTTGAAGTTGACGCTTCGCTTCATAAAGTTGAAGGTTTCGGTGATGTATGGATCCTTCCTGGTCGCGGATGGTTAGTTTATGTACAATGTGAACATGTGTGTGTGTGTGTGTGTGTGTGTGTGTGTGTGTGTTTTAGCGAACTACGGCTAACATTAATCAAGGGATGTGCGATAACGTGTTGTTTCCCCTCAGTTTGTTGCATAAATCGTAATTGAGTGATCTCATTGTTCATGTTTGTACAATAAGCGAACACAATGATAGAAAATAAAAATAAAAACGTCTGCCAAGTGGGTGTGGCACATAGCTTCCTCGTATCCATAACCCAATTGTATAGATGATCCGATGCATAGTAGTTAATCTCAAAACATCAATCTCTAAGTACCTTCCATCACCCTCATAGGGGACCATCTACACGCTAATCTGAACAATCCTGAGAAATTTCGTCGAAATCGGATGGAAAATGTAGGAGTTATGACTGTGGCAAGTAATTCACGTTTGCGCATGCGCAGCGGCTAATATCAGTCTGGGGGTAATGATTCTCAAAGGGGACCTTCTACACGCTAACCCGCACAATTCCTGAGAATTTCATCAAAATCGAATGAGAATGAGGAATTTCACCATGTCGGAATTTCCTATTTTTGACCTCATAATCGGATTCAGCACCTCGAAAAACCTCCTAAGGCAAACTTTCAGCCCGAACTTCCTAATTTACGAATAAACAAAAAAACCCTGTGTTGTTGCCTGTAAAGTCGGTATACGGGCGAAAGTTTTACGTGACAACGACTTTGAGTGGTAAAATAATTTTAATGTTAATATTCATTCGTATAGTAGGAAGAAGGATAAAATAAAATTCTTTGTCAAGTTGCACAGAGTAGGTATTTCCCGTAGGCAGTAGGTATTTCCCATGGGTGGGGGGGGGGAGTGAGTGCCAGGGAAGGGGGGCGGGGCGCTCCCGCTTTTGTGAGCGCCGGGGAAGGGGAGGGGCCGCCCGCCTTTAGGGAGCGCCGAGCTGCACCCCCTCCGTGAGCGGAGCGTAACGCAGTTTCTTGAAGTGTCTCCCGGTAAACCAATTTATAAGACGTTATCACGTCAATAGTGTAGAAAATACGAATGTTTAAAAAAAACCGGGAAAATGACGTCATCCTGGAACAGTTCATTTATGGCCGCTTGAAGCGCTGAGATCGAGAAATCTATAGTCCCCAGATGCAAAATTTCACGAAACAGTAAAGTTCGAAATCGAAAAACTGAAGAAAAAAATAGAAAAAGCAAGATGGGGAAAATTAGGTTTCCCCTGTTTTTGTTTGATAACTTTTCTCTTAAAAAACACGATTTCGTCGTCCCAATGGGCAACACTGGGAGGAGACGGCGATCCGAACAGCCCAATCAGCGAGCGTTCCCGCTTCACGTCCGTTTTCCCGGTTAGTTTTGAAATCAAAAATTTTGATTGTCTCCCAAAAATAACAGGAGACTTATTTTCCGAAATAAGCCCGATTTTCATCTATCCCACACCATTAACTATTCAGGAAAAATGCAAACAGAATTCGGTGAAATTCCTCATTGTAGAAGTTATGGCCGTGGCAGGGATTTCATGACAGACACACAGACACGGAACCAAAATTGTTCAGGAAGGTCTGAAACTTAAAACTTGGGAAAAAATTTTGAATTTGGAGATCATTTTGGTTTATTATTTTCAATAATGAACCTTTGGAATCGACCAAGAATTTTTTATTAACCCCCACCACAAAATTTGATGTTTTATGTTTGTAGAATAAATGAAAAGAAAATGTACGTAGAATCCGAAAATCGAATAAAAAATTGTCCATTTGTCCACCGTCCGCCTTTCTATAGTTCCCTTGGACCGATTTTTTGATGAAATATGGCATATAGGCTCCATTTGGGGTTTAATTGTGCCCCGAAGCTATGGGTTGATGTCAGTTACTTCTAAGGGGTGAAAATGAGGAATTGTAATTTTAAAAGTGCCCTAGCTCGAAAACTCTCAAAATAAAGGTATCGTTTTTTCACCAATTTTAGATAGTATTGCATTTTTAGAAATTTTTGAGACCACGCGGAGCTTTGTAGGACGAATCGTTCGTTCCCTACGAGAACTCAAGGGTAGGACTTACCATAAATCAGAAACACGAGTGTGAATCGCAAATGAGGCCTCATCTCCGTTCAAATTTTAGCTGACCAAAATGGGATCGTTGTTCGTTTCTTCGAGATGGGATATGCGGCATGAATAATAGAATTTTAGAGGATAAGTCTCTTAGTAATATGGCGAGAGAGCTACGATAACTACCTAAATTTCATCAAAACCGGCTCAATCCAAATTTTGATTTTGAATTTGGAAAAACACTCTTGAGCCACCAGTCAAAACAATGAAATCATAAGGAAATGTTTTTTTGTGTTCCTGAAAAACGTTCACCTATGGATTGAGGCGTTTTGGTTTATTATTTCAGTAATCGACCAAAAAAAAGTTTTTTACTCTCCCCACTTAGCATTTTGATGAAATTTGGTATCTAGGCTCCACTTGGGGTCTAGTTGTGCCCCGAAGATTTTGGTTGATGTAGGTCACTTCTAAGGGTTGACATTTTGAAAACGCCCTAACTCAAACAATTTTGATTTAAAGGTATTGTGTTTCCATCAGTTTAAGATAGTATAGAATTTTTAGAATTTTTTGAGACCACGCGGAGCTCTGTAGGACAAACCGTTCGCTCCCTACGAGAACTTAAGGGTAGGACTTACCATAAATCAGAACATGAGTGTGAATCGCAAAAGAGGCCTAATCTCCGTTAAAAGTTTAGCTGACCGAAATGCGATCGATATTTTTCTTCATGTTGGTAGAATATAACAATGGCCAAGCCGTGTTCTTTGCAGACGAGTGATCTATATAGAAAAATAATGAACCTCTGTGTAATAGTTTGCAGCGTTTTTCAAATTACTCCCCCTCAATTATTATACTAAAGTAATTTAGGTACCTACATTAAATTTCAATGGAATTTTGGAAAAAGGGCGTAAATTGTCCTCTATCATTTTCATTGCTGTCAGGCAAACGTTAGCGTGAATTCTTTTAAACGATGATTTCTTGGAACCCTACTGTCTGCAAATGATCAAATCTGGATTTTTTTTGTTTAGACTTCAAGAAAGTTGTCTATTAAAAATGTGTTATTATTGATATTTCTTCAAAAAATCGTTCATCTACTCATACGGCACGGATCGCTTTTATTGGACCACTCCTCTTGATCTGAGTTATTCCTACTATTCAGCCCTGTCATTCAAATTAGGTCCACCACCTAGACGAAATTTTCACAGTAATATTGAATGTTCACTCTACTTTTAGAAGTTTTGGACCTCTTAATTGGTCTATTCCCCCTATCCAACCCTGCTATTCAAACTTGGCAATTTCTCTATCACCTAGACGAAATTTTCACAGTAATATTGAGTGTTCACTCTACTTTTAGAAGTTTTGGACCTCTAAATTGGTCTATTCCCCCTATCCAACCCTGCTATTCAAACTTGGCAATTTCTCCATCACCTAGACGAAATCCTCATAATAATCGCGTCATCATTCTTCTTTTATGCGACCTTTCTTTTGGCTGTTTTTGACTAATGAGTAACTGGTTTGTCACCCCTTTCCAGCCCTGCCTTTCTACCTTGATGACTTCCCCATCTAGACGAAATCTTAATAATTGCAACCTTATTGGACTGGTTTATTCCCCTTCTCCAGCCTTGCCATTAAAACTCGGTAATTTCTCCATCACCTACACGAAATCCTCATAATAATTATTGCGTTCTCAACTTTTCTTTGGATTTCTTGGCCATCGAACTGGTTTGACCCCAGTGGCGTCTCCTCCAGACAAACATAGCAAACACTGTTTGCCTTACTACAAAAATGCAAAATAAATGAATAAATTTTTGTTGAGATTAATCTATTCTTCTTCTTTTGCAAGTAATATTTAGCCGATTTTGGAAAACTTTTATAATATTTAGTTACTATTTCATTATTATCAAGGAAGTTAGATTAAAAAGGAGAATAGAATAAGTACGTATTTTGTCTTGGATACTAGCCCGCAACACACCTAAGAGTTAAATAGCTTCATTTTCCTTGAAAATTCGCTAAAATGTCAGTAACTACAACGAATTTCGGTTGATACGCTAACTAGTGCGGGGACTGGTGAGGCAAGGCAAGCAGTTAAAAAAATGAATTTTTCGGGACTGTTTAGAATGAGAGGTGTCGATCGGGGGGGGGGGGGGGGGGGGTCTTTGCGGGGTCTAGTATTGCTACACCCCCACTACCACACCATCAGCCATGGCAAATAGTCAAGCAACTGTTTCGTGACCTTGAAAGCAGAGAAACTCGGAAGATGAGCCATGGATACTAATTAACCCACGCATGGCAAGACATAACATATCCATGCACCCACATTATCTCAAGGAAGGAAAGCAGTTCGTTTTTTCGCTGCCGCAAATAGCAGCTGTTTGACGTTGGCTGGTGTCTCATTCCCGATTTTATTGTAGGTACTTATTTCACTGTACCCAATCGTTTTTCTAGTTGATAGACACTTGGAAATAATTGCATAACATTGTAGAATGAAGGTTTCACATCTTATTAGGTATAAATTCAGAGTCTCCCATTTTTGGTATATATACCAAAAATGGGAGACTCTGAATTTATACCTAATAAATAAAAATAAATAAAATTAATAATAACAAAAATAAAATAATAAAATTATAATAAAATAATAAAAACAATAAAATTATAAATTATAAAAATAATATATTATTTTCAAGAAAAAAAGTTTGACCACCCTCAAAATTTGATTGTTTACGTTTGAGGTAGGTACGTGTAGATTTTGAATATCGAATATAAAAAAATCCGTCCGTCCGCGTAACTTTCCTTAAATATCATAGACCGATTTTGATGAAAAGGAATTAGGAATGAAAAAGAATTCTTTATTTCTTCGAATGGAGTTTGAAGTGTTTATTTCATCTAAATAAACTCAATTATGCAGCGAAAACTTGGTTGGTAGGTGGTGACAATGGCAAAGCTGAGTTCTCTGCTGGCGCATGATCAAAATCAAAACAGAAAAATAATGAACCTTTGTGTAATAATTTGCAGCGTTTTTCATTATTGTTCATTCCTCTAGGACTGGCCAAGCTGTTTTCCTGACGAATATTATCACCCGACGCCTCTGTTCGACCATACTATTCAGCCCACCCATTCAAACTCGGTAATTTCTCCATCACCTAGAAGATATCCTCACATAAATAAATCCGTTCTCACTTCCTCCTTTCCTGTACGTACAATGTTTATGGATTGGGCTCAGACAACGCCGTGACGTTAGAGAATATACTTCCAAAAACGGCCCTCAGATCGCCTCTCCCAAGGGCTTATCCCGTTGAAATACCTCGACTAAGCAGGTTTCAAATGGTTCGCGATATGTTCCTCCTAACGCCGCATAACTTTCTCATATTTCCGAAACGTAGACAAAATCTCCAAGGAGATTCGGGCTTAGAGGCCCCCGGTATCAAAATTGCCTCGAGGCGTCCCATCAGGAAGGTGTGGGGATTATAAAGGATAATGAAACCTCCGCTTTGGCGCCCTGCGGAGGTCGTCCCATCAAATTCAATTTTCATCTCTTCCTTTTCGCAAAGGAAAAGCCGGTCGTGATGGTGATTGCGGGGGTTTTTCCGATCGTTAGCTCGAATCACGGAAACGATTGAATCCCATCAATAGGTAGTGAAATGAACCCAATAACGGAATTGGGGAAGTAAATTTGAACAGAGAAACCAGATTTCATGGTTTATTCATCGCCATTAATGCAAATTTACGTGTATCGGTCATAGTAGGGAAAGCGGGAGATTTTAGTTTATTATTTTCCATAATTAACCTTGGGAATCAAGCAAAAAAGTAAACGAAAAAAATGTATCCCCTTCCCTCAAAATTTGATGGTTTACTTTCAAGGTACGTAGAATCCGAAAATTGAATGATTTTGATGAAAATTGGTATATTGGCTCCATTTGGTCGGGCTTCGAAGGGGGGAAAATGAGGAATTGTAATTTTTAAGAGCCCCTAGCTCGAAACCTCTCGAAATGGAGGTATAGTTTTTTCACCAATTTAAAATAGTATTGAATTTTTAGAATCGATTGAGACCACCCAGAGCTCTGCAGGGCCAACCGTTTGCTCCCTACGAGAACTCAAGGGTTGGACGTACGATAAATCTAAAACCCTTGTGTGAATCGCAGATTTTTGGTTTATTATTTTCAATAATAAGCCTTTGGAATCGAGCAAGAAGAAAAAATTTTAACCCCCCCCCCCCCTCAAAATTTGATGTTTTACGTTTCAAGGTACGTAGATTTGGGGTCTATTTGTGCCGCGAAGCTTTTGGTTGATGTAGGTCACTTCTAAGGGGTGAAAATTAAGGGTTGAAATTTTCAAGAGTGCCCTAGCTCGAAAGATCTCGAAATAAAGGTATCGTTTTTTCACCAATTTTAAATAGTATTGAATTTTTAAAAATTTTTGAGACCACCCGGAGCTCTGTAGGACAAACCGTTCGGTCCTTACGAGTACTTGAAGGTTTTCCTTCGATAAAACAGAATCATGAGTGTGAATCGCAAAAGAGGTCTAATCTCCATTCAAATTTTATCGGACTAAAATGCGATCGCTGTTCATTTCTTCGATTTGTATACAGTTTTGCCTTCTTCGTAACCAGTAATCAAATTTCCATATGAAGCTTTATATTTTTCCAATCGAGTGTGAAGCGTTTAGTTCTTTCTAATAAACTTGATTGTGAAGGTGTGAAGCCAGTATGGTGTGGTAGGTAGTACCTAGCTGGTAGGTAAAAAAAAGTTGGTAGGTGAAAAAAATGTTGGTGGGTAAAAAACGCTGCAAATTACTGCTCAAAGGCTTCTTCACTCTTCAGATCACTGATCAGCTGAGTGAGCTCCGAAGCCATTTTTACTCCTATTGAATGGAAGTGCTCTTCCAGGCGTCTCCAGCATTCGAGGAGATCTTCTTCACTCTTCATATCACTGATCAGCTGAGTGAGCTCCGAAGCCATTTTCAATCCTATTGAACGCAGGAAGCTGAAATTTGAGAGGGAAGGTCAAGGGAGAATACAGATGGTGGTAGGTGCTATTGATGGAGAACCAGTGATCTATACAGAAGGGTGATCTATACAGAAAATAATAAACCTTTGAGCAATGATTTGCAGCGTTTTTATTTTTTATTGTTATTTTTTAAAATTATTTAGGCGCGTGCAAACATCAAGTGGTCATGGACACCAACAACATTTTACAATAAAATTATTTACAGATCAAATTTTGCCAGACCAAAATGCGATCATCGTTCGTTTCTGTGAGTTGTATTCGGTTTTGCGTCTTTAGCAACCAGTTTGAAATTTCCTAATGAAGGTACCTACCCTCAAATCCCTATGTGAACGTTTATATCTTCAAATTAAACATGATTGTGAAGTAGGTAGGTAGTATCTAAGGTTGGTAGGTAGTGACAATGGCGAAGCTGTGTTCTTTACAGGCGAGTGATTTATACAGAAGAATAATAAACCTTTGTGTAATAACTTGTAGCCTTTTATTATACTTTTCATCAAAATACGAGTTTAGCACCTAAAAATCCACATATTACGATAGACAAAAGCGTTTCGACCTCAAAGATAGAATAAAAAACACTTTGCGCATAAATTATAATAAGTACTAAAACCATCACAAAATTCCTCCCTCTCTCTCTTCATCGTTCCACTTTTCTCCTTCCATTCCCCTAATTATTTTCTCCGACCCTTTGTCGCCCCGGTGTTTCCGTCACGCGAAAAGAATTAGGTCGAAAAAACGACTAAAACCTGCACAAAAAAATCCACCCTTTTTTCCACCCAGTGGAAGAGTAGAAGGTAGGTAGTAAATGAAAAAAAGGGGTAACTCCGTTCAAATATTGTTCCATTTTAAGCATCTCCTCGACAATTTTTTTTCCTTAGTGTCCCACCTTTTTAGTGTCATCAATTTCCAGTTAATTCAAGTAACAACAAAAAACCCTTTTTAATAAGCTCTCTTCAACCCCGACGACATCAAAGTAGGGAAGGTTCCATTAAAGCAGGGTTTTTAAATGTTTTCGGTTGAGAGATAAATGAGGGTTGACGTAGGTAGATGTTATTGCATTTGAAATGATGAAATCCCGCGAGGTTATTCGCAAATTGGAGCGTGAAACAATTCTAGTTCTGTATAGGAATTTCCATAGTATGAAATGTGGAAGGGGATTATGAATCCATTTTCAAGCGACTCCAACAACAATAATGAACCCAGTGTCAGCTAAAGTTATATGAAAAACGTGCTTTATTTGATGGATGAAGTACAAACAATGTTTGAAAACTGGCACACTAAGTCTTGGTAAATACCACGAGAAATTTGTTTCATGTCAAATTATCAGTTGAGGACTCCATTTCTGACTGGGTTCGTAAGTGAAATTTAGTGAAAGTGGCAACATTTGATACTGACTTTGAATTTAAACTTATTACTCTGATAAAGGACTTGTGCGGGTGGATTTCGTCCGGCCCAAAACCGTGAGGGTGGATCACACTGGCTCGAAACCGACACTACTCGTATGATGTGGGTTCGGTACCAGCAAAACATTGTTATCCCGAAATTGCGAGCGCCGCCAAAATGAAATTTAGTTGTTAGTTATAGGGAAGCACAACTGGGTGACGAGAAATTTATGTTTCATGTCAAATTATCAGTTGAGGACTTCATTTCTGACTGGGTTCGTAAGTGAATTTAGTGGAATTGGCGAAATTTGATACTGACTTTGAATTTAAACTTATTACTCTGATAAGGGACTTGTGCGAGTGGATGTCGTCCGGCCCAAAATCGTGAGGGTGGATCACACTGGCTCGAAACCGATATGTACTATGATGTGGGTTTGGTACCAGCAAAACATTGTTATCCCGAAATTGCGAGCGCCGCCAAAATGAAATTTAGTTGTTGGTTGTAGGGAAGCACAAAGGGGTGACAAGAAATTCTAGTCGAAGAAATGAAAAAAAAAAAAAAAAAAAATCGCATTTGATCAACTGAAATTTTGCTGAACTTTTTTGTGTCTTTTGTCTTTTTTTATTCTTTTTTGTGTCTTTTTTTGTCTTTTGTGTGTGAAATTCGCTTTAGTTGTTTTGCGTTGGTTCTCTTAGGCTAGCTCACACGGATAACTGATAAATTTCGAATAATTGCTTATTTATAGACTGTTGATCGTCAGGGTGGTTTCATTCGTTCCTAAAAATTGTACACTATCTCAAACTGTACATTACAGGAGTGAAAAAGTCGGACAAGGACTCTCGTTGTTGTCAAAGCGTAAGGGATTTGCCAAAAGTATAAATTGATTTGCCGAAAGTTCAAAATTGAGTTGCCAAAAATCCAAATAAATGTTAAATTGATGAAAAAAGTCATAGAATATTTAAAAAATAGGTAATTAATTACCTATCCTCATTAGCGAACTGTTTAGCCTAAAAATCGCTTGGTGGTTTCAACAAAAAATTAAAAATCAGAACTATTTTAAATGAATGAAATCATTTTGAGTTAATTTTCGAGATGATAGCTTCTACAGTGCAATATGATTGTAATGATCCATTAACTTCCTACTTTTAGTTGTCCAATAAAAAGACATAAAGGGTAAGCCCTAAGTGACTCATCATACAGGTAGGTAGAGTGAGGTACGGGGGAAGAACACGTCATCTGACGTCACCCTCCTCCACTCTCTCTTTACCTTGTTACGGACGACTCAGGGCTTACCCTTCATGCATTCTACTACAACAAATCGACTTGATCATTTCTCTCTCTCCTTCGTCACATCTTGGAAGCCCAAGTTCCTCGGAGGTATAGGTAGCTCATCCCGCCGGCCTCCGCTCCCATCTTACCTAGAAGTTGTCTTCCCCAACTAGCCACTAGGTAAATGAAGCGCCTCCTTCCGGTCTGCAGCTATCGTGCCGAGGAAAGCGGCTGAGCTAAATTCTTATGCACTCGTGCAAACGGTTGGCGGAAACGCGCTGGGCAGAAAGTAGTGCATCTCCATCCTGCATCCTTGTTGAGTAGGGACCAATAGAAACCATCAAGCCATCGAGAAGGCCATCGCCTTCACTCGACAACACGCTAACATAACAATGACCATGGTGAGAAAATGTCAGATGAAAGTTTCAATTGTGTAGTTTGACCATAAAAAATAATTCCATATTTCTGAATAACAAACAAAGATCCTCCCTGATCAGCCGGGCGAGCTAAATTTGCACTTGGTGCTGCAATTTCGCACTGAGTCGCTTTGACTTCTGAGTCTGAGTAACAAACTGAGATCCTTCCTGATCTCAGGATGAGTTAAATTTGCTCTTGGTGGCCTCAAGAAGTTGAAATTTCACTGGGTTGCAAGGTTAGTGAGAGCGAAATGAGGTTTTTAGTAGAAATATTTATGTCCATGTCAGAGTGTTGTATCAAGAGTAGCCATTGAGCATGCGCAGATGCAATATTACTTCTCGACATAATTTGCTCACTTCCTGATCAGATACGAGGAAGCTCGTTCAGCAGAATTTTTCAGGGGTAATCTCATGATGACTATAACCTTCACCATGCACCATAATACTAAGCGTCAACCAACCTCGTTTCAACGTCAATATTACCAGGAACAGTCAACGAGGGTCAATTCCAAAACGGGGAATCCTTGAAAAAACACATTCTGTGTTTCATTGCTTTGATTCTTGATCATAACGATAATGAATTTTCAGGCAGGGGTCGGCAAGCTCCAAATGCATTGAAACCCGTAGAAGTTTGAGCACCTTACCAGCGCTCTGTTATTATTAGAACCATACCTACCTTTCCACCTATTCGCGATAAGAAAATTTCGGAAAGTTAGAAGATGAGAAAACCCGGTTAAAATCCAATTGAGGGAAGCGGCAAAGGAGGCAGCGGATATTGAAAATGAAGTGAAGTGAGGAGAACGCTCTTTGCCAGTCGAGTTTTCATTACGCGGGCAATAAGCGGTTTTAACGTAAAGGCCTGCCTTACCTCGAGTCGCGGAAGCGAGCGTTTGGCTCGAATTTCACCAAGCAGGAAATTAGGGTGATCTAATTTGAAATTACTGGGAAATTCGAACTCGGTGTGACGCATTCCTTTGGTCTCACCTCAACGAAATACCTACTTAGTGGGTAGCAGAATGATGCTCCCAAAGCCGATCCGCCAAAAAGGTGATATTTTTGGACGAATTCTCTTTGTACCTTCTAAGAAACTTCGCGCTGATTCCGAATATAGGTACCACATGTTCACACTTGAAATAACTCAAATACATTATTTTTGAGCCGAAATGTAAAAGAAACGTTGTAGATAATTTCTGGTCTTTGGCATGACTGTACAAAACAATAAAAGATGAAATTATCAGGTCGTGTTCGGCTCAGCCCAAAAATGGTCCCCACGAAATGGGGTCTAAACAGATCAGACATCAGGTGGAAAACACCAACAAAATCTTAAAATTTAAAACACATGGGTGTAAAAATAAATTGTCTGGAGACATTTTTGTTGGAAATACCTTGTAGAATCGAGCCCTGAAGATGTGACCAACTGGGAAGCACCTCGCAAGAGGGTCGAAGTTTCAACCGCGACTGAGTACATCTCTGAGTTATTGAATGTCCCTGACGGTATCTCAGACGAGATGATGATGGTAATAACGAGGAGGAAAGATTATACCAGGAGTCTCTCGATGAATCTACCCTCACTAAATTTAATGATGCAATGGGACAGTTAAAAAGCCGTAAAGCTCCAGGAGAAGACGGCATTGTGTGCGAGATGCTAAGAAGTGGAGAGCAAACTGTTGATTGCTTCTTATCTACTCATCTGTGATATGTGGAAGTTCCAATAAATAGATCAGTTTGCATTATGTGTCCAATATATCGGATGAGAAGTCAAAACTACAGGGTGTCAAGTACTACTGTGTGCTAGGTGTCAACCTGCCAACAGGTGATTGTGTGGACTCGAGGAGAATGCCTGCGGTGCCTCATAGGCCTGTGGTGGTATAAAGATAGTTATACATCGGTTCCTTACACTTCCAATTTCGCTCTGTAGAGAGAACTTTAATCAGCTGAATTTTCTCCTGATAAGCGATCTGTCAAGCTGAAACTCTCCAGCCAACAAGGATGGGCTCTGGTGCCTTGGCTGTAGAATTTAAGCTTGACAGTGAAAATTCAGCAAAAAATCTGATTAGTGTACTTTCGACACAGGCGGACAGCAGTCGCCCTAGGACTAAGATGAGAGTTGAAGAGCCTATGAAGTAAATTCGCGCGATTTTACTTAATTTTAGTTCGATTCCTATTTCACTAAGTAGTGGAGACAATAATCACTGATTATGCTGAATTATTCTCCTGATAACTCCCTGTCAAGCTTAAACTCTACAGCCAACGAAGATGAACTCTTTCAGGTATGAGAGTTGAAGAGCAAAGGAAGTAAATTCGCGCGATCTACCAGAGGAGTCCTCCAGGGAAATTTCGATGAAAAACCATAGTTCGATTCATATTACTTTCCATTTCACTCTAAAAAAGACACACTAATCTATGGTTATGCTGAATTTTTTTCTCCTGATAAGCACTCTGTCGAGCTGAAACTTTCCAGCCAACAAGGATGGGCTTTGGTGCCTTGGCTGTAGAACTTAAGCTTGACAGTAGAAAATTCAATAAAAAATCTGATTTGTGAACTTTCGACACAGGCGGACAGCAGTCGCCCTAGGAGTAGGATGAGAGTTGAAGAGCCTGTGAAGTAAATTCGCGCGATTTTACTTAATTTTAGTTCGATTCCTTTCACCTTCTATTTCACTAAGTAGAAGAGACAATAATCACTGATTATGCTGGATTATTCTCCTGAAAACTCCCTGCCAAGCTTAAATTCTACAGCCAACGAAGATGGACTCTTTCATGTATGAGAGTTGAAGAGCAAAGGAAGTGAATTCGCGCGATCTACCAGAGGAGTCCTCCGGGGAAATTTCGATGAAAAACCATAGTTCGATTCATATTACTTTCCATTTCACTCTAAAAAAGACACACTAATCTATGGTTATGCTGAATTTTTTCTCCTGATAAGCAACCTGTCAAGCTGAAACTCTCCAGCCAACAAGGATGGGCTGTGGTGCCTTGGCTGTAGAATTTAAGCTTGACAGTAGAAAATTCAGCAAACAATCTACCAGAGGAGTCCTCCAGGGAAATTTCGATGAAAAACCATTGTTCGATTCTTATTACTTTCCATTTCACTTTGTAGAAGACACATTAATCTATGGTTATGCTGAATTTTTCTCCTGATAAGCACTCTGACCAGCTGAAACTCGCCAAACAACAAGGATGGGCTCTGGTGCCTTGGCTGTAGAATTTAAGCTTGACAGGGTGCTTAACGGGAGAAAATTCAGCAAAATATCTGATTAAATTGTGTACTTTCGACACTGCGGACAGCAGTCGCCCTAGGACTAGGATGAGAGTTGAAGAGCAAAATTTGCTCAAAATTTACTTCATTTAATGAAGTAAATTCGCGCGATCTACCAGAGGAGCCCTCCGGGAAATTTCCATGAAAAACCATAGTTCGATTCTTTTCATCTCCCATTTCACCCAGCAGAAGACACTAGTCACTGATTATACTCAATTTTTCTCCTGATAAGCACCATGTCAAGCTTAAACTCTACAGCCAACGAAATTGGACTCTTCCAAGTTTGAGAGTAGAAGAGAAGACAAGAATTCATGCGATTTACCTGAGGAGCCCTCCTGGGAAATTTCGATGAAAAACCATAGTTTGATTCCCTTCATCTTCACTCTTTAGGAGATTCACTAATCACTGAATATGCTGAATTTTTCTTCTGATAAGCACCCTGTCAAGCTTCTACAGCCAACGAAGACGGGCTCTTTCAGTTATGAGAGTTGAAGAGTATATTTATGACGTGGATTCTCGCTATCGATCTGAGCCGTCCTCCTGGGAAATTTCGATTTATTAAAAAACCATAATTCGGTTCCTTTCACCTCCTATTTCACTCTCCTTTCCTTCGCTCTTGAAACTTTTAAACCTCCCGCGAAAGCGCGAAGATCAACGAAGAAGAAAAATAGAAGAACATCGCAGATTGAAAGGGAAAAGCGGTCGAGAGCTGCCAGCAGAAAGGCTCGACGTTTAGGCTCTGAAAAGGGGGGACGGGAATCGCGAACGCGCTAAAAGGTTGGAAAGGATGAAGCGACGTCAGAGGCCTGTAGCTAAGACAGATGGGCCCATTTCTTCCCCATACATTTTCCCACCGAGTTCCCTCCTGATCGAGGTGATTTCGCTTTTTTTTGTTACCTTGGCGCCGTTGAAAAGATGTATGTAACTCGGAGGGTGAAAAATACACATCATTTTCCTTTTCGAGGTTCTCCATTTTCTCTAGTCGTCGATGACTACTTTGCATGAGCTTCGTAGATGGGAAATCCGTTACGCGTTGGTTTGATGGACGTTTTGAGGTCTTTTCTGACAACCGTTTTGCCATGTTCCAACTCCTAAATAACTGTGTTTTAATCGGCCACGAATTTCCCCAAATTGTTTTAGCGAATGTTTGAAGATAGCGTAGCCTTGACAACATCTTAAGAATTGCAAATTTTAAGTTGCAGTTTTTTTCAATATTCACTCAAATTAAATGGAATAAAACATGGTTTATTGATAACAATTTTTATGAAAATGAAACATCCAAAACTAACATTTTATCGAATATTTCAAGAGATTATCGACAAACAATCTTGGGACAATCTCAATAAAATTGTGAGTTTCAAGTGTTTTGACATAGATATGTCTTTTGGCTGGGGGTCAAGGAATTTTTCGCCCTTTTTTTTGCCACAAAAAAAGCAACACAAAAATCATAGCTACATATCCCAGTTGAGAAAGCAGGAGGGAAAGAAAATAACATTAATTTAGCTTGTCAGAGCCGTCTTTCTGTTGGGGTGGCGCCTATCTGGGAACTGCTCTTCTCAAAAAAGAAGCGACTTTTCGCTAAAAACAACCAAATTTTCGGCCGCCATTTCAAAAATTACAATAAAATTAAAAGATGGATACCACCACGTGATTAAGAGTCGAAAAATAATTAAAAAACATGTGCCACACTTGGGATTTTCAAAAATCTGATTTTGGGCGCAATCGTTGGTTTGCGCAACTTTGAGCGCCGAAGGAGGTGGGTTGCACGCTTAGAACCCGCAATAAAAAATGGGGGTTCCCAAAAATACGATATTGAGATCCTCACAAAAGTACATAGATTCCGTAACGATTTTAGCAGGGGGGTTAACAACTTTTGAGACACCCTGTATTCGTTGTACCAAAAAACCTAGTAACTTCACTGTTGTCTCTCCGACTATGGTTGGTGCTGTTTCAACTAACGGAAACTGTTTTTAGATGGTTAACTTGAGAGAACTATTCTCCCACACGAGTACCGTACCGGAAAGAGGTACCCGGGAACAGACTAAGGGAGTATTATAATCCCTTGTCTGAAGACTTCTTCCACACTGATTTCAAAACTCAAGGTATTTTTTCTTCAAGAACCTCGATAACTCATCTGGAAAGTTTAGGATCACCCCTATCTATTCGGTAACCTGTCTTTAAAAGACCAAAAACATTTTTTCCTTACTTTGGCAACCTGGTTTTAATAGACCAGAAGTCAATCTCTCAATCCGGTAAGCTGGTTTGAATAGACCATAAATCGTAATCCCTCCAAATTACCATACCATTTCGCCTTCAAACAACTCACCTTCTTCATTCGTAGGTACTAGTAAAAGTAGATCAATTCAGTCAGTCAGTTGGTCCCAATAAATTTCGCTGATAAATTCTTTTTCCAATATTTACGACAAGATAAAGTCATAACTAGAGCTCGGAATTTGCATATTTTGCATATCTTTTATTATGCGGTATATCTTTGTATTTGAACGTTTTGAAGGTTTCTGAAGGGTATGCGGTGGTTTAAATTGAAATTGAAATTGCATATTTTTCCATATTTCGGTTTTTTTTGGGGATTTTTGCATTTTTGGTCATTTTGGGGATTTTTGCATATTTTGCAGTATGTTTTTACCAGTATTTTACCAGCACTGGCTATTCGAAAAACCATGGACGCTCTGGAGGACAGGCAGATTGCCCATCGTTTGGCCTTTATAAATGCCAACTTTAGTACTATACCCCATTTGATAAACCACCTGGAGACCAGGGGGATGGATCTCTGCTCTGCCGTAGGTGCTGTTTCCGACCTGCTCGGAAAAAGCTCCCACTGGCATGGAACAAATGGAAAAGCCGTCAAGGATAAACTGGAGGCGGTCCTATCGAAAAATTCAGGGTGGTCTTCAGTAGTTCAAATCGCGAAAATTCTCAAAGGAGAAGACAGCTCACGGTACTCTCCCTACTCTCCAAAAGAGATTTCCACTTTTAAATTTTTTCCTATTGTATCTTGCGATGTAGAGAGATCGTTTTCTGCATTGAAAGAAATTTTAAGTGACAAGAGACACTGTTTTACACCTGATAATTTGGAGCGTGTAATTGTTGTCCAATATAATATGTAGTTCATCTTTACATTTTATACCTAGTTCGTATAAATGTATAAAAGTAAATAAAAAATGTATAACTGATTTTTTTAATTGCTTGTTTACTTTACCTGATGCTTCATAACTTTTTTCTAGGAGAAAAAAGGGCTAAAAAAATGTAATAATACGGAACATCCTTTCTTAAAATACTAAAATTCTAAAGTCGTATGCAGTTTTAAGGACAAATGCATATTTTGCATATTTTTCCAGTTTCCGGTGCATATTTTTGGGAAATTTTCGTGCATATTTTCCGAGCTCTAGTCATAACACTAACACTATTTCTATGAGATCGCGGAGCCGAGTAGAGCGTGAATGTTGACTAATACCTTGTTCTAAATAAATACAGCGCTGTGTACTTTCCTAAAAAATGGGAAAAGTCACCTATTGACGAGTGAGTACTCCATCAATCCAGGGGAACAAAGTATTTTTTGAGGTTTTTGAAGGAGAAAATGGAAACTTCGAAAATTCTTCACTCGCTCATTCTGCACGAATTGGATTCTTTTTCTGATTTGAGATCTCTACATTTGTTTTATGAATTTTGAAATCAGCAAAATTGAAACTGTATTCAAATTCTTCTAGCTAGCGTATACAATATAATGTGCCACTTGAACAGGTGAGGCAATATGTAGCCATGAGCGAAATCATCAGAACCAATTCTGAACTTCCTATAGGAAGACTGATGACTTCCGCGACTCCAGAAATGGCAGTTGGACGAAAATTCGACCTCAGATGGTTGTTTATTGGACATCAATTTTTACTATAATAACTCCTGTTTACATATTTTCAATAAAGAATCAATAATCAAGAGCCAGAAGCACTCCAGAATTAGTCAACTGCCTTCGAGGAACTCCTCATCTTCCTCTCTTCTAGTCAGGGAGAAGTGGGGTAACCTGTCCGCTTTTGGCGCCCCGCGTGCGCCTTCCTTTTGTTTTTCTTTCACAATTCCCACAATTACTTACTAAATTATTTGAAATTTTAAGGCAATGTTCTTCACACCTGTATGCATGTCTGCTGTAAATTTTGTCCAAGCCGGTCAAATAGAAAAAAATTGAAAAATAAGAAAAGATTAGTCAAAAGACGGTCAAAGACTTTTTCTCAAATTAGAGATTTTGTCCGACGGTCCGACTTTGTCAAAAGACTTGAAACTCAACTTTGTCTTAAGGGGGCGCGGGACTCGAAGCTCAGATCAGCGCCAACCGAGAGATGTCGCTGACTTTCGTGGTTGCTGAGGCTAGTTAATTTTTCGCACTTGTTATCCGCAAAAGCGCTAGCATCGCTCGGTCCTCTGGACGTTTTTTCTCGTCCAGAATTTTGTTGTGTCTGTAACCTCCCCCTCCCGTGTCGGATAACGGAACCTGTTATCAAATCCAGGTTTTGATTTCGCGAAGGCGTTTTTGTGAAGTGCCTACCTACCTGGACTACCATCCCGTTTATGATCTCTCTCCGTGTTGTTCCGAGTTTGAATAGTTGATTTGTTGAGCAATGATCCACCAAGGAAGGACAGGAGTTCGAATGAATACACATGGACGGAAGTAGTTACAGGAGAACAAAACGCCCTTGGAAAGTAAAACGTTTGCAAGTAAGTATAATTATGTTATCTACTTCATCCTAGTACTTAGGTATCTTTTCGCTGCTAGGTACCTATTATTTGAGTAGTCATCAATAATATTCCATCGAAAACTTCTAGTTGTTGAACTTGAAACTGAAACTTTATTTTCGTACTGCTTCACATTTACGAGCTACGTACCTTTCATAGCCCTACTTATGAAATACGTAATTATAAGATTGCATAAAACAATGGTAGGTAGGCTAGTAAGTAGAAATAATTACCTAATTCGTCCTGCTTTTTGCAAGATTATTTTTTTTGAAGGGGCATGACCATTTCGCGGGATAGTCCCACAAAATTGTCATGTTCCCCCAACAAACATTACGTTGTATATAATATTACATTGTATAAATGGCTCTAAATTAGTCATTTAACGGGTAACTTAGATTATGGATTTTTGAATCCTCTTCAAATTAGGACCTTTCATAATGCTAGGATTAATTTGGTGGCCCTGGGCAGAGATGGGCGAATTCTTATTCATGAATACGAATAGGTATAATCGTATTCACATTTTGAATAGGATTTCCCTCGTATTCGTATTTTGAATACGATTTTATGATTTTTTCTATGATTTCCCTAAAAATCGATTGTTTTAAACGATTTTCCCTGAAGATCATAATTTTTAAAATGATTTTCTCCCGAACTCTGGGGATATTTTGTGCAAAAAAAAAAACCGTACGATTTTCATCGAAAATTTCGTCGAAATTTCTATCTGAATGGTTGTAGGGACTTGGGAGGGGTCTCATTCGATTCGTCGTGAAAAATCCTATAAGAATTGATGAGCGTTTCGAATTTAACTGATTATTTTGACAATTTTATGGAATAAATACGAACAAAATTCCGGTGAAAATCATAGTTGTTTTTACTGATTTTCAGCGGAAATTACTCGTCGTAGTTTCTATACGGTTGGTTGTAGCGACTGGGGGTGGTCTCATTCGATTCTGCGTGAAAAATCCAATAAGAATTTGTCAGCATTTCGAATTTTGATTGATTAGGTACCTATTTTGACAATGTTAGGCCATAAATATGTCCAGAGTTCGAGAGAAAATCATTTTAAAAAAGTATGATGTTCAACCTATTAAAAAAGATTATACCTACTGGCTAAACATACCATACCAGATGAAATTGTACGTAGGGTGAAACAGATTTGTGTAGCAAACAATGTCTGTAGGTACTAAATATTCTCGAAACTATCACACTCCCTCCAAAAGTCATGACTGATGGAGTTGAATTTCTTTAAATTTTAATTATCAGGGACATGAGTATTCTTCTTTGACGTTAGTGTTGGATTGAATCCTGCAGCTGCCTACTTGACTAATAATATAGGAACATCGTTTTATTCTTAGTATTTCGAACTCGCTGATAAAAATCCTGATTATTCATAATTTCGTTGGTTTGTTGTTTGTATCTCTTCCTACATGTTTATAGTGAAATTATCAATAGAAACCTAAATTTGTTTTGTTTTGTTTTTTGCAGGAGTGATTTTACTCAGGATTTTATTTGACTGGAGACTTTTCTGGAGCAAGTCAAGTCAAGAACCAGCACTCAGGACCGTTTGAAAGCAACTTGTCCATCACATTGATAAGACAGTGAAAAGCTGCTCTGTCAAGACAGCATCCTCACCTAAAGTTGTAAAATTAAATTGATTTTTTTAAAAATTCAAATGGTTGGTAATAATCAAGATTTATTGTTTTTGAAGTTTGAGGCTACCTACCTAATGGTCAATAAATCATTTATACTACAAATCGATAATGTTTCTATCATACTTCCTATGCACTTTACTAAGGTAGGTAGTTACCGTAGATTTAATAGTCCGATAATTGGTGATTTAGTATAGCAATAAATAATGGCGTATTATTTAATTTTGAAATTCCCAAAATTACTCATTTTAAGTTCACCTAACACTTTGTATGGTATGGAAGAGTAAAAAATTGAACTTTCATCTATTAGTTTTTGCTTGGCAATCCGTCGAAGTTCGCAATATGAACTATGTATGAATAGGTATGTCATACCTATTCAAAGTGAAACACAAAAAAAAAAAAAACGAAATAAGCGGTATAATATACCATATTATGGTGTCCTGGCTCCATGGTGGCACCACTATTAGTTCCATGGTGGTACAGAGAATAATTCATGAAAATCCGGAGGTATAATGAGAGTTTTCCCTCAATTTCAAAGCATGGATACAATTAATAAGCTATAAAGGAACCAAAATTTGGAAAAAATCGGATATTTTGTCAATATTATCCCCGTTGCTAATTTTCTCTGGTGAAATTCCGGCGACGTAGTGCACAACTAGATATTTTTCCACGTCGAACAAAAAAAAAACACGAAAATCAGTTGAGACTTACACCTATGGTTTTCTTGCTCGCGGATTTGGATTCAGAATGGTCTAAAACGGATTAGTGGGTGGTTATTTTTCAATTCTGTTGAGGTGTGTCCTCCTTCAACCCAGATCAATCGCATAAGGACGCCCAAGTCTTACTGTGGTGTCCTAAAAAGGATTTACCAACTAAATTAAACAAAATTAAATTACATATTTTGAATCACTACTTCGCTCTCTCCAAAAAGTGTAGGTAGGTTGAAATTATGTTGTTTTCAGCATTCCTACTGACGTACTGTAAGGTAAATAATTTACCTTTGCATAATTATTATGCAATAGTAACAGAATATGAATGTCCACAACGCCCTGATTCCGAAAAGTACACACCCTGATGTAGGTCGAGGTTAATTTTAGGCATACCAACTGAAGGTATAGTCATTGTGGGGGGTTAAATAAATCGATACCTAAAAGCACAAAAACGCTATGTCGATCCATCTTCCAATTTTTTTATTTTTTATTTTTTTTAATTTCAGAAAAACTCAAATTCAAAATTTGTTAAAGAGTTTAGTGTACCTAGTAAGCCATTATTAAAGGAATTGTGCACTGGTGAAAACTTTTTTTGCGTTTTTCTGAAAACTCCGTTTTTGGTCATAACTCCTTTCTGCTTTAAGGTATCGAAATCATAGTACCAGTTTATGAATTTCTACATCGCCCTGATCCCGAAAATTACTAATTATTTGACATTGTATTGGTACATTTTTAATTTAATTTTTTTTGTACACATACTGATCTTTTAATTATATCAAAATAATAGAAAGGTACCTATATATTGTAGAGTCCGAATTGCATCGGACCCTACAAGTTCATACTGGTAGAGAGAAAGGGGAAGGGAGGTGAACGCAGGCCGGCCATCTCGATAGTAGAGTCATCAGTCGTTGCTCGTGTGAGGTAAAACTCGGCCACGTCACGCCGCCTCCACCCGAAACTTGATGCAAAGTGTTCCCGTACAACTTCTTGTCTCCCTTTTTTCTTGTACTTGGAGAGGACACCACCTTGAAGTCGCCAGGGAACTGCTGGATTCAGGACTTTTTGCGCACTCAATCATTTTGGAGTTCACAAGTTCTCGTGAACTCCCCAAACGTAAGTGTGGGCCACTTGTCTATTTTCGATTTTTTTTGCATTTTCAACTTGATTAAGCATCCCTGCCATATTTGTATTATTTATTGATATTGTTGTTTAAAACATTAATATTAAAAAGCAGAAAAAACAGCCAGCCGCTCGATAACTTGGTATTTTCTTTGAACAAAAGAAACCCTTAGGTACCATCTTTTAGACATTTTCAATACGCACAAGGCTCATTATTGCCCCTACGCCCGAGAAAAGGGACTTTACATTAATTGGCGCTGCAACGTGGGGCTTCGAAATGTGCTCAAGTTAATTTAAAGTTAAGTTAAAAATAGATTTGTTAACTTTGTCTCGTTTGTCACGACATATTGAACATGAAAGATCGTGGTGTGCGTCATCTAACTGTAACATTGAACTGTAAACCTGTGAGCTGTAATCTCAGTATTCTAGCCGCATCAATTATTGCTCGATTCTCTGATTTGTTTGTGGCGATCGAAGATAACTTTAGGTGCCTACCCACTTGTTTATGTTGTATAAGTATTATTTGGTGAACTTTTGTTGTTTCTTGTAGTGTTCTGCTTTTCTGGCGCTCTGCTTGTAATATTGTAGGTTACTAAATCCTCTCCTGCTTATCACTGAGAATGGATGTAAATAAAGAAGAGGATCGAGGACGGATTGATGAGAACGAAGAAAACAGCCCAACTTTACTGACCTACCCAGTCGCCACCCAAGATCAGCAAACTCGGCGGGACAGTGGAATCGATGGGGTGAGTGCGAAACTTAATGAGTCCTTGGTACTAAATAGTCCTGATAATAAGCCTGTACTCGTAGTTGAGGAGAAAATAACCTTGTTGTCGCAGCAATTGCAACAAATTCTCGATCGGCTCGAGGGAATTGAGCGTAAATTTGAAAATCAAGAACACGATTGTTCTGTAAATAAACAAACACTTACTAGCTATGTTGCAAATACTGATAGAAAACTTAAAGTCAATCAAAAGAATGTGCTTGATTTAGTTGATCAGAATAAAACTGAATTAACTTGCTTTGTGGAATCATCTGTGAGCTCTTTGTTTGACAAAATTGATGAAAAATTAAGAGAAAATAGACAATTGGATAGGAAAAATACTAATGATGAACTAAAATGGTGGGGGAACAAAACTCTCAATGAATGTGAGAATGCTGTTGACGAAAAGTTGAAATTTCTAAATGGTCAGCACAATTCAAATCTTGAATCGTTCAAGAATCACATATTGTCGGTTAATTCTAGTTTTAAGAAACAGCTTGAAACTGATACTCAGCAGTTTCAATCTACTATTGAGTCAAAATTGAGCAATTTTGAGAAAGACCTTCGAGAGTTGAGGGCTCAGAATATGTCGACTAGTTATCACATGAGCCCCTCGAGTAATGATACTCAACTCATGGTTCAGAGTATCACTAGTCAGAACGTTCATAATAAAATCCCTCTTCCAACATTCTCTGATTCTGGTGAGGAACACCCCATGATATTTTTGTCCAGATTAAATGATTATTTCCTTTCATTTCCGCTTATGGCCTCAGGGGATAAACTAAGATTGATAGACCAGACCCTGAAAGGTACTGCTGGTCGGTGGTATCGCTCCCGACGACAGGAGTTCGAATCATTTGATGCATTTAGAGCGGCTTTTCGGGAGGAATTTTGGAGTCAAGGAGAACAGTCTGATTTGGTTGGTGACCTTTACAATGGACACTATAGAAATGGTTCCATGGAACATTACGCTAGGGATTGGGTGTATTCACTCCAATTTTTGGATCATCCAATTCACGAACCTGTCCTAGTTGACATACTGATCCGTCATTTCGATACCAATGTACAGCACGATCTCTTTCTATCTGAAATCAAAACTTATGAATCTTTATTTAAAAAATTACGTACGATTGAAAGATTATCGAGGGATCGGAGACCTCATTATAGTCCCGGTGGTGGTGTCACGGACCAGTCAAAACAAGCAAGAGACGGGCCGTCACAACATTGACTCGAATCGTTTCTTCTCAAAAAACACAGGGGAGAACTTTCAGTACACAAGGTACAATCAACATGGGAACTCAGCTGGACAGAATCATTATAATCCCCGTTGGCATCAAAAACCGACATCCACGAATGTTGGAAATGGTCACTGGAAGGGTAATTATGATAGAAATAATGAACCTAATAACTCTCGAAACAATGATAGGAATAATGATCCTCGTCAAGTACAGCAGTCTAGTGGTAGATTTTCTGGACGTGATCAAAATAATAGAACCTCAACAAATAATGAAACTCAAGTGCCTGTAAATGCAATTAATACTCAGGAAATTGAATCCAATAACGCTTCTGATGATCAATCATTTATTAATCATCTGATCAACCATATCGATCAACGCTCTGCCCCCCCTTCACACATTATCGAAGATTTAAACTTAGAAGTGCCCTGATTCCTTTTCGTTCACCTACCCAGGGAACCAGGGCCAATAGGGTAGATCCCGATCAGTATATTCCAGTAAGCACTCTTTATTCTCAAAAGGATCAGCATCTTTTTGAAAATCCCCATGAATGGCTCATGGATAACAATTTTAAAACGACCTATCCAGACAATGCACAGGTCGCCAGAGGTTACAGTCAATTTAGGTGGTATTTGTGAAGTAGCCCTTTTTGATACGGGAGCGTTGCACACGTGCATCAGCCATGAATGGTTTGAAAGCAACGTGAATAGATTAAAATTTCATAGTGTACTTCCAGTATCTAAGACACAGGTCGTCAGCGCAATTGGTAACAAATCTCCAGTTATAAAACAGCAAGTATTGTTAACACTCAAGTTACCACATTCTGAATTCCTTGTTAATTGTTTGATTGTTAGAAATTTGGTGAAAACCTATCATTATTGGTATGGAAACTCTGGTCCAGATGAATGCGATAATTGACACTAGTTTGGGAACACTGACGTTTTCTCTAAACAATAAAGAAAAACCTGTCACTATCTCATATGTAAATCCCAATTTGAGCTTATCTCCCAATAGAGTTCATCTGGCATTTGTTGATATTAAACATGATCTTAACATTGATTGTTCGGTGTTGAAAGGGCTCACGCATACTGATGTTTCGGAACTTCAGAGAATCATGAATGAATATGAACATGTTTTTTCTGATATTCCTGGAAAAATACGAAATTTTGAGTACCGCCTAAGAGTTTCAAATAGCATCAAGAATTACAAAGCTAAATATTATCCTGTACCTTTACATCTTAGGGATCAAGTTCGACAAGAAATCAATAGGATGATTAGTATAGGAATACTGGAAAAGAGCAATAGCCCTTACATCAACCCATTGAGGATTGTCATGAAATCGGATGGGAGTCTGAGGCTTTGCCTGGATGCCAGGAATATTAATACCCATTTGCTAGATGAACCAGAGACACCACCAAGTCTAGATTCAGTATTTTCTATGTTGCAGGGTGCACAAATATTTACAAGTTTTGATTTAACGAATTCATTCTGGCAAGTGCCGTTAGAGAAATCATCCAGGAAGTTTACCTCTTTTCTTTATGAGAATAATGTATTCTCGTTCACAGTTGTGCCCTTCGGTTTAAAATCATCAACCAGTGCTTTGTTGCGAGCTTTAAGTGTGATTTTTCCTCCCGAGGCCTCTGCCTTTTGCATCCGTTTCGTTGATGAATTTTTGATATTTTCTAAGAATGTAGGTGACCATCTAAGGCACATCGAATACGTCTTGAGCATTTTTGCTGACAATGGACTCACGGTAAAGCTGAGTAAAACACAATGGTTCCGTAGCCAAGTCAAATTTTTGGGAGTAATTTTGAGTAAAGATGGTATTTCAGCAGACCCAGAGCGTGTTCAGGCTATTCAGGAGTATCAGCGACCTCAGAATTTGAAACAACTGAGAGCTTTCATAGGTTTTATTAATTTTTATAGGAGATTCCAACCAAATCTCTCTGAGTTGCTCCATCCTCTAACCCAGTTATTAAAGAAGAACCAAAGGTGGCACTGGTCAGACGAACTAGAGAGTTGTTTTCAAAGATTAAAATGTGCTTTTGTAGAAAATGTTAAATTATGCTTTCCAATTATTCATAAAACATTCTACCTATCCACTGATGCAAGTGGTACCTGTGTTGCGGCCCACTTATTTCAGCTGGATGATAGTGGCAACCCATATCCTATCGCATTCGTCAGTCGCTTGCTTATTGACCAAGAAAAGAAATATAGTATTAGTGAGCTCGAACTGCTAGCTATTCATTTTGGTATTACTAAGTTTAGAATGTATCTTTACGGAACAAAAATTCGTTGTTCTTACGGATCACAAAGCTCTCGTGCATTTACAGACATCGGTCTTCAATTCACCCCGTTTATCTCGCATGATCATGTCGCTTCAAGAGTATGACTATAACATACAATACATCCCAGGTAAAAACAATCTCTTAGCTGATTGCCTAAGTCGGTACACAGCTAGAGCCGACGAACCTCAATCTAATGAAACTTTAATTGCGGCTATCATGCTCACACCTTCTTTAAGTTATCAATTCGAAAATTTCAGTCAGCTCCAACGATCTGATTCCCGATTGAGATACATAGTAGATAAATTGAGAGTGGTAGAATTATTTCCCAGACATACCGTATGGAAAATGGGTTTCTTTACCATAAAGTAAAGGAGAAATGGAAGTTGGAGTTACCGTCTACTATGGTTGATTCGCTAATAATTTTCATTCATGAAAAATACCTTCATAACGGCATTAGAAAGACTCTATTAATTATTAAAGAAAAATTTACTTACAAGTCTTTAAGGAAGCGAACTCGCGAACTAATTAAGGCTTGCAATGTGTGTCAGAGAACAAAAATAGTGCCATACATGCGATCTCCTTTATTGTCAATACCAGCACAGTTACCTAGAGATGTAATTGCAATTGATTTTTTTGGCCCTTTACCTGTAACACCCCAGAGGTTCAAATTTATTTTGGTTGTGGTCGACATTGCTACCAAATTTGTCCGACTCTATCCCATTATCAAAGCGTCCGGTGCAGCAGTGATTGATTGTTTGTTGATAGATTACATACCCCTCTATGGGCATGTAAAGAATATTTTGACTGATAACGGCAGCCAATTTAGAAGTGCCTTTTGGAACACAAAGTTACGTAATGCTAATATAAAATGTATCCGTACTGCAATTAGGCATCCGTCTGCGAACCCCGCCGAAAGGTATATGAAAAGTCTGGGACAATACATGCGAATTGCGCTATTCCACGAACCACACGATATTTGGCATACGAAACTGGCCGACATTGAGATGTGTTTTAATGAATCACCACATGCATCCACCTCGGCCGTTCCAGCCAGGCTATTCCTTGGTCAATCCATTGTCAGAGATTGGGAAACTTTCTTGCCCACCCATGATGACCCTCCTCTGAATTTGGATGACGAAATAAGTAATGCAATCAATGAATCGAATCGAATTTCTAACACTAGGGCGGTGCAATTCAATATGAAAAATCAAGGTTCATTTCGTACGTTCAATGAAGGAGACCTTGTATTGGTGAGGAATCTAACCGTCTCCTCATTGCCCAACAGGATCTTCCATAAATTCCTACCGAAGTACATTGGCCCATACCGAGTTATGAAATCATACAACAATGGTTCATACTTGCTGGGAAATACTGCAAATGTACCTAGAGGGGTGTTTAATATCACACTTCTAAAAGAATATTATACACCCTCAAATTTGAGAATAAACTAACTTATACAAGTTAATTAATGGATTTTTAGTCTAGTAAATTTGTTTTGTTTTATACGATTACTTTATGCATGCTTAATGGTGATTTATTAAGGGTAATTGTTGTTGCTTGCCCCATATTTAACAAAATGAATTAGTCAATTATCAATTAATATTTTTTTTAAAATGATTATTTAAAAATGGAAATTTTGTTACAAAAAAAAATTGTTCTTACATCAATTAATATTTCTTCAATGAATATTTAAAAATGAAACTTTCTTTTGTGATATTGAACTGGTTTGTTCATGTCTCACAACACAAATCTCAACATAGTATCTGGTAATCTCGAGAATCGCACTCTCCTTGAACATTCCACGGCTCCTAGTCGGGGTGCGTCTTGATCTGGCGTTAAATTTAAATTTGCTGAAACTGTCGTTTATTCAATCCGATCCAAGTCTACTTATTGAACATTGTAATTAGGGGTAGAAACTTATTCTATTGGTAGGGTACCTTGTTGAAATTAAAATTGTAAGTTTCCTCCAATTTTCCAAATCCTTACTAATGACAAGTGGCCATAAAACACTTACTAACAGCGACCAGATCAGGAAGCAGTTCCGTAATTTGCCTCGTGTGACCGACTGTTGTTTCCAAGAACCAGATACTGCTCTGTATGGGTTGTTTCAGTGGCTGGGAACCTGAACCTGAATGCCGACACCCTCAGAACAACCTCTCAAAACGACAAACAGCACCGTCTCCGCACTTAGCTTCGTCGTCACACTGGAGGCTTCACGAGACGATCGGGAATCTGCACGACACGATCTGCACCTCATCATCAAGAGATCGTCCGAACCATCAGCATCACGCCGATAGAATATCACCTGCCAACTTCTCACGACCGCAAGTTCAAGAGACAATTCTTTCCAAGCTTGTTTTTTTTTGTGTGATCTGTTTCTTCTGATATGTTTTCTTGTCTACAAGTGGCCCATAGTAGGACAAATTAGTTTTGACCTAACATTGAAATGTGATGAATTCCAGCAAATTAGGCACCTGAATTATCATTGTTACCATTGTTTTGTCTGGTTATTTTTGTCTTCTGGGAGATAGTTATTTGCTGTAACTTGTCATCATACTTTTGAATTCTTCCAAGCTTCAATTTTGAGGAGGGGGGATAATGTAGAGTCCGAATTGCATCGGACCCTACAAGTTCATACTGGTAGAGAGAAAGGGGAAGGGAGGTGAACGCAGGCCGGCCATCTCGATAGTAGAGTCATCAGTCGTTGCTCGTGTGAGGTAAACTCGGCCACGTCACGCCGCCTCCACCCGAAACTTGATGCAAAGTGTTCCCGTACAACTTCTTGTCTCCCTTTTTTCTTGTACTTGGAGAGGACACCACCTTGAAGTCGCCAGGGAACTGCTGGATTCAGGACTTTTTGCGCACTCAATCATTTTGGAGTTCACAAGTTCTCGTGAACTCCCCAAACGTAAGTGTGGGCCACTTGTCTATTTTCGATTTTTTTGCATTTTCAACTTGATTAAGCATCCCTGCCATATTTGTATTATTTATTGATATTGTTGTTTAAAACATTAATATTAAAAAGCAGAAAAAACAGCCAGCCGCTCGATAACTTGGTATTTTCTTTGAACAAAAGAAACCCTTAGGTACCATCTTTTAGACATTTTCAATACGCACAAGGCTCATTATTGCCCCTACGCCCGAGAAAAGGGACTTTACAATATACCATAAATTTTACATAAAAATAAAAAAATTTTAATTTAAAAAAATCATTCTTTTGGTGGTTAAGGTTGAATTGTTGAGATAGATATTTGAAGGTTGAAACTTTAATCAAGTACTACGCACAGTATCATCCTTACAATGTTTTTATGAATTCGATAAAGCTATGTGCTGCACCCTCACGGGAGACGCGATTCAGGGGACAAGCACATCAGTGAGGTCGTACGGTACGACGTTGCCAGATCCACGCTAATGTTTGCATGGCGATGGGTGGTGAAAGGGGTGGAGGCCCGGTCCAGGGATACAGGGTCCAGGAGTCCATGAATGTTTACTACGATATTGAGATTGAAGGGGTAGAAAAATAACCGCCTTCTTGGTCACCCGTTTCCCGGTGGGTCAGAGGTGCACTGTAGTTCTCCTTACGCCTGCAGGTAGCGCATGAAACCAGGGCCTCTTTTAACGCACTTCTTTCAAAATCACGGAACTTTGTCTTCACGTAATCTCCGTGATTTTACAAGTTAGAATTGTCCTCTTTGAATTTTCAGAGGTTTTAGTCTCCCAAAATCTTCCCTACGAAGAGTTTTTATAAAAAACAAATTTTAATTAAAAAATAAATTTTCTATTTTTTTCAAATTTCAATTTTTGGACATTTTGGCCCGTATGTATGAAGTATTAATTATTTAATGAATTTAGAAATTTTTTTTGAGAGGAAAAAATGAACACTCACAGAGAAAACGTGAAGATAAGGGAAACCACTGAGTCCCGCGCCCCCTTAAGCTAGCGCTCAGCCTGAAAAGGCTAGTTGCACACGCTTAGCTGAAGAGATCCGAAAGATCGAAACGAAGTACCAAACTTAACTATCCATTGAAAATGGGAATTTGAAACTTTGCGACTAAACCCAAAAGCATCTTGATGCAGAAGGGGCAGTCAAACATTTGTTTCAGTGATGATGGGATTCTGGTAAACCGTTTTCGTCATATCTCGGTGACTCATCAGCAACGCGAAGAAGCGTTGGAACGATTTGGATTTAAAGCGAAATTGCTTTATTCGACATTTGTCAAAAGACGGTCAAAGACTTTGTCAAAAGACTTTTTCTCAAATTCGAGATTTTGTCAAAAGACGGTCCGACTTTGTCAAGACTTTGTCAGTTTAGCTAAGAAGCTATTTCCGAAGAGTTTAAACATTTGTCAAAAGACGGTCAAAGACCTTTTCTCAAATTAGAGATGTTGTCCGACGGTCCGACTTTGTCAAAAGACTTGAAACTCAACTTTGTCAACTTTCTCCTTGTAGCTTCTTAGCTAAACTGACAAAGTCTTGACAAAGTCGGTCTTTTGACAAAATCTCGAATTTGAGAAAAAGTCTTTTGACAAAGTCTTTGACCGTCTTTTGACAAATGTCGAATAAAGCAAGAAAAGATTAGTTTTAATGTAGAAAATGGGTCATTTTCAAGTTCTACTTTTTGACTAACCATCAACCCGATCTAATCCAAATTTTCACACGTTAACCTTCCGTATTTGAATTAATTTCCGGCGCTTGGAACCGGAATGGATCGGCTTTGCCTTTGAGGCCAACGATTGAATCTTTCTCAAAAGAGTTGTCGATGCAAGACACGACGTCATTCTCGTTAATGCTAACAGATAGTTGCAGTTGCGGGAACCCGTAGGAAAAGCGCTGCAAATCATTGCCCAAAGGCTTATTATTTTCTGTATAGATCACCCTTCTGTATAGATCCCTCCCTACCAACCATAGGTGCCTACTACCTACTAGGGCATTTTTGAAAATTTAAACCCCAATTACCAACCAAATGGAAATGAAGGGAAATGAACGGACTGAAAATATTTTATTCGATTTTCGGATTCTACGTACCTGGAAACGTAAAACATCAAATTTTGAGGGGGGTTAAAAAAAATTTTTTCCTTGCTCGATTCCAAAGGCATTATTGAAAATATTAAACCAAAATTCATGTAATACCATTCATTTCAACGTTCCACACATTTGATGTCGTCGGTACATGACCTCAAAAATACCTAAAATAAGTCTTAGAAAAGCATGTCGAGTATTATTCTGTAACATGTTTATCGTTAATTATTATTATTAATTAATTATTATTATTATTATTAATTAATTATTATTATTATGAACCATTGATTCTCTCTCCACTTTTTCATCAAAATGCTCTACCAGAAATCTACCAATTGAATAAATTGAAAATACGAAGAAAAAAAAGACAAAATCGGCCATTGTAACCACCCAGATACAGCGGCGACTGAAAAACGCCCATCCCCTGTCGAGAACCGGACAAAAACAACGAATTAATCTCCCGCGGGCCCTCCAGCCACGAAACTAAATTACCTTTCCTCGAATCAAAAGGGGAGAAAAACAGCAAAAACAAAGAGGGGTCGTCGGAGGTTAACAATTAAAAAAATATAAACAATCACGACAAAAGCTCTGGGGACTGCTAGATGGGGGGCCTGTTTTTCCCGTAGACATCAATTTGATGGGTGAAGGGGGGGGGGGGGCTTAACATGGATCATTTGTCAAACGGATTATGGTGGAGGGTTTTCTTGTTTTGTCCGATTTATTTTTCAGATCTCATCAGTCTTGAGTAATGATTGGGATGATGTGGTGGACGGTTTTGAGATGACAATGTGGTGATAGTGGCTCATCAACAAATTAATAATTATCAATTTTAGGTCTGAAATACATTGAGTGAATATCAACTCTATTATTTGAACAATGGATGAGTAGTAGTATGGTTGGAGAGGAGTAGATTTTGTATAATTTTGCTTCAGAGTCTACCAAGGTTGTTCAAGCATTGTTTACATTTTTCAACGTTGTAAAAAACTTTTCTCCAAATTCAAAATTTCCACTCTCGTTTTATGTTTTAGGCCTTTTTGGGCAACTTTGGTTCCGTGTCTGTCTGACTGTCATGAACTCCTTGTAACAGCCATTTTCGCTTCACGAATAATAATAATAATAATTATCAATTATTGATAGGTAAATTGCTACAATAAAATTTTATGTCTCGGTAACAAGAGTTACAAATCCATTTTCGATATGTTGTGAATCATTCCACATCTGATATTTGTTGAAATTATTGAAGTATAATCTTGTTTTACAAGATTTTGATTCTGTCCGTACTAGTGATAACTCTAACAGGAATTAAAACCGGACAAAACTGTACACTTTAACTCAAATTAACTTCAGCAAAAAAATACAACTTTTTCGCAAAGAACTTAAACAAGAACTCATTTTTCAATATTTTCAACAAATATCAGATGTCATTCACAACATAATATGGAAAATGGATTTGTAAATCGTGTGACCAAGACATAAAAGCCATAAATTCTTCATTTCCGTCCGATTTTGATAAAATGTTCATGAGAATTGGGGTGTACCTAGATGGTCTACTATTAGGGTAGAGCAAGGTACCTAGATATTGATGTTCCGAGATTAGATACAATGCATCGGATTATCTATACGATCGGGTTATGGATACGATGAAGCTACTGGCCACAGCCACTTGGCAGATTTGTCCAAATGTAATACGATATCTCCTCCTTAAAATGTATATTAAATATACATTATAATAACATAGAAATTTTCTATGTTATTCTCAATAGGAGTTACATGATGATTTCTACATTGGTAGGAACATACCCAACATCATGAAATTGGTGAATTTTCAATGATTCAGCTGTGATTGCTATGATCGATCTCCACCCTTCGTAAAGCGCTCAAAGCTGACTGTATCCGGTAGTTTTCGATGCACACAAACACAAAACTCACGAATCGTATGCGAAATGACCACGAACCGCACAGCCAGATCGTTTTTCGGCCCGAAATAGGGGTGGTAAGTACGGCACTTCATTCAGAATGTAATCTCTGAAATCTATCGACAAAACACTCAAGATGAAAGCTAAACCCTGAACTCGAGCGTAAACAATCTCAGAAAACTGGTACTTGAATCGAGTAGAGTAAAACCTACAGGATCTAATTACTCAAAACCTACAATTACAAAGTACGAAGAAGACGCGACGCGCGAGAGAATGGAATATGAAAGTCGCGCGAGAAGAAACCGTTACCCCGGTTTACATTGAGAAGAGATTCAAAGAGAGTGCATCTCCTGCAGCAACCAAAATAAAGTGGCAAAAAACAATCGATTTTTGAAAAAAAAAAAAAAAAAAAACAATTCTTTTAAAGGAAACTATAGATATCTCCAGATTATGTTTTCCTCTTGAGTTTGTCCGGTTTACATTGAGAAGAGATTCAAAGAGAGTCATCTGCAGGAACCAAACCTGCTTGGTGTAGTGATAACCACTGATTCGCGAGTAAGAGCCATCGAGAAACTATCTCTTAACATGCCCAGCATTTAAATCTAGTTTTTCGGAATTCATATTTTTATATTATGGTTTTTTTATCTTTCAGTTTAACTTTTTTCGTATATTGCCTCCATTTGGGGTCTAGTTGTGCCGCGAAGCTTTTGGTTGATGTAGGTCACTTCTAAGCGGTGAAAAATAAGGGTTGAAATTTTCAAGAGTGCCCTAGCTCGAAAAATCTCGATATAAAGGTATTGTTTTCTCATCAATTTAAAATAGAATAGAATTTTTAGAATATAATGAGATACCAATAGCTCTGTAGGACCAACTTTCAACTGTTCACTCCCTCTGAGGATACGAGTGTGAATTGCAAAAGGCTTCCACTTTTGAATAGGCCTAATTTCTGTTGATCACGTGCGATCGTTGTTTGACCCTTTGAATGGAGTTTCGTCTTATACTCAGTTGTGCTGCGTCAGCAACCGAGAGCCAAATTTCGTAATAAAGGCACCCTCAACTGTCGGAGGTTATCTAGGTAGCATCATCATACAAGCCGAGATCTATGCGGACGGGTGATCTGCTCAGTATAATAATAAACCACTGTGTAATAGTTTGCACCCCCCCCCCCCAATAAAGTAAAAACGTTATTTAAAAAAAATTTTGGTTCACAGAACATTTTTTCAAAACCTCAACCGATTGTGAGCCAATAGGGACCCTATTTCTCTTGAGAAAGATAATCCAGACGAAGACAATATATTAACGAGGAAGGAAGGATTATGGATTATTATTGGGTAGGAGATGAGCCCCTACTGCTTCCAGCCGTGAAATTGCTTCATTCCGAACACGTCTGTAAATGACAAGTGGACTCACATCGGTTATTGCAGGGACAAGACGTATTTTGATGGATTAAGACCTATGACCCTTCTTATGAAACCCTCATGACAGGCCGTTTAATGACCTTTTTTTGACGATGAGGTAACTTCCAGCTTTATGTTCGTGCACCTGGTCGAGAAAATGTTGAGTCTCCAAAATCAAAATTTCCACTTGTATTCTGCCCACTATCCACTGTCTTTCTGTGGTCCACTTTTGGCCGAACCACCCAAAAACATGGATGTATTTCATCCCCATCCAATATGGGCCCGGATCAATATGGGCATTTGCACACGCATTTGTTTTTTGGTTTATTATTTTCAATAATAAGCCTTTGGAATCGAGCAAGAAAAAAAATGTTAACCCCCCTCAAAATTTGATGTTTTACGTTTCAAGGTACGTAGAATACGAAAATCTAATAAAAAAATTTCCGTCCGTCCGCCGTACGCGGCACTTTTCTTAGCAACACTGGACGGATTTGGTTCAAATTTGGTATATGGGCTCCATTTGGGGGCTAGTTGTGCCGCGAAGCTTTTGGTTGATGTAGGTCACTTCTAAGGGATGAAAATTAAGGGTTGAAATTTTCAAGAGTGCCCTAGCTCGAAAACTCTCGAAATAAAGGTATCGTTTTTTCACCAATTTTAAATACCTAGTATTGAATTTTTTAAAATTTTTGAGACCACCCGGAGCTCTGTAGGACAAACCGTTCGGTCCCTACGAGTACTTAAGGGTTTTCCTTCGATAAATACCAATAGTTGGTAGGTAAAAAAAAATTTTGGTAGGTAAAAAAAATGTTGTTGTTAAAAAACGCTGCAAATCATTGCTCAAAGGTTTATTATTTTCTGTATAGATCACCCTTCTGTATAGATCACTGGTTCTCCATCAATAGCACCTACCACCATCTGTATTCTCCCTTGACCTTCCCTCTCAAATTTCAGCTTCCTGCGTTCAATAGGATTGAAAATGGCTTCGGAGCTCACTCAGCTGATCAGTGATCTGAAGAGCGAAGAAGATCTCCTCGAATGCTGGAGATGCCTGGAAGAGCACTGATCAGCTGAGTGAGCTCCGAAGCCATTTTAAATCCTATTGAACGCAGGAAGCTGGAATTTGAGAGGGAAGGTCAAGGGAGAATACAGATGGTGGTAGGTGCTATTGATGGAGAACCAGTGATCTATACAGAAGGGTGATCTATACAGAAAATAATAAACCTTTGAGCAATGATTTGCAGCGTTTTCAATATTATTTATTGCACCAAGTATTACTTATTAACAATATTCATTTCTAAACATGTCAAACGGATTGGGAATAGGGTCCACTGAATATTATAAAACCTTCTTCGACGAGCTTTCGGTTAATATACCTATTACCTTCTTCAGGGCTCGAAGGGCATACCAAGAGTCAATGCTCAGTGAGTAAACCGTCCTTCTTGAAACCAACCATGATCAATCAGTTCGAAGAGAATGCGAGTGAGAAAACTTGGTAAGGGAAATCAATAACAAGATTTAGCTCAGAAAAAAAATTCCTAAGTACTATTATGATTCTTTTTTTCAAAAATATTTGGAGCTGTAAGTAACTATGTTCTGAAAACTAGTGAGAGTGCAAAACAATAATCTATTGTCAAACGACACGACGTCTTTTATTTTTGAACAAAATTGTATGCCATTCATTGATACCAGTTAACTTATCTTCAACCCTTCTAGTTCTTCCTATTTTCAATAATAGTAATTTCTCTAATCAAAGTTCAGTGAGTGTTCATTAAATGAATATCAATTTTAAATTAAAAGTGAACACATGAAATTAAAACTATTTGTTTTTTTGGTTCTTACAATTTTTTAGTTTTAGATTTGTTCTTTCTTGAGTTATTTTGTTTCAGAAGAAATAACATTCGTTAGTATTCTTATTTTCCTTTGTACAAATAATCCTAAACAAGTTTTATGAATGGAAAAGCGATGTCAAATTATGTTATTTTTTCAATAAGACTGTTTTATTGTGATGGAAAACTGAATGAGGCCTAGCACAAAACTGCTTTAATTCAGGTTTTCAACGACGTTTCTAGATCAGATTCCTAATTCGAAAGATTTCAAACAGGACTTCATGACCATTTTCGTTTTTAGTATACAAGAAAAGTATAATTTCTTGGTGTTGTTAAACGAAATTTTACGTTTGAAACTCTCTTTACTTAATTTTCACTTTCTTTGGGGTGGTCAAGAGTGGATCTAAAATAAGGTACAAACTCAAAATAAGACGCAGCACTGAGTGCAACTTGGTTTCATCAACAGAGTGTTATCCCAGAATAAATTTCATCGAAACAGTTTCATCTCAAAATATTCAAGCATCTGATGCTTGGCTGAATCATAAAAACCGTTACAACTTGGAAAACGAGCTAACTTTTACGATTACAAAATATCGAATGGGAAAGTATACCAAGAAAGGTATAAAATCTACTTTGATGGACTATTTCATACAGTATGACATCCATTTACAGTATGACATCCATTTACTGTATTTCATACAGTAACTGTGGCATGACATCCGAGCCCAGAATAATGATATTTGTGGCGAAAACAGATTTTTTCATTTCCTCAAAAAAAGAGGATTTTAGAGTCGTTACACTATTGAAGCAGGGGTGCGACATGATTACTAACTCATTAATCTCATTAGGGGGTGGTCTCGGTTAGTAGCCGTTCGTTCCTCGTTCCTGGTTACTATTTCTTTCAAAAACCGGCACTCAAACCGGCGAAATCTGGGAAACACCGTTTATTCAGTTAGTTTTTTTCCACATTTCGCCGGCAATCGTTGATCGATTTTGAATAATCCATCGGCAATCTTTTAGTTTTTCAATTCCCTAGGCAGATGCACTAATGAGTTTCAAGAATCCTTGAAAATTTCAAATTTAGGTTCAACTTTCAACTTTTGCGCCGGTTTTTGAAATAAATACTAACCCGGAACAAGGAGCGAACGACGACCGGCACTCTGAAGTCAGGAGAGATTGAGATGACACTGCTGGCTGTGTAGGAGGAGAAAAAGGATAGGAAAACAAAAGAATAGAAAAATAAATCCCTTGTAAGACAAGAATAAGAACATGAACGTGAAAAATTGTAAACCTCGACAAAATAATGAGTTGAAATTACCAGAACTTGTTTGCAATATTAGGTAGTATAAAATGTGGTAGCACATTAGTCGAGCTTAGGTCGACTCATATTATTTATAATTAAAGGGTTTAAGAACTAAGGATATATTTATACCTAAGCTTAAAACCTCAGTTGGCTCAACATTAATTTACCTCTTAAAGAGCCGCCACTTTTAAAGGGCTTATTTAAGACTTGAAATGAGGGTTTGAAGGAGGATAATTAGGAAGGTAGGGTTTCCTTGGGGGCCGTCTAGATTCAAAGGCTCCACATTTCTTTCAGTCGGTTATCATAAGCCTCTAGTTACCCCCTCCTTCCGGCCTTCCTACGAGGAAAAGGCGATTTATCAAACTCCCCGATCACCTATCATAATCTTCCGACAATTTGTCTTCTCCAAGCGAAAACCGTCGTCGGATTTTCCTCCGAGGATGTATAACTCATTTCCCCTCGTCGTTCGATGAGCTCTTGTGAAATATAGTTCTGGGTGAAATATATCGTATCAGAGCCTTGTAGATACTTCGCTCCGTTTTCAATTTGGAAGTTATCACGGAATCGGTCAGTCTAGGAGACGGAAAACCGCGTGAAAAGACTTTAAATAATATATCCATTTCGAAGGGTTCAAATCGAGGTTTGGGGTTCTCCTCAGTTACCCTGGTAAGTATTTTGTTTTTGTTTTTTATTTATTGGCTTTGCATTGCATACAGCCTTTACATAATATGGTGTTCTTGAGTATAATAATATAACATATTATAGCTTAATTATACTCAATATAAATTTCAAAAATATAGGATTTAAACTAAATTTTTATATTTGAGTCACTTTTTAAGGTTGGAGAGAAAAATTATCTCCAAAATCAAAATTTCCACTCGCGTTTACGTTTCAGACCTTCCTGAAAAATTTTGGTTCCGTGTCTGACTGTTTGTGTTTCTGCCATGAAATCCTTGCCAAACCATAACTTTTACAATTCTCTTCTGATTTTGATGACATTTTCAGGGATTATGCGGGTTGGGGTGGAGATGGTCCCCCATGGAAATTATAACCCCCGGACTGTAGTAGCTGCTGAGCATGCGCAAACGTGAAATCCTTGCCACAGCCATAACTTCTACATTTCTCATCCGATTCCGATGAAATTTTCAGGGATTATGCGGGTTGGGGTGGAGATGAAAATCGTAGCATCCAAAATGAATGTATTTTGTGTGCATGCGCAAACGTATAATCCTTGAAACAACTATAACTTCTACTTTTGGTTTATTATTTTCAATAATGAGCCTTTGGAATCGACCAATAAGAAAATTTTTTACCCCCCCCCCCACAAAATTTGTTGGTTAACGTTTCAAGGTACGTAAAATCCGAAAATCGAATAAAAAATTTTGATCGATTTTGATGAAATTTGGTATGTTGGCTCCATTTGGGATCTAGTTGTGCACCGAAGATTTTGGTTCATATAAGTCACTTCCAAGGGTTGAAAAACAAGGGTTAAAATTTTGAAAACGCCCTAACTCAAAAAATTTCGATATAAAGGTATTGTTTTTCATCAATATAAGATAATATAGCATTTTTAGGATTTTTTGAGACCATGCGGAGCCCTTTAGGACAAACCGTTCGCTCCCTACGAGAATTTAAGGGTTCGACGTACGATAAATCGGAAACATGAGTGTGAATTGGAAAGAGGGCTAATCTCCGTTCAAATGTTAGCTAACAATATTCAGAGATTGTGCGGGTTGACGTGTAGATGGTCCCCTATGAGGGTAGTTCAAGGTACTTAAAGATTGATGTGCCACACCCACTTGGCAGACTTCTTTAAATTTACCAACTAGTTCTCATTTAGATGGGTAGGTATATTACCGTGAAGTACACCATCATGCTTTCAAGTTCTATTTATTTTAATATATAAAGTACGGAATTAGCTGAATAGATCACAGACTGAAGTGTTTGACTGGACCCTCTACAGGTTCAAACAACGGGGACAAATAGTAATATAGAGAAAATAATTTAAAATGGCCATTATTTTTGTAGATATTCACCACAATTGTTGTGGAGATGTTATACTATTCCACTATGAAGACCCTCGGAATTTCCAACGGTGCTGGAAGTTCACTAGGAACTGTTACCACCACAATATCAGTTAGAAATTATAAGTCTATTTCGAAGGACTAATGAGAAGGAACTGACCTGTACAAACTGGTATTTCGGCTGACCACGTGGAGTCGAGGTGGCACTCGATGCCGGGTACCCCGGTCAGCCTGTAGCCCCACGGACAGGAGAAGAAGACCCGCGAGCCGAACGTCGTGTTGTGCGGCGACAGGATGAGTCGAGGGTCCTCCGGCTCGATCTTCGGGCAGTGGATCGGCTCGCAAGCGGGGATCGAGCCCGACCATTTGCCTGCAACAGAGAAACCGACAATTGTAATTATACAATTACATTATACAATTGTAATAATTACAATTACTGTAACTCAAACACTAGCGAATCTGTAAATTGAATGAATTATGATGTCAACATTAACCAGAATCATGAGTTGTCTACAATGTTGACTCCGAACCTTTTAAAGAAGGGGACTGGGCCCTCTCCAACATAGATGTGTTTCTGATTAATTTCAAAAAGTATTATTAAATATTTGAAAAATATTACGGATTTTCCACTGAAAATTGAGGCGTGCACGGCAGACCAAGGTTCAAACAGGTAAACTGCGCCTAAATTGCTGAAACACTCGCTCCCAAACGGCTGAACTCCGATAAACCAGGTTCAGCAGCAGACCTACGTCAAAACAACCTCTGAACGGTTGAAGCACGCACAAACGGCTGAACTCCGATAAACCAGGTTCAGCAGCAGACCTACGTCAAAACCAGGCTCAGCAGCAGACCTACGTCAAAACAACCTCTGAACGGTTGAAGCACGCACAAACGGCTGAACTCCGATAAACCAGGTTCAGCAGCAGACCTACGTCAAAACCAGGCTCAGCAGCAGACCTACGTCAAAACAACCTCTGAACGGTTGATGAAGCACGCACAAACGGCTGAACTCCGATAAACCAGGTTCAGCAGCAGACCTACGTCAAAACCAGGCTCAGCAGCAGACCTACGTCAAAACAACCTCTGAACGGTTGAAGCACACACAAACGGCTGAACTCCGATAAACCAGGCTCAGCAGCTGACCTACGTCAAAACAACCTCTGAACGGTTGAAGCACACACAAACGGCTGAACTCCGATAAACCAGGCTCAGCAGCAGAACTATGTCAAAGCAACCTCTGAACGGTTGAAGCACACACAAACGGCTGAACTCCGATAAACCAGGCTCAGCAGCAGACCTACGTCAAAACAACCTCTGAACGGTTGAAGCACACACAAACGGCTGAACTCCGATAAACCAGGCTCAGCAGCAGACCTACGTCAAAACAACCTCTGAACGGTTGAAGCACACACAAACGGCTGAACTCCGATAAACCAGGCTCAGCAGCTGACCTACGTCAAAACAACCTCTGAACGGTTGAAGCACACACAAACGGCTGAACTCCGATAAACCAGGCTCAGCAGCAGACCTACGTCAAAGCAACCTCTGAACGGTTGAAGCACACACAAACGGCTGAACTCCGATAAACCAGGCTCAGCAGCAGACCTACGTCAAAGCAACCTCTGAACGGTTGAAGCACACTGTAAGTCGGGGGCAGAGGGAACCTCCGACCAGACCTCTTTCTCCGAGCCCCTTGACGAGGAGGAGGAGCAAGGAACATCGGGGCAGCTCGGCTAACTTCGGCTAGCCTCGGCTTCCCCCATCCACAGCCGCCTATTAACTTACCAACACCGCTCCCCTCCAGTCAGTCGTCTACTTGCACTTGACTCGAGAGGTTGCTCACCAGGCCGTCGTTTTTTTGCCACAGTGGTGTAGCGTTTGTAGCAGTTTGACTCAGTTTCGTCGTACCTAAAGTCACGATAGGTACGCCGCCCTTACCTTCCTTCTTCGCCTGCAACTCCCTTCGGGCTTGCGGATCTTCCCCTTGGACTTGCCTACTACAGTGGACCAGGCGCCTCACATCGGTACTCGAAGTGCCGCCCCGAGACGACCCCTAGACCTCAAAGCAGTACGGTAAACTCCATACCCATATATTTCCAATTGCTATGTTTCATGCCAGGCAATATCGTCGTATTTCAGTGTGATACACATATCTAAAGTAACGTCTAGTACGCATTGTCAATCGCATATTATATTCAAGCGGCGTTGTATCATTCGCAATAACTTCAGTAACAAATTAGGTACTTTCAGTACGAATCGCATATATTACTTTGAATTAGGTACATTCGGTACAGCAACTTATAACTTTTCTTTATGCATCATCTTGTCTTTGGTACATTCAGTACGCATCATTTATAACGCAATTTCACATATTATTTGACATCAGGTACGTTCAGTACACGTAACATAAATACTTTTCTTTCATTGGTACAAACGGTACACTTATTTTTGTACAACGTATATTTGCAATTACCTTTAGCACGCCTATTGTGCACTATTTCTTGTCAAGCACTCATTTCGGTACTAACGTATTTTTCATTCTTTTATTTGCAAACTTAGTCATTTTTCGACGTGATATTATCTTAAGAGGTACGCGTATCGTACCAGTATTTTTGCAATTCCTTATATTGAAATACCTATACCAAATCTGGTCATATATTAGGTGAAGTACGAATAACGCATTTATTTTGATATATCTTTATTTTCGCCAAATACAATTATTATCAGTAACTTGTACATTGAGTTGTCTACAGTTCTTGCCCCCAATCACCCAGGTTGTCTCAGGTGCTAGGAATATCGGAGATACTCCTAGTACCATTTTGTTAGTTTCTTTAGGTTTTCATTACGCTACCATTGGCTCCTTCTGAGCATTCTGACTTATTCAGGGCAACGCCCTAATAACTCCGAGAACCTAAAGTCGATCAAAACTTACAAAATTGGTGGCAGCGGTTAGGATTCTTGTGTAGGTACGCCACACAGAACCCAGAAAAGAGACACTTGGTGGTTGGTAGCGAAAACGGTACACGCTCAACAAAGGTTTTAGAAGAGTGTGTACAAACGGTACGCATTCCACACGAATTTTTGACAAGGATTGTACAGTCGGAGTCGCTAGGTTCATCAACCTACCGACGCAGGTACAAAACAAGAGCTTAGGTCGGTACGGATTTTCTTAAACCCAGACACAATGGCGACCTCAGGATCGGTAAGGGACCCGACCAACGAAATGTTTTCGCAGTTAGGGACACTTCTCAAAACCTTCAACGACCTGCACGTGGAAAAGGACCAGCGGGGGGGGAATAATCTCGACATTCCGAGGTCAATGTTCTTGGAGTTGGACCCCTGGGACCCCGATGAAGTTGGAGCGATATCGGTATCTTCCTATTTCCGATTGTTTGAGGATGTCACGGGTACCCTTGACCAACAAAAACAGGTACGATTGTTACGCTCAAAGGTGAGAGGTACAGCTAAGCAGTTTATGATAGACAATATGGGTTCATATGAAGGAGAGAACCCATACCTTCACATGAAGCAGGCTATGGTACAGTGGTACGAACGGGACAACCCCGGAAAAGCAGCAGCTTCATTATGGACTTTGAAAAAACAGCCGAACGAGACGTTGCGACAATTCGCTGAAAAGGTTCGACAACTGGCACAAGTAGCGGTACAAGAAGAGGGTGCTGAACTGAACGCGGCTCAAAAGGTACAATGGGTACGACGGAAGGTACTAAAGGCTTTCGTTAGAGGAGTCGGAAAAGAACTAAGCTCCCACCTATTAAGTACCGAACCAACAACCATCGAAGCGGCCCTGAAACGCGCGGAAGAATTAGAAGAGACGCTGGGAGAACGAGATGAGGTGGAAGTACGCTGGGACTTGTCTGCGGTGCAACAAGGAGAACGAAAGTGCTACGCCTGCGGCGCCTTTGGACACTTCGCGGCTCGATGTACATCACGCGGTACAAATGGTACGAACGTCGCAGTGCCAGCACCAAAAGTTACTAACCGCCCAAACCCCAGGTACCCGTGCATGTTTTGTGCGGATATGCTACACTTCCCCGTTGATTGTCCTAGTAACCCTCAAAAGACTATTTTCTGTGACTATTGTGGGGTACGCGAGCACCTTGAGAAAGACTGCCATAAGAAGAAGTTACTCACACCCGTTTCACATCCTCAGGGTACGAATATGAAGTTTGCCCCTTCGGAGCAACAGTTGGTACCAGCCTCTCGTGAAGTGGGGCATATTACCATCATCGAGAAGCCCATGAATCGAACGCTACGCATCAACGCTACGCTGAACAACGAGTCTCGCTCGTTGATTTTGGATACGGGCGCCGCCGTGTCGGTACTGACAACTCCGGTACGCGGTACTCCAATTTTTCCAACCGACGCTACAGCGTGGGGCGCGGACGGGTACCCTTTGAAATTCCGGGGCGAGCAGACGGTACAAGTGAACCTGAGGGGTGTTACGTTCGACCACACGTTTTTGATATTCGAGCGGGAAGGAGCCGGCTTGGACCTGTTGGGAATGGACATCATGAAAAAGGTACCCATGGTAATACGAGCGGATCGACACGAGGTGACTCTTCTGATGAAGAACGAACGGGACACAGTACCGGTGGCGGGAGTACGAACAACAACCCTGACACCCAACCAGCCTGGCGTTGAAGTAATCACCACCGAAGGTACCGAGGTACTCAACACCAGCGGTACGGAGGTACTCAGCACCGAAGGTACAGAGGTACTCAACACCAGCGGTACGGAGGTACTCAGCACCAAAGGTACAGAGGTACTCAACACCAGTGGTACGGAGGTACTCGATGCAAGTGGTACGGAGGTACTCACCCCCTATGGTACTGAGGTACGCAACACCAAAGGTACAAAGGTACTAGATACGAATGGTACAGAGGTACTCGACACAAGTGGTACGGAGGTACCTGAAATGAACAGTATAGCGGTACCCCACCTATGTGATACGAAGGTCTGTACGATGGTACCCACGGTCTCTCCCAGTTCATCAACAACAGCGGAACCCTCAACGATCGAAGATCGGGACCCAGCCGATGAAGATGATCGAGAGCTTACACCGGCAGAGAGATGGACCGCAACTGAACAAGAGATAGTTGAACAATTGAGACAAAAATGCACGAATGCGCCCAAAGAAGCCGTAGATCGACTACAACACATCTTGGTGGAATATAGTCAAGTGTTCCAGAAACCAAGCGGCGGAGGATGCAAATTGGACATTGCACATCGGATCGAAACGGGCGATCAATTACCCGTAAACGTACGACCCTACCCTATACCCCATGCGTTGAAAAATGGAATCGAGGAACAGTTTATGAGCATGCTAGCTGACGAAGTAATTCGACCCTCGAGTAGCCTGTGGAACGTACCGGTGGTGTTAGTCAAAAGAAAGACCCCAGTTGGCGACCCGAAAAAGTGGAGGTTTGGCACCGACTATGGAGAAATCAACCATGTGACGGGACGGGACGCATACCCCTTATCAACACTGCAAAGTGCGGACAGTCAAAGACCTCGAATACATGCCAATAGTTTGGACGCTAGAGGATAAAAAAAAAAAAAAAAAAAAAAAAAAAAAAAAAAAAAAAAAAAAAAAAAAAAAAAAATAAAAATTAAACTATTGATATATGTTATGACTATGTACTTACCTGTAAGAGATGAATGTATAGGAATTACGTCGAAACAATGTAACTAATCTAACTTAACTTAACTCAACTATTGATAGGACATATGTGTACTCACCTGAAATATTGCGGAACTGGAGATGTTGTGTAGCTTTTGGTAGTATTGTGTCATGGATTTACTAATGTCAATGCTGTTGCTAAATGAGGATACTTACTGTTACAGAAGAAGTGGTCACCATACAATCATGGCCATGGAACCGGAGCGCATCAACGAAATAGATGGACCGCCAGCTGCAGAACACGCAACTGTGAAGCGGATCAGAGAGATCTATCACAAACGATCCAAAGAACTCTTCGAAGACCAGGAGTGCCATGTGAACACCAATCAGGCACAGGAACAAGAGGCACTTCGGACGATCGAGGCAGCCGCCTTCATGGTGGAAGCGGCGTCACAGACTCGCAATGGCTATGCGATACACGGGGCTCTCCAAGGTAGCCAAGCACACCTTGACCATGTAGCAGCCTTATTGCCAGCTTGGAGACATCTACGCAACGCGTATAGGAGCCTGGAGCAGCAGTTGGAGTTGGAGAGGTCGGCACGTCGAACAGCCCATGACGAGATTGACAAACTGACAAAGGATAAGAAGCAGCTGCAGAAACAACTCGATGCTCTCAGACCCTACGTAAAACTGGCGCGACTGGAGGACAGCGACGAGGAACCAGCGAGGACAGTTGTAGCCACCCGGAAAAAGTCACGTCAGGCCATCATAAGTGACGAGGAAGACTCTGACGATGATGTTGCCCAGCAACATGAACATAATGCTCCAGAAGGAAGTCTGACACCATTGACGTCCTCCCTCACACCAGAAGTTATCTTGACGGAAGAGCCAGCAGTTTCGCCACTCACCATCAAGCTGGTATCATGCCCGGTGTGTGAGGCAAGGGTCAAACGACTTACAGCATTCAGATGTCTTTCCTGCAAACAATTCTGGACCAGACTGATAAAAAAGTACCGGGAAGGTACGCTGCATACCGCCTGCGCTGAACCACATCCTGTACCTGTCCTGGGATGCATCCACTGCCGTCGACGCAAATACGAGGCCGTGATGCAGCAGCTACGACCAAACAAACCAATCGGCATACCCCGTACCTCGGATGAAGATTTGACCGCCGAGGACGGCGGCTTCCAGGGGAGGGAAGAGTGTAAGTCGGGGGCAGAGGGAACCTCCGACCAGACCTCTTTCTCCGAGCCCCTTGACGAGGAGGAGGAGCAAGGAACATCGGGGCAGCTCGGCTAACTTCGGCTAGCCTCGGCTTCCCCCATCCACAGCCGCCTATTAACTTACCAACACCGCTCCCCTCCAGTCAGTCGTCTACTTGCACTTGACTCGAGAGGTTGCTCACCAGGCCGTCGTTTTTTTGCCACAGTGGTGTAGCGTTTGTAGCAGTTTGACTCAGTTTCGTCGTACCTAAAGTCACGATAGGTACGCCGCCCTTACCTTCCTTCTTCGCCTGCAACTCCCTTCGGGCTTGCGGATCTTCCCCTTGGACTTGCCTACTACAGTGGACCAGGCGCCTCACATCGGTACTCGAAGTGCCGCCCCGAGACGACCCCTAGACCTCAAAGCAGTACGGTAAACTCCATACCCATATATTTCCAATTGCTATGTTTCATGCCAGGCAATATCGTCGTATTTCAGTGTGATACACATATCTAAAGTAACGTCTAGTACGCATTGTCAATCGCATATTATATTCAAGCGGCGTTGTATCATTCGCAATAACTTCAGTAACAAATTAGGTACTTTCAGTACGAATCGCATATATTACTTTGAATTAGGTACATTCGGTACAGCAACTTATAACTTTTCTTTATGCATCATCTTGTCTTTGGTACATTCAGTACGCATCATTTATAACGCAATTTCACATATTATTTGACATCAGGTACGTTCAGTACACGTAACATAAATACTTTTCTTTCATTGGTACAAACGGTACACTTATTTTTGTACAACGTATATTTGCAATTACCTTTAGCACGCCTATTGTGCACTATTTCTTGTCAAGCACTCATTTCGGTACTAACGTATTTTTCATTCTTTTATTTGCAAACTTAGTCATTTTTCGACGTGATATTATCTTAAGAGGTACGCGTATCGTACCAGTATTTTTGCAATTCCTTATATTGAAATACCTATACCAAATCTGGTCATATATTAGGTGAAGTACGAATAACGCATTTATTTTGATATATCTTTATTTTCGCCAAATACAATTATTATCAGTAACTTGTACATTGAGTTGTCTACAGTTCTTGCCCCCAATCACCCAGGTTGTCTCAGGTGCTAGGAATATCGGAGATACTCCTAGTACCATTTTGTTAGTTTCTTTAGGTTTTCATTACGCTACCATTGGCTCCTTCTGAGCATTCTGACTTATTCAGGGCAACGCCCTAATAACTCCGAGAACCTAAAGTCGATCAAAACTTACAACACCCAAACGGCTGAACTCCGATAAACCAGGCTCAGCAGCAGACCTACGTCAAAGCAACCTCTGAACGGTTGAAGCACACCCAAACGGCTGAACTCCGATAAACCAGGCTCAGCAGCAAAACTACGTCAAAGCAACCTCTGAACGGTTGAAGCACACACAAACGGCTGAACTCCGATAAACCAGGCTCAGCAGCAGAACTACGTCAAAGCAACCTCTGAACGGTTGAAGCACACATAAACGGCTGAACCAAGTCCAAAAGATTCTTCCCTGCAGTGCAGAACCAAAAATCCATCGACAACTCGAGGTAGACAGTTAAGACACCACTACGATAGTTGGGTGAAATTCATGTAATTATGATTTACTTGACAATTTAACAAACATCAGGTATTTCATTATTTTTGTGCCAAATTAAGGGTTCCCTTCAAGTTCTAGGAAGATGGTCATAACTTTTCAGGACTCTCTAAATTAGTGCTTTGAACCAGTGTGGGTACCAAGAGGGTAATTATAGTCCCGATCGAAATCACTTCCTTAAAGAAAGCACCCTGTTTCATTCAGCTGACCTGATTCCCAGTTCTTATTGTCCAAATTACAGCTGCTCATGAACGATCAGGCTCATACCAACTATTCCAACATCCCATCTTTTAATTAGATATCTCTTCAACTACCTGCTACGAGTATATCAAGCATTTTTTAGTGCACCCACGTCACATGTACGACCATCGAAATCATATGGGTGTGATGATTATTTGCGAAGAAAAATAATATGGAGAAGATTCTCAATTATGTTTGTGTCTGCAGATGGGATCGGCTTTCAATTTTTTCACGATTTCCCCTCAAAGAATGATGGTTTTGATGTGACTAAGAGGGCAAGCCATAATTGAAAAAAAAAAAAAAAACGTCTGCAAACTTGGGTGGGCAGTATAGCTTCCTCACTCATTGTAACATGGACGTACAATTTTTCAAACGTTTTTATACGTTTTCAACGTAGAATTTTATTTAGCGGTCCACCGTCTAGGACCTAACCCACACAATCCCTGAAAATGTCATCGAAATTGGTTGAATAGTTGCGGAGTTTTGGTTGTAACAATAAATTTAAAGTTCGCGCATGCGCAGCGGCTATTGCTTGACCAATTTGATTGAAATTTATAGGGTGTCTCTTAGAAGTTAGTCCCTAACTAACCTCCAAATTTGAGCAAAATCGGTTCATTAAAGCAGCAAAAAGATTTAAAATAAAAATTCATTAAAGAAGCAAAAAAAAAAAAAAAAAAAATCGAATCCCAATGGGGAGGACGCCCAGGACTCACCCGACGCCGTCCCTAGGGATGAGGGAAGATGAAGTAGGTGGGGGTGGGAGAGAGGGATGAAGGGAAGTACCTCTATTAAAAGACCACCAGTTCAAATATGAATCAAGCAGGACGCGTCTGGTGACACCACGGAGTACACCTACCGAGATGCCCAACTCGCTCAAATCCGTGGCTCTTTTCCCGCACTACACGACAAGGTCAATTCGTGCCTACCTACCTACCAATCTGAATACGTTATAATTATTTTCTCCATTTTAGTGGTTCGCCATCATCAGTATTGAGGTCGCTTCAGTCTTTGTTAACTAGATTTTTATTTATTATTTTTTTCGCAATTCGCAAAGAGTGACAACGGGAATTAATGTTGAACCATCAAATAAGACGTATAGTAAGATTACGGTGGATCAGCAAATTAAGATCTCGTCCACAAACATAGCGAAAACATCTGTTAGCCACAAGCCCTTTTCTCGTCCTTTTAAAGGAGAGCCTTTCATTCCACGAATTCCCCTCCACAATCACCTACGAAGTCCACAGTATCCGATCTTCAAGCTTAGCTCTTCTTGGGTCTCATCTGTGCTAAGAGGATCACAAAAGTTCCCTCTGAGGAAAGAGGAGAAAAAAAGGACTTAACTGGAGCTATTTCACCCCTAATACTCCCAGGAACCTACACCACGGCCACGCTTAGGTGTATTGCCCTCTCTGTCGGACTTCAAGCAACGCCACCGCTCTCAAGGCCTATCGTATCATAAGAATGAGTCGACTGATCGACCATTAAGTGGTATTTTTCCTAGATCTAATAACTTTTGGATCATCAAAATCAAAATTGAGAACGTGAATGCAAGAGGGGTGTAATGTGTCAATGCGCCAGGGAGGATCTCAAAAATTGGTACACCATGTTGTAACAATTACGTGTATTTGTGTTTATAGCTTTTTTATCAACAAATATTATACTTCTTTATTCTATAGGACATCATTTTTCTGTGATAAGGTCCAGCTTCCCATTTAATTTCGCCCGTTGTGTGCAGAAAAGATTGCTCTCTCGCTGTGACATTATATTTATTTGTACTTTTGCTTTCTGTTCTTGTTAAGATTTCCTCCCAGATAGATGTTCAAATATTAGATTTAACAAGTAAAGCGTGGAAGTAGGATATTTGATGGTAGTTGAAATTACCAAACAAAAGACACCTCCTCTCCTCTCCACTTTGAGACAGTTGTATTCTTCCCACAAAATCTGACTTGATCATTTTGCTTTTGCCTTTCACCTTCTCAATCAAACAAACATTCACTTCACGATTCTATTGGTTCTACAAGCCGGCTAACCATTCCTACCTACTTATCTGAATCACCTCTTTAACTTAGTGATTCCTATTGGTTCTACGAGCTGGCTAATCATTCCTACTTATCTGAATCACCTCTTTAACCTTGTGATTGCTTTTGGTCCTACTAATCATTCCTGTTTATCTCAATCATCTCTTTAATCTTATGATGTTGTGATTACTATTGGTCCTACGAGCCGGGAAATAATTCCTACCTATCTCAATCCCCTCTTTAACCTTGTCAATGTCATTCTTCTCACAATCTCTGACTTCATCATTTGGCTCTTGCCATTCAACCTTCTCAATTAAACTCTACGATTGTTATCGGTCCTACTATCCGGCTAATCATTCCTACTTATCTCAATCCCCTCTTTAACATTGTCAATGTCATTCTTCCCACAATATCTGATTTCATCATTTGGCTCTTGCCATTCAACCCTCTCAATTAAATTCTACGATTACTATTGGTCCTACGAGCCGGCAAATAATTCCTACTTATCTCAATCACCTTTTGATTGTTATCGGTATTACGTGCTCGGTAATCTCTCCTATCCACCTCATCCATATCTATTAACAGTTCTGCATGCCGGATTACATTACTTCGTACTTATATATTGCCATATTTCCAATTTTCACTGCCAAATACAGGGTGTTTCACGAGTTTTTTCCCCCTCCTGCTAAAATCGTACTGATAGTGGTAACAACTTTTTTTTAAAATCTTCACGACTTTTCCCAAGGATCTCAAATGCGATCACGGTGCGAATTGCGCGACGACCACCAACACCACGAACGCTAACTTCGTTTTTTTTTTTTTCAAACGAGACCCCCCATTTTTTTATTGCAGATTGGAATTCTACGCAAAATGTGATGAATTTTAGACCCCTCAATCGATATTTTTGGTTGCGCACAACCCGTCCAGTGAGCGCGCAAACATGCGCAACCCCTGGATTGTGCTAACATTGAGATGAAGGTATACCCCAAGTGTGATACATGTTTTTCATTAATTTTGGACGCTGAATCACGTGGTGGAATTCATTTTCGGATTTTACTGGAATTTTTCTAAGCGAAATTAGGTGGTTTTTAATGGAAAATCGCTCCTTTTACATCCTTATGAGTTACGACGCAATTTTAATTAGTTCGGGTGGCTAACTCTACCCCTAAATTTTATTGTATTTCCCTCCTCTCAAATTTAGGGGTAGAGTTAGCCACCCGAACTAATTAAAATTGCTTCGTAACTCATAAGGATGGAAAAAAAAGATTTTCCATTAAAAACCACATCATTTTCGGCCGCAGTTTCGAAATATTCCAGTATGATATCACTATCTGGGCGATTTTAGCAGGGGGGAAAACTACTTATGAGACACCCTGTATATTCAGTCATAAAAATTGAAATTCAAAAAATCGAAAAATTCCAGTATGATACCACATTTTGGGCGATTTTAGCAGGGGGGGGGGGGGACTACTCGTGAGACACCCTATATATTCAGCAATAAAAGTTGCAATTTAAAACGTTGAAATAAAAAATGTTTTAATGTAGATAGACAACCTACTTCTTTTTTGGAGTCACAGAAGTAAAAATGTGAAACAACTCTTCCTTGAGGCCTCAAGAAGAGACGGCGTTGCTCCATCACCCCCGAAACGAATCCTCACACCCCTCTATTAACTCCGAAAAGACCCGATTTCGCGTATTCCCTCGTCTTTCCTTCATTTTCCTCCGTTTTTTAAGGTTCGAAGAAAAGACAAAAAGGAAAATAGGCAGAAAAAAGAGGGTCCAACTTAAGAACGACGAAGAAACGTAATGTTTTTACGAGGCGTAAACTCTTGCCAGTGCTTAGGCAAAGTGTTTTCTTAGAGTGGCCCGGGGTGAGTCCCGCCTTCGCAACTACGTGCTCCACTTTCTTATAAGGTGTCCCCACTCTTCCACACAGTTGCAAACCCCGTTTTTTTGTTTGTAACTCCCCGGCAATTTTCTCCCAGCTCGATTTTCTTTATTTCTTTACGTTTTTCCGAGTCAACTGCGGAGTTCGTTAGTGCAGTTCCCGAGTTGGGTTTCTTGGTTTTTAAGGGGTTTTGTGCATTTTATCGCAGTTTTTCTCTCCTACTCGGGCTCACAAACATAAAACGACCAGCACTTTTTTCCACCTTGGGACGAAGTAAAATATCTCATCAATGTAAGGTTTTTACAGGATTTTCCCATTGTTATCAAGCATAACAGAAGACCATATCAAGGTCATGTTTCTTCGTTTGACGAATTCAAAATGTTGAGACAGTTAAAATCGATATTCCGAGTTGGTTTGTTGAGAGGAAGGTTCACTTGAAACCCTTATTTTTTCGTTCAATGGATTCAAAAAGTCGAGAAAGACAGTTAAAATCGTCAATTCGAGTTGATTTTCCTTGGAGGGAAGTTCACTTCTAACGCTCATTTCTTCGTTCGGTGAAACAAATGAGTCCTCCAAAATCAAAAATTTCACACGCATTTTTAACCATTTTTGAAAAAAATGTTAGTCTATCGGTCTGACTGGTCAATATGGCTTCCTGGAGAAACCATGAAGAATCACTCCGAATTTCAAGAAACTTTTTGGGTTGGTAGATAGAAGGGTATTTTCATCTCACACTGTTGGTAGGTACATATTCGTACATAGTGTAAGTCAACAAAATTTTTGGTCAACATAATTTAATTAAATATCAATTATTTGGCTGTACACAACAATCGTCATTATAATTTAACTAATATCAACATTTAGGTACGATATCAACAACAATTCGTTTAAGAGTGTGGAAGTCAAAGTGACGCAACAACTTATGTGATTGGCTTTTTATAGGAACATGGTGGGTGTCTGAGGTGATTCGGCCCGCCCCGACCCACCCACCTCGGTGGCTCCAGGGGCCACCAATCCATTATGGAGAGAAAAACGTGAACTTTTTCAACGAAATAAACTTGAAATAATTAAAATTTGTGTAAGCGAGAGTACTAGGTATTATATTTCTATGATTGATGAATCAAATAATGATATGAGAAACGTCTATATTGAACCATTACAAAAGAATGAGAATCATTAGAATAAATACAAGTCAGGTTTCCAATGTCAACCCAGATGGTGAATATTGTTTGGGGTCACCTTGGCTACTGGAGTGTTGTAGGTACACTACACTTCCTCCCCTCTTGGCTGGGTACGTCGTTCCTCCGAAGTCTGAGATCCGATTTTCCGTAGCTGGTTTATGTGCCGACGATGAGTTTCGGATCCTACTCTAACAAGGTAGTGCATAGTTCCGAATTTCTCGAGGATTTCCCCAAATTTCCATTTCTCACTTGGGCCATAAAATCGGACAGCTACTCGATCTCCTTGTTTGAGACTTCTTATATGTTTTGGCTCTTGCTGCGTTCTTTCTTCTGGCGTTTCCTCCCCCTTTGGTTCTTCATTTCCGATCAGGTCCAGTTTAGTTCGAATAGATCTTCCGATGAAAAGCTCCGCAGGTGAGATGCCTGTCGTTGAGTGAGGTGTTCTTCTATAGGCCATCAGAAAACGAGAAAGCCCACGAACTATATTATCTCCTGCATGAATGGCAATTTTCAAACCATTTTTCAGAGTCTGGACATTCCTCTCCGCTTGGCCGTTGGTCGCAGGATAATAAGGTGCTGTGAATTTCTGCTTGATTCCCTGAGCCGTGCAGAAGTTCTGAAATTCCGTACTTTTGAATTGGGCTCCGTTGTCCGAAACCAAAATCAGAGGAATTCCGAAGGTAGAGAAAAATCGTGATAAACAATCAATGGTCGTTGAACTAGTTGTCGAATTAACAGGGTAGACTTCAATCCACTTACTGTAAGCATCTACTACAACCAAAAAATATCTATTTTTGAAAGGTCCGGCATAATCAATGTGGACACGTTGCATTGGGCCTTTAGGGTATTCCCAAGAATGAAGGGTAGCTTGTGGAGGGTTGTTCCGAAATTGCTGGCAAGATCCACAGTTCGCAATCATGATTTCTATGTCATTATCAATTTTGGGCCACCAAATTTGACTTCTAGCAAGTGATTTAGTCTTCACAACTCCCTGATGTCCCTCGTGGAGTTCTTCCATTACACGAGGTCTCAACATTTTCGGAATGTACACCCTGTGGCTCCAAAATAAGCAACCATTCGCCATGCTATATTCAGAAATATCATGTCCAAAAAGTCTTTTAGCATCAGGAGTTTTTCCATTTATTAATGCATTTACTATTGGTATGACTTCTTGGTCTTTAATGAGTTCTGCTCTTATATCTCTACTTGTGACTGGTAAAATTGATAGTTGATGTGCGTAATAAATGTCAGCTCCGGTACAGTTTTCTGGATCTTTACATTCCAATGGAAGACGAGACAGGGCATCCACATTGCTATGATCCTCAGATTTTCTGTACTGAATGTCGTAATCAAAAGCTTGAAGATAAACTGCGTAATGCTGCATCCTAATGGCTGATAATTTTGGAAGTTCTTTCTTTGGATGAAATATTGAAACTAGCGGTCTATGGTCCGTAATAAGTGTAAATTTTCGCCCGAAAAGATATGAATAAAATTTCTTGACGCCATAAATGATACTAAGGGCTTCTTTGTCGATTTGACTATAATTCATTTCTGATGTGGTGAGTGTACGACTTGAAAAACAAATGGGGCGTTCTGAACCATCATCCATTTTGTGAGACAGAATTGCTCCAATCCCTACAGGACTTGCGTCGGTTGCAAGAACGAGTTTTCTGTTGGGATCAAAATGAATAAGGACATCATCAGATGCTATGGCTTTTTTTATGTTCAGTACCGCTTTTTTGCAACTCTCATTTAAATCAAAGGGAACTCCTTTTTTCAGAAGTTCGTAAAGTGGATGGGCTATAGTACTCAGGTTATTAATAAACTTCCCATAAAAATTCACTAAACCAAGAAATGACTTGAGTTCTGAAACATTCTCTGGTTCTTTAGCCTTCACTATAGCATCTACTTTCCCATGGCACTTTTTCAAACCTTCTCTGGTCAAAACATAACCACAATATTGGATGGATGTTTGAAAAAAAACGCATTTTTCCATATTTAATCGAATGTCATAACTACCCAAGCGTTTGAATACCTCATTCAGCCTACTGATGTGTTCTGTTTCATCTTTCGAAGCTATACAAATATCATCGAAAAATATGGCTATTCCATCAATACCATCTAGAATTTGTTCAATCGTTCTTTGCCAAATAGCTGGTGCACTCGAAATTCCTTGAGGAAGACGGTTATAGGAGTAGAGTCCTTTATGACTGTTTATAGTTATGAAATGTCTATCATCAGGATGTACTTCAAGATGAGTATAAGCTTGTCTGATGTCCAGCTTCGAAAAATATTGGCTACCGCTCAAATTAGCAAATAGATATTCAATATTCGGGATTGGATGTTCATCCACAACTAATTGAGGGTTCAAAGTAATTTTAAAATTTGCACATAAACGAACAGAGCCATCATTCTTAATTACTGGGACGATTGGTGTAGCATAATCAGAAGAATCAATTTTGGTGATCACGCCTTCCTTCTCCAATCGTTCTAGTTCTCTAGTGATTTTTGGGATGAGACTGTAAGGAAGTGGACGCGCTCTTCTGTAAACTGGTGTCGATCCTGGTTTAACATGAATCCTGGCCATGTGATTTCTTATTTTCCCAATTCCTTCCTGGAATACAGTTGGATGGGCCTTGAATAATTCGTCCAACTTCTTCTGACAGCTTGGAGCTCCAGAAATACACATCAAATGATTGTTAGTTGCAGATGAATTTGAAAGGGCTGCATGCCAATCAATTTTGAAAGTACGAAGCCATTCAAGTCCCAATAAACTATCATGGTCTCCATCCACAACATATAAGTTCACTTCCTTACACGTACCGTAAATTCTTATTTCAAGTTTGGCTACCCCTATGACTTTGACAGTCTCATTGGTGTACGTTTTCAGTCTAATGTCGGAGGGGTTTAATTTCACTCTAGGAACTAAATTTTGAAGTTTCTTGGAACTAATAAGAGAAACTGCTGCTCCAGTATCTACTTGAAATTGTTCAATTTTGTTGGTATGGAATCGGACTGGAACTAATATTTTCCTCCTTAATGAGCTAGGGGAGGTTAATTGCCATACATGTTCTTCCTTAACTCCCAGATCAATGGAATGAGTTTCTTCGTCTGTAAGCGTATCAACGTCATCAATTTTCTTGATATTTGTGCTATAATTTTTGCACCCAGGAGCTATATGGCCCTTTTTGGAACATTTGTGACATGTAGCCTCACGTAACCTACATTTTTCTTGATTGTGACCTCTTCTATCGCATCTCTTACAATATAATGGAGTTCTGTTGTATGATTGACGATTCCCATGAAGATTGGGCTGGATAACAGAAACACCTTCTTCTTTTTTTAAATCCGACCTACCTATGATATTTTCATTTGTTTTCTCGTTACTTTCAAAATTGGTGGCGTATATAAGTGCTTCTTTCATGCCTTTTGGATCTATGTTCAAAAGTTCTCTTCTCAATTTGGAATTTTCAATTCCGATTATGAACTGAGTACATATTGCCTCATCCAACCAATTAGCTGGAAAAGAACAATGTTTAGTAAGATTCCGCAAAGCAGCATAGAATTGCTGGGCTGACTCCCCAGTGCCCTGTACTCGAGCCTGAAACTTGACTCTTTCTGCATATTTGCAGGGCCTAGGAGTGAAAAAATTTGATAATATCTCAAATAACTCTTCTAGGGTTTTATCTTCGGGAAGATCCGGTGAACATAGGTCACAAATTCTAACATAAGTTTGTTCCCCTACTGCATCTAACAATGCTAGAACTTGTTTATCCACTGGTACATCATATAACTTAAAACTATTTTTCACACGGCGGCTGTATATCTCCCAAGATGTACTAGAACAATCAAAAGTAGGTAGGTTTAATTTTACCGGTTTCCATTTTGCTGCTAGTGAAGCTTCTTCATCGTTCAATTCATCCTCGGATTCTTCCCATTTCTTCTTTTTTGATTTTTCCTTCTTCCCTATTACCATTTTGAGGGTTCGAATAAAATCCCGTCGCCACTATTATATTTCTATGATTGATGAATCAAATAATGATATGAGAAACGTCTATATTGAACCATTACAAAAGAATGAGAATCATTAGAATAAATACAAGTCAGGTTTCCAATGTCAACCCAGATGGTGAATATTGTTTGGGGTCACCTTGGCTACTGGAGTGTTGTAGGTACACTACACTAGGTTTATTCCTCTGCTGCATAAACTTGAAAAACTTTGTACAATAATAGAAATAACAATACCTATTGACTCCATACCTACACACTTATAACACTATAATAAGCTAGTGAATATACAATGCGGATAATAAAATACTTATGAATAAAAAGGTGTCACTTGGGATTTGAAGTTTTGGATCCATCGCAGTAACATGATTTTTGCACTTAAGTTGGAAGTAATTTGAAAGTTTATTGCTTTACTAGTTGAGCTATCCTGTAGACAGGCTAGCCCTAAGATTTATTAATGCATGTTGTTTCTGTTATCTACTGCCAATTGTAGTTATTACTCTTAGGTGTAAGATCCACTCCTTGTAAAGGGTTAAGCCCTAAAAACAAATAAATGATTTGTATTTAAAACGTGTTAGGTACCTACTCATTTATCGTCCACTTGATTTGAAAATTTCCCGTTTCGGGCTCTAATAATGCTAAAAAAAGGAGTAAACGCTTTAACTCAATCTGCAATCAGGTGATCTATATAGAAAACACAAACGGTGGATACAGCTTTCATACAAGTACGCAACCACGAGAGACATTTTATGTCTTTGCGCCCCCTTTCCCCTTCATATAATTGTCCAGCAATTCGAATGAGACAACGAGTACCGTCTTATAAGACCAATGATGATAACTACGTTTGATTGTGCTCGTTGATGGTTGCGATGTAATGTACGTAAACATTCATTTAAACAATCACGTTCTTACCGCAGCTTGTTGGCCACGCACAACGGAGTGTTTTACGTAATACGATTGGGTAAATCGAGAGCTTTCCAACGAGTGGTGAAAGATTTGTATACGATGATAACTGGAGAAGTTAGAGTCCCGTGGCAACAAATCGGTTGTAAGCGAAAATCATCAGAAATTTCCGCGTAACGCTCCCCTCATAACGCTCCCCGCGTAACGCGTAACGATCCCCGCGTGACGATTTTTCATTTATGTGCCATAGTAAAGACATAAAATGTCAAAATGATCTATTTCGTGTTATAGAAAGATGAATAAAACAATGTTTTATTATCATGTACTCATTCATAAGTATATTTTATTGATCCCATGATGAAATTGAACGATCTCCCTCTGCATCCATTATTAAACAATAGGTTCTGTCATAATGCATTTTATACGTATCGCTATATTTGGAACGCTGAGGAACATGGAAGTCTGAAGCGGGTTTTATTAGTCGTGATAATTGCCGTGAAAATGACTAAATTTGAGTGGGTTCGTGACAGTCGCTGCCCCAGACAGCTCTCACGCGGTGACAATTGCAACGGGAAAAATTAGCCGTCGAGCTCGATGGGAGTAGAAAACACAAATCGAAACCCGCTATCGCGCTTTCGGACGAGATGAAATCGCAATGAATAATGGAAAACGGCGTTTCGTTGTTTGAGGGCCCGGAAACCGAAAAACGCCGATTGTTTCCCTCATCCATCGCTAATGTCTGCTTCCGGACAGGGAAAATCCCGGTTCGGAAAGGGGGATCATCCGACACCGTTGTTTGCCTGCTCTGAACTCGGAATATTCCCGTTCACACCTGAGGCGGTGAGTAATCAATTTGCGGATCGTGCGAAATCAGAGAAAAAGTGTGATTGATGGAATGAAATTACTTTTACGAGATGCTTTGTGCAACATAATTTCGGCGGTACTCTGTCTAAAACGTGGGTATTCATATTGAGAGTTCTCAGTCTGTCGCAGTTCCTATTTCATGGCGGATTAGTCTAATCTCTTACGAACTGTAGTCGGTCTGAGACTCGTCATTAAAGGACCCCCTGAAAAAACTGATGAAATAAAGCACCATCATACGAGGTCGCTTTGCTCCGGTTTTCAAATTTTGTATTCAGAAATTATCATTCTTTACTAGATTCAGTTGAAAAAATTCCATTTTTGGATGAACGTCAAGTGGGTACTTCCTATTAACAGAACCTGACGTCACAAATGTGTATGATGAGTGTGCTCCAATTTTAGAATGTAACTGAAAATCAACCTGGAATGAACCTTGGTGCATTTAACCCCGTTCATTGGAATAATTGGGCCATGTATACACAGTAAATTACGAAAAAAAATGTATTTCCTCAAAATTTTAAGTTTAAAACAATTTTCCAATTGACTTTAAATTCTTATATACAAAATCTTCTTTCTATTACAAAAATTATAACTTTAATAGTTTAATTTGAATCTCAAGTGAACAAAATACATATTAAATTGCAAATGACATCAAAGGAAGGAACATTTCAACTAGTAAAATGGTACCTACTTATCTACATTGAATCATTTAAATGATGCTTCCGTGAAAAAAGAAAACTTATTTATGTTCCTTGGTAAAAAGAACTACTTAAAATTAAGAAGACGCCAAAAATGGAATGTGGCAGGCAAGTGGTAACTCAATAACTCAGGCACTTAGGTAAACCATTAAAAAAACTTCCAAAAACCATTAAAAAAATTGTAAAATCTCGTGCAATGTCTCATCCATGCAATTCTTGTAGGGTCTAGCACCTGGTGTCTTCGACCTAAGGCATCTTGTCAACAACGAACAAACAAAAACGGGATTAAATTCATTTACCTACAGGGTTACAAAGAAATACAAACTTCGGTGTAAATTCCAACTGAAATAATGGGGTTTCTTCGCTCTAAAACATGGTGCCAAGTCACCCCACTATTCGGAGCAAAGTTACCCCGTCCAACTTTTTTGTTGATTGCAACCACAGAAACCGGTCGAAAAGGAAAAAATCACTAAAATTCTGAATCAGCATAAAAATTATAATAAGAGAATTCTGTTACTAACCTGCTGTGATAAATACGTTGGCGTGCAGCTGAGAAATTTTCGGGACCGACTTAGAACAAGATTTCAACTGCACTACAAAAACGGCAATGCCACGAGTATGAAACAGTCGTGGAAGATTATTCTACACAAGGAAGTTTTTTGCATCTATGCCCAACAAAAACATCACTGGGGCGCTACATTCGGATGAAGACAAAAGAGTGACGTCATTCTCTAAGAATTTGGAGCAAAGTTACCTCAAAGAGAGCAAAATGACCCCGTTTGACGGTACGTGTTAAGCTTCTTAGTGCCTCTGAATTAGGCCGTGTTTAGCAGGAAAAAATCACCAAAATGTTGGACAAAACAGAAATACACATTTTTTTCAAGTTTGAAGCAGAAAGACCCAAGAGCTCATTATATGGGAAAAATGATGATATTTCCAACGGTGGCGTCAGATTAGAATTTTTCATGGTAATTGTAGGAGTTACGAACATTTTAGTGCTACAAGGTCAAAACCACACAATTGAAAAACCACAACAAAACCACAATTGAAAATTCAAAGTGAAAAAAGTAATTTTTTAAGCGGAGTAAAAAATAAAGGGCTAGGAGAGAAAAGTAGCGATTTTTTTTTGTTGAATTGATTCCTGAAGTATTGCTGATTGGTTTAGAGACACCCAGTATTGTGTAATTTGCAGAAAAATTCAAAAATAAGGGGTCAACATTCATGTAACTCTACTAAGTCTATGTAATTATCGAGATTATCTTGGTAGGTACTTCATACGAAAGTAGTGCGAGCATCCCTCTGGATTTTGAAGGTACTTGACCCCGAAAGTTTCTCTCAAAAGCCCTCAGGGAGCACTTCATCCGGAAGGGGGGCACTCCGTCCAAAAAGTAACTGCCCTTCGAGAAATAAAGGATCGGACCCTTGATAAAGGGTTGTTTGATGTTTGTCGTTAGCAGGGCGTGGAGGAAACCCATAAAGTTTCTTTTTCTTTAAAGAATCGACCTTAAACGTTCGTAGGCCCTTTAATAGGTCCGTCCCTTTATTTAATGACTTGAAACAGCCATATTTCCTTCGGTGATAAACGCCGGGAATGTCTTCGGTAAAGGATGACCTCTTTCGAACCCATCAGAGCCCCACGGACTCGAGCTGGTTAGTCGTTGTTCTACTGAGTTTTCAACCAGGAAACCAAAAGTAGTAGTAGGTATTATAGCTAACTACTAGTAACTGTTAAAAACTCGTAATTCAAACTTCATGCACTCCCACCCTAGGAGGGCATATTTTCTTATGGAAGGACGGCCAGACACACCAGTCCGATGAATTTGTAAGCTCCCTGTACTTGTGCAGGTACCTCATTACAGTTCCATCCCTTCTTTCCTCTAATAGGGAAGTGGAAAGTTAGGTTCGCACTTTTTAGGATGCAACGAAGAAGGAGGTAGTAGAGGGAACCAATGCTATTTCCACACAGGACCACTCCAGGGCAGACTGGGAAATCACGCCTCAGCCAGGTCTTTGGATTTATAGGCAATTCAAACTTAGGTATGCAAGAGATTAGTTAGAGTGCTGTTCTAAACCGAAAATGCACAATTTCTCAAAATTGAATTAATATCTTTCTGAATTGATTAGGATGTAAAATATTTAATCTTTGGAACGCTGGATGTGAAGTTCAGGAAGTCCATAAGTGAGTTCAACTTCTCTATTCAAGCTGTACCCCAAAAACAAAGGTACCACCCATCAAGCCAGATAGACACTCAGTTATCCTAATGGAATCAGCCTGGAGTGAATATTCTTTTTGTAAGACGATCGACAGTTTAGAGACTGAGGAAACGGATTGCAGAACAAGGAGGGATACGAGACGAAAGAGCAGGATTCACCACAGGATACAAAAAATTTTGGAGGTATAGGATGCGAGTATTAGAGGGGCCAAAAGGCCGCTTCATAACATCAGCGTTCTTATAGAAGAGAAGGGCCCAACTTCTAACAATAACGCTGCAAATTATTACACAACGGTTAATGTTTCTGGCCAGATCGTATGCGAAGAACAAGGCTTCTTCCTTCCCTTCCAGGTACGAGGGGTAGGTTGGGGGAAGCGGGTTCAGGTACCCTCGGTCGCTATGCTCTTAGGAAGGTAACGAGAAATCTCGATTAATTTCACTTGTTAAAGGGACTTGTTAGTACAGCGTACAGTCACGTATGGTCAATCTCAGATATTCATATTTATACGAAGATACCATCTCGACTATATGAAGTGTAAGGATGAAAAGATAGGAATTAGGTATCGTTAATCGTCTCACGGCACCTAGTGATAAGATGGCTACAATAATGCCTACTACAATTATTACACTACAATTATCAGTCAAAAACATGATACGTTTTATTGTACTATTTATGTTAAATTTAAGACGGAATTCTGTAACCCTAATTGGACCATGGTGTCACCAGTGTCACCGAAAACATCTAGGAAATTCCACAGCTGTCCCAAGGTGTCACCAGGTGAACCAGATTTAAATTGCAATTTAAAAATTAATGGACATAGTTGAATTTTTTGAACCATTTTTTCAAACTATTAAAAGTCGAAAAAGTATCTTATGACAAAAATTTTGAAGAAATTGTCCATCAATTTAACAATTTCGACTGTACAATAAATGTAAAATTTCAATTTAATTTCGGTTACTCCGGTGACACTTTGTGACACCCGTGGAGGTCCTGAGATGTTTTCGGTGACACTAGTGATACAAAGGTCCAATTAGGGTCAAATCTAACTATCAGCGGTATTTTTAAACTTTTGTCAGGAATGAATATTAAGAGGCTTTTAATTTAATTAGTATTGATTTGATTAGGTAAGCTCGTTAGACTCGGAACAATCCCCCCTCGATAAACATACGAATGTAATAGGTATGCGACTAACAAATAAAAGATAGTACCTTCTCAAGGCAGAACTGTCTTGTAACTGCCACCAAGGGCCTCGACGAAGGGGGGCCTGCATCCCCATCACGTGAACTCAAAATAAAACTACCAGGTAGTTTGGTATTCTCTCAGGAGCGAAGGGGTTTCCTCATTCGTATTGATATCATATTTGATGAAATAAAAGGAATGAAGTGTGTGGAAATGAATTTTGAAGGTTGTAAAAACTCTCCACCGTCATTATTTTTTGGTTATTATAATATGTAATGTATCATGATTGGTAATTATTTTCATACGAATAAATTTGTAACAAGTCGGGCGATGGAGTTTCCATACAACTTTCCTCTCACACTACTTTTGGAATCACACTCAGCCAAAAAGACATTTCTATGTCCTATGAGCCCACCAAGAAATCCGCTATTACTTACCCCCAAAATTACCAAATCTTTTTCACCAGGGCTTTGGTTTATTATTTTCAATAATGAACCTTTGGAATTGAACAAGAAAAAAAAATTTTAACACCCCCTCAAAATTTGTTGGTTTACGTTTCAAGGTACGTGGAATCCAAAAATCGAATAAAAATTTGGCCGTCCGTCCGCCGTACGCGGCACTTTCCCCACTTAGCATTGATCGATTTTGATGTAATTCGGTATGTAGGCTCCATTTGGGGTCTAGTTGTGCTCCGGAGATTTTGGTTGATGTAGGTCACTTCTAAGGGTTGAAAAATGAATTTTGAAATTTTGAAAACGCCCCAACTCAAAAAATGTTGATATAAAGGTATTGTTTTTCTATTAATTTAAGATGGTATAGAATGTTTTGAGACCACGCGGAGCCCTGTAGGACAAGCCGTTCGCTCCCTACGAGAATTTAAGGGTCGGACGTACGATAAATCGGAAACACGAGTGTGAATCGCAAAAGAGGCCTAATCTCCGTTCAAATTTTAGCTGACCAAAATGCGATCGATGTTTTTCTTCATGTTGGGATGGTTGGTGGCTTTGCAGACGAGTGATCTATATAGAAAAATAATAAACCATTGTGTAATAATTTGCAGCGTTTTCAGTTTTGGAAACACTTTTCTACGTGGCAGCAGTAGTTAAAGGCAATTAGAAGTTTTCAATCCTCCAGTTCCTTCCCACTTGTAGGTTCTCGTCCGCAAATAATGTGTGTAGGAGTTCCCGATAAAAGCCCATCAGGAAGTATCTGGAAGGTATTGATTGTCTCTAAAGGGCCGATGGCCGATGGGGGTCGTCCGATCTGTTTTTTCCTCCTTTTCTCATCCCCCCGTCCTCCCCAACCACAAGAAAGAGGCCTCTTCCACACAACAGAGACTGTGAAAGGAGTTCTTTTGAACCGGTAATTTGACAACACGGTTTCTTCGCCACTTCTATAGATCCGACATATTCCCCCACCTCGTCTTCCTATATTGGATTCTCTCTGGTTAAAAGCTGAATTCCGTTCGTAGTGATTTTATAGGTTCTAGTTATAATATCGGTGATTCTCAAAATAATGTGAGGTCAAAATCTGAACTATGATAGATATAGTATCAGTTTCCCAACCTTATCTTAAGATAGGTTTTCTGTAGGGGCGCGAATGGCCAAATCGTCGTAACCTCCTTGGACCAGTTTTTCTGAACCTTGTGTTCATTGACTATTAAGTACCTATGGTGTTTCTTTAAAATGTTTCCTCGTTTTGGACTGTGCATACAGTATGGTTATTGCATGACAGGACCATACTGAAAACGAGAAAAGTCCACTATTCACTTGTGGATACTCTATGAGTCTAGGGCGACGAGAAGAGTAATTTTTGAGGTTGACATCTGGTGACGACAGCCTCAACTTGAGATAATTGTTTACTTTACTTTGGGCTTAGAAATAATTTTTGAAGTAGAAAAAATTCAGGAAAAAACGGATTTATTATTATTATTATTATTATTATTATTAGTCTCAAAACTCAATGGCCATTGGGCTTGAGTGAAGACGACTATATTAATTTCTTACTGAACAAAATCTCATATCAATAGGCTGAACGTGTTCAAGATTCAGGGAAACAAAAAGGGGACCTACTTGAGAACAGAAAGAAGTTGTGAAATCATGAAATTCAGAGGACTCCACAAATTGCATGGCTTTTGAAAATGGCATACTAATATTGATTGGAGATTCAATATAAACTCTTGTTTGTCCGAAATGGCTTGGAATCCCTAATGGGGATTAGCAGAAATTTTTGTTTTTATCACTAAGTGATAAGTCAAAGTAACTAAGTAAATAAGTCTTATTCACGACCTGTTGGAGATGCCTCCCATAGCACTTCGGATCTCTTCATCCACACATCATAATGTCTGTCATTGTCGTTTTTCGTGAGAGGAGGAAGAAGGCCTCTCGTGTTTTGTGTTTTTCCCGTGTATAATATATTATATTCGAGATTTATCTTCATAAGCCTTTAATACAGTTAATTGTTCTTGGTTGATTGTTTCATAAATTTGTTCATTTTATTTAATCCTCTCCAAGTCAGCAGTGACCCTTTCGAGCGGCCCTTTTTGTTTACGACCGACGGAAATCTCCTACCAGCAGGTCCAATTCCGAAGTAGCAAGTTTTCGGTCCCTTTTAACCCATTCGTTTTCTACCGTCGGACCGATGCAAAACACACAAAGTGTTTCATCTAATTCCCCAAACGGTCGACGGGCGTGATAATCTATTGCTTGTTTACCACCACTCTTTGGTTAACTTATGGACCCGAAATTTCGTCCTCGAAGTCGAAAACAATCAATGTATTCACTAACATGGAAACCGTAATCCACATCCTACCGAATATGCTCGTAAACATAGTTGAATCGCCTGGTATTTACTTAACTGATCTCAGGTATTAGACATTGTTTACGAAAAAAAGATCTACAACCTAGGTGGGCAGTATAGCTTCCTCACATAGAGTACCATGATCGTATCAATGTAGAAGTAGTTGGTGTAAAAATGATTGAATGCGATAGTTGATGTAAGCCGTTAATAACTATGAAATATTCAATAAAATTAAAAACCATGTTGATACGTAAGTTAAATAAAAGTTTTCTCGAATTGGCTATACGGCCCAAATACGGTCGTTTAGGACCGTATTTTTCCTCTTAGCACAGGGTTTTGGAGAGGATAGTTGATCATAATTCGTGCTCTGCTTGTTTTTACTGAGTTATAGAGTACCCACATGATTATCGTTAAGTTAACATGTTATTGGTTGCGACGTTTTTGTTCTCCACAACATAAATTTTCAGTCATTTTTGGACAGTTTATTCATTTCTTTGTACCCTCACTTGATATACCAAACAATATTTTTTGACGGTATTTCCACAAAAAACGTCAGCACCCCTTCAAAACATGTTTTTTAACCTTATTTTTTGAAAAGTTGACTCCTTAGAGTTGTCCAACATTTCTGAAAAACATAAAATTTCTTTTTGTTCGCTAAAATTCAACAATTTTTTTTTTTGGTTTATTATTTTCAATAATAAGCCTTTGGAATCGAGCAAGAAAAAAAAAATTTTAACCCCCCCTCAATTGGTTTATTATTTCAATAATAAGCCTTTGGAATCGAGCAAGAAAAAAAAAATTTTAACCCCCCCTCAAAATTTGATGTTTTACGTTTCAAGGTACGTAGAAAACGAAAATCGAATAAAAAAATTTCCGTCCGTCCGCCGTACGCCGTATGCGGCACTTTTCCTAGCAATACTGGACCGATTTGGTTCAAATTTGGTATATGGGCTCCATTTGGGGTCTAGTTGTGCCGCGAAGCTTTTGGTTGATGTAGGTCACTTCTAAGGGGTGAAAATTAAGGGTTGAAATTTTCAAGAGTGCCCTAGATCGAAAACTCTCGAAATAAAGGTATCGTTTTTTCACCAATTTCAAATAGTATTGAATTTTTAAAAAATTTTGAGACCACCCGGAGCTCTGTAGGACAAGCCGTTCGGTCCCTACGAGTACTTGAAGGTTTTCCTTCGATAAAACAGAATCATGAGTGTGAATCGCAAAAGAGGTCTAATCTCCATTCAAATTTTATCGGACTAAAACGCGATCTCTGTTCATTTCTTCGATTTGTATACAGTTTTGGCTTCTGCGTAACCAGTAATCAAATTTCCATAAGAAGCAATCTATTTTTCCAATCGAGTGTGAAGCGTTTAGTTCTTTCTAATAAACTTGATTGTGAAGGTGTGAAGCCAGTATGGTGTGGTAGGTAGTACCTAGCTCGTAGGTAAAAAAAGTTGGTAGGTAAAAAAAAATGTTGGTGGGTAAAAAACGCTGCAAATCATTGCTCAAAGGCTTCTTCACTCTTCAGATCACTGATCAGCTGAGTGAGCTCCGAAGCCATTTTCAATCCTATTGAATGGAAGTGCTCTTCCATGCGTCTCCAGCATTTGAGGAGATCTTCTTCAATCCACAGATCACTGATCAGCTGAGTGAGCTCCAAAGCCATTCTCAATCCTATTGAATGGAAGTGCTCTTCCAGGCGTCTCCAGCATTCGAGGAGATCTTCTTCACTCCTCAGATCACTGATCAGCTGAGTGAGCTCCAAAACCATTTTTACTCCTATTGAATGGAAGTGCTCTTCCAGGCGTCTCCAGCAATCGAGAAGATCTTCTTCACTCTTCAGATCACTGATCAGCTGAGTGAGCTCCAAAACCATTTTTACTCCTATTGAATGGAAGTGCTCTTCAAGGGTGTCCAGCATTCGAGGAGATCTTCTTCACTCTTCAGATCACTGATCAGCTGAGTGAGCTCTGAAGCCATTTTCAATCCTATTGAACGCAGGAAGCTGAAATTTGAGAGGGAAGGTCAAGGGAGAATACAGATGGTGGTAGGTGCTATTGATGGAGAACCAGTGATCCATACAGAAGGGTGATCTATACAGAAAATAATAAACCTTTGAGCAATGATTTGCAGCGTTTTTTTTTTTTTTTACTGGAGTGGGGAAACTCTTTAAGAGCGAAGGGGAAGTTCACCCCAACAGTTTTGGACTCCCCAGCAATTGGGCCTACCAACTAAAACCCCGCTCCCTCTGCTCAGGACTCACCCCGGAACCACTTGTACAGTATTACTTCAGGGTGAGCCCTTTTTTTGTGCCAAAAGGCTGCTCCTACTTCTGGTCTCTCCTTCAATTCTATTCCTCATCTTCTTCCTCCCATCTTCCATCCAGCTTTTTTGCTTTGAGGACTGCTGTGACAAATACTGCCATTGCGTCCCAGCTTGACTTGTTCTTAATCATCTCATGTATGATTGTCCGTGGACGCAACGTTCCGATGGCCTCTTCCGCAATCCTTCCCATACCCTCCCATTGTGGACATGTGAAGAAGCTGTGGCAGACATCATCCTCTTCCATCCCACAGTATCTGCACTCTGGGTCAGTGGCTTTCCCGATCTTTACTGAGAAGGAGCGGAAGTATCCATGCCCTGAAGGGAATTGAGTCAGTTAATAGTCCACCTCACCGTTTTTTCTCTCCAACCAAGTCTTCAGATCGTCAATTATGAATTCAGCAATATATTGAATAAAAAACACCTTTATATTGAAAGTTTTCGAGTAGGGTAATATGAGGGAATTTTTGTCGTTGAGCTTCCCTACCTGCGGTAGTGAGGACGCTGAGGGATATATATTTAATATATTTTATGATGGCAAAGCAATGTCGCCTCTCAACCGCCGCATCACGAACCACAGAGCCTCTGTAAGCCAAAGTAGCCATACATGCTCAGAACCTACCAAACTACTGAGCTTCAAGCTCACTCTGACTGTTGAAGGAGTCAATCATTTCCATTTGGCATGGTGCGCAAGCCTCCGTAGCACTCATCATAATATGATGATAATATTATATTATTATCATAACATGATTATCATAATATATTAATATCATTATCATAATATCATTATCATAATATTATTATCATGATATGATGATAATATTATTATGATACCATACCAACATACTGTGTGCACATGGTATGCTTTGAAGATGTTAGGAGTCCATATTCACGTACCTACTACTCGTCTCCACGAACTTAGAGACAAATATGCAAGTTGCCAAAATATCAACTTATGAACTTTCTTCTTTGTTTATGTTTTTTTTTTTTTGTATTTATTAGATTCAATGAGTCCGTTTACAATAAACATATCTCAATGACAGAATAACAGCACTTTCATTATTACTACCACTTTTCTACAATGCTACTATTCACGGAAGTAGCACTTTAGAGGTTATATTAAATTGCTTGCATTAATACAAATCAGTCTTGGGTTTACATGGTGAAAGTCTTGAGCTTGAAAAGAAAAAACAATGTAGGTGTTAAGTGATTATGTCCATGATGTAACGAGGTCGTACTAGTCACCGTACTTCCGGTATTCTGAATCCATCAGCGACGAGAGGGTTGAAATGGTCTTCGTCACGTAAAGTAAATAATATTATATATTACTTTACTTAGTAAATTAAAAGTAAATACTTAGTAAATTTTACTTTACGTAACGAAGACCATTTCGACCCTCAAATTCTGCAACAACACCTGAAAATATTATGTTCAGGTGTTGTTGCAGAATTTGAGTCGGAGTGTCCAACTCGAAATCATTGTAAATGGTTTCGTTGCTGACAAACGGAGGTGTGTGTATTATACGACGTTGGAGGATGGAATTTTGTTGTTGCTCCAGTCTTCTGAATTGTGAGCGTGAGCAAGTGCCCCATACATTAATTCCATATATCCATATCGGTCGGATTAGTGTTTTATAAATTACAATTTTATCGTGGAGCGAAACGTGGTGACTTCCAAACAGTGATTTCAAACAAGTAACTCTGCTCCGCACTCTTCCTATGAGCTCTGTAATATGTTCCTTGAACGTGTTTGTGTGTACAGTTCAGTAGAATCACTAAAGAGGAGTTCATTTTACAAACATTTATGTAATATATTTTTGGAAATAGAGGCAATAATTTAGAAAACAACGAAGTATTTAACAACTATTTTTATCAAGTTTTAAAGTACAGCACAATATTGGTGTTTATCAGAACCAGGACTCAACTAAGGGATTTTTGATGTATCTAACAACGAAAAGCATGTTGCTAGGATGACGACAGTTTCCCAACATAAAATAGATGAATATACATAACTATTCGACACAACCAACGTCATTATGTACCATTCGGTATAACAATCGGTTGACGAATCAACTCAAAGTGACTCTCTTGGCAGATACGAGAGCCTCTCACATCGTATCAATCTGATTGACTTCTCGAACCCAACTGGATCTCTTCGGACATAGAAAGAGAGAGAGAAACTCCAAGATATTCGCTCTTATCATATAGATAGAAAATCCCGGAGTTGTCACTCGACGGTAGTCACCCTCGGAGATTTTGATTAGATGCTCAAAACGCCGGGTTCATCTTATAAGGTGGTAGAAGTGGAAGCATCTCTTTGCGAAAGAAACGAAGAAGGCCGATCCTTCAGGGATCTGACCTCATTTCGGTCCGGCGCGCAATCTCAGCCGATCGCTATAACTTCTCCCGCGATATTCCTTCCCAATGTATTCCAAACCTCCCGAGCTGTTTTATTTTCAAAGGTTCATTTCTTCTATAGCGGAGAGTCGAGGGAAAAATGGATTTTTTCCTTCTTCTACACCAGGGAGTTACGAGGAAGATGGAAGATATCCAACATGTAATATCGAGAAGAGGCAATACCTGGGGTTTTTTAACCGACTTCAAGAATAAGGAAGGTCTCTCTACTCCTAGAGTATTATTACTCGAACGAATTTTTATTCTCTCCCCAGATCTCTTCAGGATCACCCTAGTGCTTCACTCTGACATCTCAGTAAGGTGGGGGCAAGTGCCCAATCTGGTCATAAATGACGATGTTATCATAAATGACTAAGAAATAACGGAAGATGATCAATGAAAAGAACCTCTGCAATGTTTTTTCTACTGAACCTTAATGTTGTTTCAGTCTCTTATGATTGAACTCGAACATAACACAGATAAGACGAAGTTTTTATTGAATAGAAAGGTGTTGTATGCTCACAACCATATCTACGACTAATGCGTATTTTATGTACGAAAAATGAAGGTTTTCTTGAAAAAAAATCCATTGTTTAGCAGTCAGAATTATTCGGAAGTATCACCATTGAATTCAGGGCAAAAAATACAAAGAAAATGATAACTTGTCAAGTCATCTTGAGATTAAGGGTGAACACACACCTCGTATAACACTCGATTTTCTTTTAAAACACACGTTTTTTGGCATTCAAACTTGGTTTACTCTTCCAATTTGAATTGTAAAAAGAAAAAATTGATAGATCGTTGGAGAGCAGACAATTTGATCATGTTTTTTCCGAAATGAGCAGGGATTCAGAATGAAAACTTCGATCAAAAAGTCGAATTTCAAAAAAATGTTTAAAGTTGGCTTTTTGATTTGATTAAAAAAAAAAAGTTTTACACCTAAAAGATTTTGTTTTTGCATCAGGTATCTTAGAAATGTAACGCCCATTCCAACGACATCCTTAAATTTGAATTTACTTGGTAAATGACAAGGAGTTATGACAGTTATAATGACGTAAGGTCGAAAACACGAAAAAAATCTTTACATTATTGATGAGATGGAGATGGATATTTGCGTCACTTCTTCAAAAATCGGTCATCTTGATTTTTCATAAAAATTGAAAATTCAAGTCGGAGACCCTATGTTTATTAGGAATCCCAGAAAAGGGGATATGGCAACATTAAAACAGTATTGTGGAGTATAATAGCTGAAACTTGACATTTATCCTAAATGTTGGTTATTTATCAGGTGTCCCACCTGAGGGATACGGAATGTTTAGTGTTTCTCTCGGGAGAAAATCCTTCAAAATCCCTTCCCTTTCCCCATCGACCCTAAACAGAACAATCCCACCTAAGCAATCAGTGAAGTCACCTGCTCTCTCCCTGACAATGATTTACCCGAGGAAATTAAACGATATCCTCATGAACAATGGATGTTTTAGCTCGGGGACCCCACCGAAAAGACCCCCCTCAGGACACGTGGGGCTGTGAAGGGGGGACACGTGGGCGGCGGAGGGAACAAGGTTTCAATTTCCTTAAACCCAGGAAGGGCTGTACCTTGCGGTTAATCTGTCAAGTCTTCCACCCCACGGTTCCCTTTGCGACCCTGCCAGCTACTTCCTTTCTTAAAGTTGATTACGGAGCGAAGATCAAGGGCACGGTATATTGCTGTCTGCCGTTTCCTACCCCTCCTCGCGTCCTCAGTCGAGGAATTAAGTCCTTTTAGGACCTTTGAAGATGCCCCAGAAACTCCACAAAGCAATCCTTCCGAATCAAGTTCGTGGTGTCTGTAGGACAGGTATGTGTCCTCCTGTGGCTCAACAGCCAACGAAATGCAGCAAAAAACTTACAAAAATTGCTTCTAATGGGGTATTTTTGATTAGTGAAGATGTAAAATGTCCACCATTTTTGCATTGTTCATCGTTTTGAATCGCTGATTAAAGTTTGGACCACTGGAAGTACAACATTTGTAAACCACAGCTTGAGAATGAATTGTTATTTATCAGAAATTTTCTCCTCAGAATTCTCTTGCTATGAACTTCATCAACAACTATTTATGGTATCAACTTCCAACTAACAGCCAAATTCTATTCTGCATTTTCCGGAAACCGTAATCAGGCATTTTCTATCGAAGGACATCATCGTGTAATGAGTTCCATGGATGTGGGCTCAGCACAGAACCATGAGCTGCTCCTGGTGTGGTGTTTTTCATAGTAGCCTTCACTGCCAGTACATAAGATGGGACCCTCCAACATACCTGACCATCTTGCAGAGTGGAAGACGTTCAGTGCAGTTTCATGAGTAAGTACCTACTGCCTTCCTGAAATCTTCTTCTTGCAGTCACTACATCTGTTTCCGACCATTCAGAAACCATAAAGTCTGGCAGAAAGACCCACTGCTCTATTACAGGCAGTAATCGACGCAGCAACAGTTTCTCAAAACCCTTTCCAGCTGTGTCCAGCATACATAGTGGTTAGCATACATGTTTTTTTGGCATTCAAACTTCATTCATTCTTCTAATATCAATTTAGAAAAGAAAACGCTGCGAACTATTACACAAAGGTTTATTATTTTTCAATATAGATCACTCGTCCGCAAAGAACACGGGTTTACCATTGTTACTACCAACCAACATGAAGAAAAACATCGATCGCATTTCGGTCAGCTAACATTTGAAGGGAGATTGGGCCTCTTTTGCGATTCTGCGATCGTTCTGAGTTGGTTCTCTCGAAAGGCAGGTCCACTTGAAAGCTCGTTTTTTCGTTGAAATGACTCAAAATGTCGAGCTAGACAGTTGAAATCAATAGTTGAGTTGGTTCTCTCGAGAGGCTTTCGAAAGAACAAACTCAAAACGTTGATTTCACCGAAAAAATGAGCTTTCGAAGTGGACCTGCCTCTCAAGAGAACCAACTCAAAACGCTGATTTCAACTGTCTAGCTCGACATTTTGAGTACCTAGCTTATGCGTTTGTGCAAACGTTAGGTTTCCTTTTAACAACCATAACTTCTACGATTTATGATTGGAACTGCAGAAGCAGTTTATTGTGTCTCCTGGAAATTTTTTGTTGAAAGAGTTATGATCTTATCAAATAGAATTTTCATGTCAACCGTTTGAGTTTCCTAAACAACAAAGAATCAAATTTTGTATAGAAGGCACTCACAACTTTGAGATAACTATTTATTGTTGGTTGGGATGAAGTGCACTTGAAGTTCTTGAAGGATGATCTATGAAGAAAAATCATAAACTGTTGTGTAATAATTTGCAGAGTTTTTATCTTTGCTGCCGAGAAAGTAAAAACAGTATAAAGATGGTTGAAATTATATATGAAAAACTCACTGAGTGAGTCATGCTAGAATTTTCTTCCAAAAAGTGTACCGACTCTCCCTCTTTTCCCTTCGTCTACATTAAAACGCGATAACTCGAAAAAAAGGAATTATGATCCTCAACTGAGCTGGGTTTTTCATAAACGCCCGAGAGCGTCTCTCGTGCCACTATAAACATTGCGAACTGCGGCACAATAAACGCGGTCTGAGTATAAATAAACGAGAAGTTGCAGGCTCCACAACCGAACATCGGGGACAACCTCAAGCTGCGGTATTTCATTTCAAAATATTCTTTATGCCCTCGCAGGTGACCCATTTTATAAAGTGAATTTCGTGAGAAATGAGACCCACTTCTCCTATTCTCCAAATGAGCACCCAAAGTGAGATATGTGAAGAACAAGAGGGAAGTATAGTAGGTACATGTCCACGAAGCAGATTTTGAGAAAAATGGATTTTAAGGTTTGAGAACGTTTAGATGGCACGAGTACCGATAAAAACCTCAGAAATATAGGGAAATGTAGCTGTATTGTAATTTACATGATTTTTCAAAATGCCCTAGCTCGAAAAATTTTCATATTGGTTTAAAGTTTCAACAATATTTAGAGTCGAATTACACCATCCAGAGCCCTGTAAGAACAATCGTTCGCTGATTAGGGTTTTTATTTACCTTATTAATTAATGATCCATGGCTTTTGGTTTATTTTTTCTTATGGTTTTTTTTTCTGTGGAATCAACCAGGAGAAAAATTTGACCCCCCCCCCCATCATTTGTTGGTTTACGTTTCAAGGTAGCAGTAACCTACGTTGAATCGAATAAAAATTTGTCCGTCAGTACTAGGCAATTCCTTAGTTACGAACCGACTTTGATGAAATTTGGTACATGGGGTCCTCCATGACCCCATGTTGGCATTTGGTACTCCATTTGGAGTCTAGTTGTGTCCCAAAGCTTTTGGTTGATGTCAGTCACTTCTGAAGATTGGAAACTCCCTAGCTCAAAACATTTTGATTTAAAGGCATTATTTTTCCATCAATTTAAGATAGCTTTGAATTTTTAGAATCGAATGAGATCACCCAGAGCTATGTAGGACCAACTGATCGGTCCCTATGAGAAGTTAAGGGACTTACGAATATCAGAAGCACGAGTGTGAAGCGCAAAAGAGGCAAATTTGTAACTTAAGGTTTGATTGGCTCATGTGGATCAGATGACAAACACCTCACAATGTCCAAAGAATCATGAAGTTGGTCCCATTCGATTTGACTGTTCATCTAGTCTCTGTTCTGACTCTTGAACCAGTGGCCACTTCACTCGGACCCAGCTGGTTCTATATTCGGATACAGTACCATAATAGGGCGCAATACCCCATTAACGCCCTTCACCGCCTCCCTTTATAATTATTGTAATTTGAAATGATGTAATTTGGTATGTGGGCTCCATTTTGTGCCCCGAAGCTTTTGGTTGATGTCAGTCACTTCTAAAGTGTGAAAAACCAATCCCCGAGGGATATTATATGGTGGCATTGAAGCCGCGAGCGGACTGAAAAAAATTAGAGGATTCACTTAGGGCTTACTAAGATTTGATGAACCTTTAGTTGCGATTTCTTAAAAGTGCATTTTCGGAGATGTACCAGTGTTCTTCCCAGCGTGCGAACTGAAGTAATAATCTTGGAGGTTTGATTAAGAACAATAAAAACAAAGCTCTACCTTGGTAGATATCAAAATAAAAATATCACATAGAAAAACCAAAATGTTTCGATTGAAAACGGCGGAGCGAGGATTTCTCTTGAGCGAAACGAGGTGGCAGATGGCTGAGAATGGAAGTTATGGTATATTTCCTCGCCTCATTTAGTTTCCCTTCTGCGCCCAACTAATAACAATTTCCTCGACAGACCCGGTTGTTTCGCAGCACTGATTATTGTACGTGCTGGGGTTAATATCCGGCTTCGACGCTTTTCCAAATATCAGGAAGGCGTTGATTGAAAGGCAATTTTCAAGACAATAACTGAGTAACATTAATGAGGCTGGAAAACGTTATCACCTTGTCAAAAAGGAATTTTAGGCAAATGAGAGAATTACTCCTGGCTGTTGATTCCCAAAGTGATGAAACGTTTTTTTTTTTTTTAATTGAAGCCGAATTGTTTGAGAAAAGTTATTCCAATGTATTAGTACATTTCTGTAACTTTTTGGCCGCGACAAATATGAAATTTAGACATGCTTGTCACAGTACGGCTACTTGGGGCTGTTCTACTGCGATCCTCCTCCTTGGATATCTGGTGTGAGAAAGAGACCAGCTGAGATCCACGTTTCCGCCATTCGGCCGTTTATGGAATAACTTTAAATATCCTGTAGGATTGAATGATCGATTGTTTATTTTATCAGGGTTACTTTTTGGGCCGTTTGGCCCACTCATGCATTGTTTCTGAAGGGTAACAGGTAGATAGATTGATACAAAACGCTGCAAATCATTGCCTAAAGGTTTATTATTTTCTATATAGATCACCCTTCTGTTTAGATCACCCCTACCAACCATAGGTGCCTACTACCTACTAGGGGTTTAATAAAAAACAGAAATGAAGGGTCTTTTTTTGAACATTTCTACTCCAATCACCAACCAAATAGAAACGAAAGCTCATTTTTTCGTTGAGATGACTCCAAATGTCGAGCAAGACAGTTGAAATCAACGTTTTGAGTTGGTTCTCTCGAGAGGCAGGTCCACTTCGAAAGCTCATTTCTCAAAATGTAGAGCTAGACAGTTGAAATCTGTCTGACAGGGAGTAGAAATTTTGATTTTGGAGAACTTTTTTTTCAACCTTGATAAGTGAAAACAAAGTTTACGCTACCTTGATAGACTCGGAAGCAAAATTGTCAACATTTTGGCGATCGAGGTTATTTTACACGTTTAAATCATTAGTTCTTGCAAATCCGAAATAGTCGATTTCCAGCTATCAACTACTTACATAAATCACAATTTATATAAATTTGGCAATTTCAAACTGTTTTCGACCTTGGCTCTCGGTCTGTTAGGCAGACCGACATGACCGCCTGACAGATAATTATTATGAAACCAAGAATTATCAGAAACTTTTTTCTTTTTTTTAGGACCTGAGTTGGTTTGTGAGGGAGATGACGTTGTTTTAGCACATTTTTGTTGTACCAAATTGCACTGTACAAGACGACATTTCCTCGCAGTAAGGAAACAAAAGTTGACCTGAATAACGCGTCTTTTTTCGAGTCGAGAGCTGCCGAGCGAGAGCAGCTCTGGAGATAAGACGCCTTGTAATGTAAGTCGCTTCAACAAATGGCCGCTCGCATTAGCATTTGCTACTCCTGATAGCTCAGCGGACGATATATCGTATCTCCCGGGCTTTTATTTAGTGCTAGCAATCCTTTCTGTTTCTCCCTCCCCCAACTTACACGGGTAAGCGATTTTTCAAAGTTGAGGTGAGGGAGAATCAGCATCATCGAGCCGCTTCGAGCCAAAATGTGGAGCGACGTGGAGATTCTTCTCTCACGCGTTGTTCCATTTGAATAGAACAGTCGGTGGTCCATATTTTCTTCTACCTGTTCCATGGAAACTACAAGATAATTACTGATTTCATTCGGAGCCAACACTAGTCTCACAAACTGCAACGGAGAGACTCTGGTGGCGATCTGACGGAGCTTGGCTGAAATTTTGTGGGTGAACTCATTGAATCCTTTGCGCCATTTTTTTTTTTTTTTTGCTATCGAGTCTATCAATGTAGTTGGAGCAATTTTTTTTTGTTTTTCAAGGTTGAAAAAAATCGACAAAATTTCCTCTTGTGTTTTTCGTTTTAGACCTTCCTGAACAATTTTGGTTCCTTGTCTGTCTGTCTGTCATGAAATCCTTGTAATGAGCTAAACTATACGAAGGTTGGCGTGTAGGTGGCCCCTATGAAAATCATTGGCCCAGGACTGCCAATTCAGCAATTTGTTGCCCTTGATTAGAAAACCTTCTTAGCAATTTAGGTAACCTTAACGAAACAACCTATTTAGCAATTTGAGTAACCTTGACTGTAAAGCCAATTCAGCTATTTGAGTACCCTTGATTATAAAAATTTCCATTCATGCAGCATGAAATAATGAGTGAATTTTCAAAGAAATCTTCAAGTTGAAGGCGTGATTAAGAAAAGGAACAATTGTGTTGCAATTTCTTATCGAATTTTTTACACGATTCTTGGTTTTTTCGATTTTCAGTATATCATATCAACATATTGTGTGCAATGGGTATGTAATGAAGATGTTAGTAGTCCATATTCACGTTCTACTCGTCTCCACAAACTCATAGAGTACCCACAAGGCTACTGCATTTCTGAGTATAACAAAAAGTATGCTCACGCCTTGATTTTTAAAAGATTTTTAATCAAAAGTAGACTACATTCTGAGAATTTTGGCACCAACCGCGACCTTCTAGCGTGGGTAGATCTGTTTCTATGATTTTCCAAAGTTTCGACCGTTTATGACGTCACGCGCCCCTCTCGCCTGGGCGGGACCCCCCAGCCCACTGTGACGTCATAAACGGTCGAAACTTTAGAAATTCATAGGGAAAGATTTACTCACGCTAGAAGGTCGCGGTTGGTACCAAAATTCTCAGAATGAGGTCTACCTTAGATTAAGAAGAACAATAAACATTTTTCCCTACCCAGGCGCACACCCTATTTTCATTTTTGGAAAGTGCATTGGTATCAGAAATTTTGTGCTGATAGCGAATATACCATATATTACTATGATTGTGAAGGTTATAACCACTAAAAAAAGGAAAAACCTGTTTTTTTTAAACATTTTCGAAATTTGGACCACGTTGGGTTGTCCAAAATTTCTGACTAACGAACTCGTCTTTTTGTTTGTTGTCACGAACATTTTGGAGAAAACTTGAAAATTTTTGCTAAATAATTAGGTACTCAAGTTATCGTGACACATATGATTTTTGGGAAAACTTTGGGAATTGTTTCAGAATGTTCCAAAACAGATTTCAGTGACTAAAATTTTTCAAAAAAGTTCATTTTAAAAATATTGAGGCCATTGCAATAGCTTCATTTTTCTTGAAAATTCGCGAATAATTTAGCAATTTGAGTATCTTTGATTAGAAAACCAATTCAGCTACTTGAGTACCCTTAACAAGATAACCTATTTAACAATTGAGTACCCTTGATAATAGATGGAAACAAGATGGAGAACCAAAGATAGATGGAAAAAAATATTCGTGAGTGAATAATAACCAGTTAGAGAGCCCTAATGAGGTGCTAAAGACATGGGAAATTTCCAAAGTGATGAGTGAATGAATTGCTTCAGACTTTCAAGTTATAGCGGTTGATCAACTCGAATAAAATTATCTCGAATCCCTGCTCCTACTTAACTTTTCCCTTTTCAACTTCAAATGAATCGCTCGGACTTCTCCGACCGTTTTCCCGCCTGGTGAAACGAACGAATTCAACCCGGAATTCCAAGACAGATAAAAGGGATTCCTCGGTAACTGAAAGACCTCCCTTGTCAAGGCGTCTCCCCTTTTTGCCACTTACATTTTATTTATATCACCACTTTCAAGGGGAAGGACAACGAAGGGAAAGTCCTCCGTCGAAATGAGGCGTTTTTCCGCGCCAACAAAACATCTGTTAAACGTCTCAACGTCACCTCTAATTAAAGAGATAAATCAAGGAGGGCACTTGTGTTCTTGTAAGGCCTCCGTTTCCTTGGTCCTGGTAGGTTCAAGGGACGGGGTGAAGAAGATTTCGCCTTTTGAGCTTAATTAGTTAGTTAATCACAAGAACAATAACGTCGTGTTACGTTTAACTTCTCCTTTTCTGCCTGCAAGTTATTGCGTTCTTTTCTACATCTAACTTCGAATCTAGGAAGACTTCCGAGATAGTGGGGAGTTTTCT
>CM019170.2:5288249-5408177 GCA_009739505.2 Apolygus lucorum | reverse complement strand
TTTTTGGGGTTGCAGGGTTAATACTTCTTATGTACATGAAATACTGATTAGTGCGTGGCACAAGTTTTGACCTACTTCCCTCCTTTTCAAGTCCCTTCCACAGTTATATCCGCTCAAACTCCCTCCCGCAGCAATAAATGATGAAGTACGCACTTCCCGAAGACCGCTTTCACCCAATTAAGGGGAATATTTGCTCTGGTCGTCCCGAACATAATATTTGTTTAGGACCCCTAATCCCACTCACTCGCCACTCTCTGGCACGCAAGCGGGTCTATCATTCCTCCAAGAAATATAATTCAATCTGCCAGAAGGCTCAGGGTGAACTGACAATTAGAACATTGCAGTTTTGACTAAATAGAGTGTGCGCTCGGTTTTTTTTAAATTTGTTTTTCTTAAAGAAAAATGCATTGAAAAGAAAAAAAATTCGGCTCCCATACGAAATTTGAGCCCCCAAAAGATTACAGGTGGTAAGGAAAGTAAAGTAGTTTATCAATCCAGCGAAACTTCTCGTCAAAAAGGAATCGCCCACAGGAATCGCCAAAGACGATCTCCGCTCCATGCAAGAGAATTGACTGCACAACCGTCATCAGGCGTCTCTTACATGGTTTTGAGCCATTTATGTTCCTCATAAATAAGCAGATGAAACTTGGATTTGAAATCTGCGAAGGCCGTTGATATAATATAATTATATTATAATTTTTGGTTAATTATGCTTGGAAATTGTTTTCCGAAATTTTACCTAGAACTCTGTTAATTTCAATTAATTAGTTACTCAAAATTATTGAAAACAATTTCCAAGCATAATTAACCAAAAATTATCTACCAACGGCCTTCGCAGATTTCAAATCCAAGTTTCCAGTCAGGATTTGGGAACTAAAACCAGGACACAGCCTTAACGGATTACTATTACACCCTATCAAGCTATGTGCCACTGCAAATATAGCGACTGGGGAAACAAACAGTGAATCAGTTACCAAGCTAAATTTCTGTATCTCCCGCATTCATGATTGGACAGTGAGATGGAGAGTTAGAATGAAGGAGACTAAGTCAGTGCACGTTGATTTCACGAATAAGAGGATCAACTATGTCCAGCCTTTCTCGATAACAAGGTGATACCGTATGCCAATGGAGCGAAATATCTTGGAATGACGCTGGATGCCAAACTAAGGTGGAAGTCCCACATTAAGAAGAAAAAAGCTGAACTTTTGATTAAATTCAGAAAAATATACAGGCTGATGGGCCGACGGTCAAAATTGTCTGTCCACAATAAGCTTATACTGTACAAGCAAGTCCTAAAGCCCGTCTGGACTTACGGTGCACAACTGTGGGGGTGCACAGTAGAGGTGTGTAAGACACGGTCATTTGGCGGATTCGAATCCCAAACGGTCACTCATTACAGAGACCAGGTCTTTTGAATCCGTTCACCCGTTCATTACGTTCACATACCAACTCAATCAGTGAAATGAACCTTTGTAGATTTGTAGAGAGGCAGTTGGGTCTTTGATAAAACTAATTAATATTATGGAGAAATAATGTTCAATAATATACTTAGCTTGGGCTCTTGATGGCAAGAAATTAATTTAAAAAAATATTTTCCCTGATAAATCGGTTAAGTTGTTATTTTGAGACACTAAAGTATCGACACTCAAGCCAAACGGTGCATGGGATATCAACTCGAATACGATACAGTATCGATACTTTTGTAACAATACCTAACCCTAGCGCTTTTTTTCCCCATAGAAAAATCAGAAAATGCGCTAATTACCAAAATACCTACAGTAATTCATAACTAACGTTTTTTTTTATTGCAAAATAATAAAGAGTTCTTACAATACGATAACTTACCGAAGTGGATAACCGAAGAGTCCAGAAACCAACAAATAATTCGGATTTGGAATTTAAAAGGAAGCGATCAGAACACAAACACAAGACTAACAACCAGCTGGTCAGAAGTCACACAAAAATCGAGCGAGTCGGTAAACCAAACCAGTTGGAATCAAACAAACAACATCCATAAGGATCCATATTAAGATTCAGGTCGTGACTCGAAAAAATGCTGAGTCGAAAAACCGAACGAGTCCGAGTGAGTGAGGAGGCGATTTGAATGAATCAAATGAGCTAAAAGACAAAAACGAACGAATGATTGATTCGAATCGTATGAATCAGTCTTTGAGTCTTTTTTGTCTTTCAGGTCATCGATTCGAATGAATCATTCGTTCGTTTTTGTCTTTTAGCTCATTTGATTCATTCAACTCTTTTTAGTCCATAGTTCATTCGGACGTAATACTACACTTGGATGATGGAAGGTTTTGCTTAGAAAACCACTCCTTTCCGTTGATACTTCCATGTAAAAATGTTGTTGATACTTCCATAGAAAACCACTCCTTTCTGTCATGGACACTAGGTCCATGCTTTCTGTTGATGTACTCCATGGACCTAGTATCCATGATGGTCCATGACGTACTCCCAAGTAATTTTCACACATTCTTGATCCATGTACAAACATGGATGTATACAAATACATTATACATCCATGTTGCGGGCAATTAATTTGCTTTGTTGGCCTTTTGCCGTTGTTTTCGGAATTTTTTCAGAAAACTCGATTGGTGGGTTGATGAACGAATGACCATGTTAATTTTGGCAACCCGTTCAGTTCAGACAAGGTCGTTTTGAAGATAAGGTCTTTTCAATACGTTCACTCCTGACCGACACAACTCTAGTGCCCAGAGCAATCGAGACATAATTTAGCGCTTCCAGAATAATGTACTGCGATGCTGCGTTGATGCATACAGATACTTTAGAAATGATAGACTTCACTACGAGCTGAAGATAGAATCTGTCAATGAGGTCATTCGCAGCCAAGCCATGAACCACCACCTTTTGAGGCTCCAAGATCATGTAAATGAGGATGTCATCCAGCTACTCAACACAAATGATCTACTTAGAAGACTTAAGAGAACCAAGCCACACGATCTAATCCACTTAGTGTGACCATCATGAAGTGCAAATTTCAGGAAAATAAGAACTAAGTGAAGTATCTTAGTACACCACTATGTATCAGAAGAATGTTGCTTACAAGTTGTAACTTCGTGCAATAAAACAAGTAAAAAAAAGCTATGTGCCTCACCCATTTGTCGGACGTACTCAAACATCTTCTCGTGAAGCGGATTGAATTGGAGTCCTTTCGATTCGATAACAACCGTATTTCGTCCGAGTATCCTGATTCGTGCTGAGTTTGAGAACCCTTTAGAAATAATTTTCCAACGAACAAAAACGTCAGAAATACTCGCGCGGGTGAGTGGGTTAAGAAGAAAAGAGAAAAATCCCAAAATGGCTTTTCCCCCGTCGAGGAGAAACGCTTTCAGAACTCGGTTAAAACTCTCATTCCCTCCCCAAACCTGGAGTCAGCGCCCGATTCATTATAACAAACGTCCCCACTTTAAGCCGCAAATGGCTTTTAGGTCTGTGAAGGCTCCTGGCGGCCCCTCAGGTTTATTTCCTCTGCTATACTGCTCCGTTGTTACAGTCATTAGCCGTTGAGTTAACATTATGTTATGACTGTAGGTGAGGGTGCATTTTTCGGCAGTTTGGCTTCTCCGAGGACGGCTCTCCATCCCCGGAGGCGGTTAAGTGTGCTAGTAAATCTCGAGGGGGATATGAAACAGTACAGTTGAGGCTGGGGAGAGGGAAAAACGACTTTCTTGAAAGGATAATTATATAGGGAGGCGGTGAAGGGCGTTAATAGGGTATTTCGCCCTATTATGGTACTGTATCCGAATATGGAACCAGCTGGGGCCGACTGAAGTGGCCGTTGGTTCAAGAGTCATAACAGAAACTAAAGAACAGTCAGAATCGAATGGGACCAACTTCATACACTTTGGACATCGTGAGTATAATAGGGTACTGCGCCCTATCATGGCACTATATCCGAATATGGAAGCAGCTGGGTCCGACAGAAGTGGCCGTTGGTTCAAGAGTCAGAACAGAGACTAGGAGAACAGTAAGAATCGAATGGGACAAACTTCATATACTTTGGACATCGTGAGTATAATAGGGTATTGCGCCCTATCATGGCACTATATCCGAATATGGAAGCAGCTGGGTCCGACAGAAGTGGCCGTTGGTTCAAGAGTCAGAACAGAGACTAGGAGAACAGTAAGAATCGAATAGGACAAACTTCATCTACTTTGGACATCGTGAGTATAATAGGGTATTGCGCCCTATCATGGCACTATATCCGAATATGGAACCAGCTGGGTCCGACTGAAGTGGCCATTGGTTCAAGAGTCAGAACAGAAACTAGAAGAACAGTCAGAATCGAATGGGACCAACTTCATGTACTTTGGACATCGTGAGTATAATAGGGTAATGGGCCCTATCATGGCACTATATCCGAATATGGAAGCAGCTGGGTCCGACAGAAGTGGCCGTTGGTTCAAGAGTCAGAACAGAGACTAGGAGAACAGTAAGAATCGAATGGGACAAACTTCATATACTTTGGACATCGTGAGTATAATAGGGTAATGCGCCCTATCATGGCACTGTATTCGAATATGGAACCAGCTGGGTCCGAGTGAAGTGGCCGTTGGTTCAAGAGTCAGAACAGAAACTAGAAGAACAGTCAGAATCGAATGAGACCAACTTCATATACTTTGGACATCGTGAGTATAATGGGGTAATGCGCCCTATCATGGCACTATATCCGAATATGGAACTAGCTGGGTCCGAGTGAAGTGGCCGTTGGTTCAAGAGTCAGAACAGAAACTAGAAGAACAGTCAGAATCGAATGGGACCAACTTCATATACTTTAGACATCATAAGTTGTTTGTCATCTGATCCACATGAACCAACCAAACCGTAATTTATAAATTTTCTCTTTGGCGATTCATCTGCGAATTCATCTGAGATTTTCCTCTTTTGCGATGTGGGCAGACTGTGAACTGTTTTCCAAAAGGCGTGGGGTCCGCCTGGACACCTACTGCAATCAATCAATCAAGTTTTTCAATCGTTCCAATCAAATTAGGGTCACAAAACAATGGTGGATTTGAGATTTTACCAAAAGTTCTAGCTTGACTTCGATTAGTCCAAAAAACCAAACTGTCATCCTTAATCTTTACAATCCTACATTTTGGGCTGCGCGAATTATTTCTATTGTAACCGGTATAGGCATACATTTAACAGAGAGAGCCAGACAGTGCTAGAACCCGCTTTATTCGTCCTCATGGTTGTGTCATAGCCATCAATGAGAATTCTTGTAACACTTGTACTATGGGAAATCTTTCGTGGGACTGAAGCAGGAAACCGTTGAATTCGAGCACTTGGAGGATTGCAAAGGGATCGCTGATCACAATAATGAAGGAAGAATGGATGGGAAACCTGGACAATTAAGTCAGGAACTCTGCACACCATCAGATATATGCAAAACTCGACCGGAATTAGACAAGGGACTAGAGTACATGGGACTGAAGGACATATATAAAATAAGAACATTCAGCAAAGCGCGGACAGATATGGTAACTGTGAATTATAGGTGGTGGAGAGAGGGCATAGCAAACAGATGCTCCATGTGCAACAGACACGAAAATGAAACACCATTTCACTTCCTAGCGATATGCCCAGTATTGAAAGAATTTAGAGTAAAAAGCTTCGGAAAAACCACCCTAACGGAGTCTGAACTCATCCAAATTCTCAATGGGGAAGGAAGAGGATGCGAACGTATGGTGAAGTACATGAGAGAAGTCACTACCTACAGAAAGTTTCTGGTGACGGAATTTAATTACGAACAAAGTTAGGAAATAAAGGGTTAGGAGGTAAAATAAAGTCTGTAATTTTTCAAAAGCCTGTAATGCAATAAAATCGGGAAAAATTACCTAACTAAGTGAATTGTTAAAATGGATAATGCCATTTTGTGTAATAACTACAAAGATAGAAATTAATAATATAAAATGAATGCTGTAAAGTTATAAGTTGTAAGATTATATTTGTACAAATAGGACACTAACCAAAACAAAGTAACGCGAATACCGCCTGCGGCGGTCATTGACCAGCAGTATAAGCGATGCACATAAATATGTACAAAGAAACTGGTTCTAACACATAGTATAGAAAAAAAAAATGTTTTTTTTTTATTCATTTAAAGTGCAACTATTACCAAAATTAATAATACTAATGTAATTAATAATACTAAAACCATAAGATGTACTCACATGATACCCTAATATTCAGTGAATAGATTCGCTCTCTCTCTCTCTCTCTCTCTCTATCCTAATGATGAAGCAAGAGATATGACACCTTCATACTATTTATGTATTTATATAATTGAAAGACTGACTTTAAAAGAAATTGTGGAAGTATAATTGAATTCTGTCATAAAGTAAGAGAGGACCTGATGGTCCTATTTATGTACAGATCGATAAATAAACAATCAATCAATCAATCTCTCTCTCTCTCTCTCTCTCTCTCTCTCTCTCTCTCTCTCTCTCTCTTGTACTATGAGAAATCTTTCGTGGGACTGAAGCAGGAAACCTTTGGAATCACTCAGCAAGACCTTAATTTACTGGGCAGCCAACTTGAAGAAAAGTTCCCTCTGAGATATGGGACAAAATTAAGAATCATGGCGTCGAAATCAATCCGAAAATCCGTCGAAATCCCACAGTGCACTCCTAGGGTTAAAGTCGAATCGACCACGTAGCCCGCAGAGGCCGTGGTTGGACGCGGCTGGCGGCGGCAGGTTCGAGGAAACTAATTCGAGTCTGAGGGAGAAACGTCTCGGGCGAGACGACAACAGTTCTCGACAGTTTGTCTCGGAGTTTGTCCCCCGCCCGAGTGATTGGTTGAGACAAATGAATTCCGAGTTTCCCGTCTGAACCGTCCGAGAGGACAAACAAGCCTGATAAAGCTGATTACTGCGACGCAAGATGTGGCATCAGATTAAGTTTTAAAGTTGAAATAGTCGATATTTTCATTTAATGGTCAACCCTAAGTAGACCATGGTGTCACTCGAGTGACTAGATTTTAATTACAATTTCAAATTTAATGGTCAGAGTTGAATTTTTGGTTTATTATTTTTAATACTCGTAATGAACTTTTGGAAGCGACCAAGAAAAAAAAATTGAACTCCACCTCAAAATTTATTGGTTTGCGTTTCAAGGTACGTAGAATCCAAAAATCGAATGAAAATTTGGCCGTCCGTCCGCCGTCCGCGGCACTTTCCTCAGTTAGCATTGACCGATTTTGATGAAATTTGGTATACGGGCTCCATTTGGGGTCTAGTTGTGCCCCGAAGCTTTTGGATGATGTAGGTCACTTCTAAGGGTTGAAATGTTGAAAACGCCCTAACTCGAAACATGTTGATATATTGGTATTGTTTTTCCGTCAATTTAAGATAGTATTGAATTTTTAGAATTTTCTGAGACCACTCGGAGCCCTGTAGGACAAAATGTTCGCTCCCTACGAGAACTTAAGGGTTAATCGATGAATCAGAAACACGAGTGTGAATCGCAAAAGAGGCCTAATCTCCGTTCAAATTTTAGCTGACCGAAATACGATCGATGTTTTTCTTCATGTTGGTTGGTGGTAACAATGGCAAAGCCGTGTTCTTTGCAGACGAGTGATCTATACAGAAAAATAATAAACCTATGAGTAATAATTTGCAGCGTTTTGGACCATTTTTTGTGAGCCATTAGAAATCTATTAATGTTGTTATACGAAAATTTGTCGTTGATTTCATTGGAAATTTTCGTCATAATTCAATTTTGGTTTATTATTTTCAATAATGAACCTTTGGAATCGACCAAGAAAAAAAAAAATTTAACACCCTAAACGTAAAATAAGTAAAACATCAAATTTTGAGGGATAAATTTTTTTTTTCTTGCTCGATTCCAAAGGCTTATCATTGAAAATAATAAACCAAAAGACGCAGCACTGACTCCAATTTATTTTGCATCAACAGAGAGGTATCTCAAAACATTTCCAGCGAAAATGATAGGATCTTAACGAATAGGATTTTTGAGTTGTAGCATCGTTGAAGTAAGGGTGCGACGTCATTCTTTCCCCTGCCGCGTTTTGTGGATTTATGAAATTATAAAACGTTCAATTTGTTTGGGAAAATATTTAACTGAGTTAGGATGCAACAAAAAAATATAAGTGCAATTCATCAGGAGCCATCATCTGCGTCCTCCCTCCTTTCAATCTTTACACTCAAGTTGTTACTTCTTTCAATCCCTCAAGGCTTTACATAAAAACAGTTCTGTATTGTTCGCTTCAGCTTCTTCTCTTCCTTCTTCTGCCTCATCTTTTTTGGCTGTCTTCCACCCAATTTGGTAGAAGTTTCTTTTTTATTGAAGCATTTTTGATCTTTCTTAGCATCATTATTAGGAGCTTGACTGCGTTCAGAAGATAAGTTTTTATCATGTTGAGGCACTTTCCCTTATAGCCATTATCTCCCAAGTTTACAGTATAGAATAAGGGCGAAAATGAGGTGGGGATGGGCGGATGCATTTTTCGGCAGTTTACGTTCCCCTTCGTCCCCAAAGAGAGTTAAGTGCAATGGTAAATCTCCCGAGGGGATGATCCCGAACGGTTGACTCACTCGGGGAGAAAAACTCGTCTTTCTAGATGGTATAATTAAGACGGTGGCAGAACGTTATTACGGGTTTATGTCCTGGAGACTTGAGGAAGTGGGCACATTAGGTTGGTGGGGTCGAGATGAAGGTGCATTTCAGGGAGGGAAGCTACGAGCAATGAAAATTGTCCGGGTGAGAGTGGTAGTCTTCAATCACTTCAGGGTTCTTCAAGCGTCCTAGTGACTGCAAACCCGTATATTACATTAAGAGGCCCAAGTATTCGATAAGTCCCCAGGCAAATTTTGATGCGTACAAGTAAATTTCAGGTAAGGAAAGTATCAACTGTTGAAATGGAGAGATAGTGGTTGATATGATGATGCTAAACTTATTATTTATTGACTTTTAATTATTAGTTTGACTAGATTTGCAAAATACATAACAAGAAATGAGTGGACTGTATTACAAAGGGTGTTGTACTATTATAAATAACCAGTGACTAGATAATTATGACTTTTTATTAAACAATAATGAGGCAACAATGATGTAAATTATGATGGTTTAAATACTGTGGATGCCTACCTAAAAGTGGCCACTAGAGACTAAATATCACAAAGTTGGTAGGTAGCTAACCCCAAAGTTCCAGTGAAGAAGAAGAAAGCCAAAACTCCAGGTAGGTAGGTAGGTAGAAGACAGCCAGAAGATAGATCACAGGTATGGGTAGATCACAGAAGATTTGGATTATGGTAACTCTCAACTTGATTTTGGTAGCTAGCTACTTATGGTACTCTGAGCTGCAGGTGGTCAGTATACAGGGGGATATCCTGGTAGTGGTGATGATGATTCTTGTAGTCCAAGGGAATCCAACAGAATGGTGAGATATTGCACTTGATTTTTGGTATACAGTTGAGAATCCACTTCAGGTACTACTTTGGATGAATTTAGGTAAACTTTTCTTTGGTGAGAGCAAGATGGAACAAAAAGGTGCAAGATGACTGACTGGTTAAGACTGACTGATGATGAATGGTGATGAAGGGCTCCAGAGCAGTGATGAAGGTGAAATCAGCTGATGATGCACTTCACTCAAACTTATACTTTTAAAACTGATTATTGTATAAATTAAATTAACAGAAATTTTTATTAGGGTTTAATTATGAAATGAACAGAAATTATTGATGGATTGAATTGACTTGAATGGATGTGAACATGGATGTAGACAGAATGAATAATTTATCACATGGAAGAGCAGTATGGAAGTGAGTGCATGGAAGTTACAAAGGTAGATGATATAAGGTGAAGAAGCAGAAGAACAATGATAAGGAGTTTTGTGTTTGAGATTCTGAGGGAATTAGAAAAGGATTTTGGGGAAGTTTGATAGGTTTTTAGGAAGGATATGGTGAAAAATGTGGTGAATGGTATGAAGTTGATGCAGTTGGTGGTGAGTTGATGATTTCAAAGACGTTTTCCAAACAATTAGACTTCAAGAACTCATAGCGCAGTAATCTGCATAACTCCAAGAATCCTGACGACGCATATTACAATACGCAAGTGAGACCAAGAAAAGTATTCGATAGATCCCCTTTCACGTCAATATTCAGGTGAATGAATGATCAGATGATTGATCGAAGAGAATTGCAAAGCAAAGCCTTCCAAATATTTGTTGAAAAAATTGTTTAAAAAGTCTCAAAAAATGAAATTGGGGTTCTAAGTGTTATGAATAGTAGGAAATATAACTCTATCAGAACTCACTAGTGTACCTGTTAACACCACTTCTTGTGATAATAATTATGAAAAGTTATTAAATATGGCTTTGGATATTTATGGTCGAAATCAACCATTAATCCCTATAAATTTTAGTATTCAGGCAAAAAAAAAATAAAAAATAAATAAATTCGGTTTTAGTAGTACAAAGAAGGAGGAGTGAGATGAGAAAAGGGTAACAATAATCGAAGTATCCAGAATTACTGTAGAACGAATATTGTTATACGAAACTGAAGCCAAACTGGGTATTCAATGAGTCCTATGATACTAGAGTATTCAGGCAAATGAATTCTTATATGAATAAAGATGGACTTTGGAATCTTGATAATGTCATTATTAAGATAGATAACTTTCATGACCTTGTGAGGCGAAATGAGATCTGGAAAGCCTACAAATTCTCAATAAGGTGTTCGTGCAAAGAGAATTTCGAAGATATAGAATAACTGAACTAACTAGTCATCAGTGTGGCTGCTAGCACCACTCAATTTCATGGGGTGGTCATGTCAAAAGTCATGACAGCTGTTAGTTGGGTAAAACCCCCAGTCATTTGACACCCCCCCCCCACCAGTCCAGTTCCAGGTTTTACTAAGGTTGAGATAAACATAGGTATTGTGACATACCTATGAAAACTGTGAAGCGGGAAGAAGAAGAAGAAAAGAAAGTTATAACCATGCAATAAACTCACAAGGTTTAGGAGTTGAAACAAAGTGGAGGCGCCACAAAAGTGTGGATTCCTTACTGGTAATGGTGAGCTGACTGACCCCTTTTTGTGAGAGTTTTCAGTTTTTCATTTGATGATAACTTACTCCATGCAATATTTAATCCATAGTTCGATTGCTACTCATCATTTTCGAGTAAAAAGTTCCTCACCTGACGCATAACCTGACGCATATGATTTGCTTGTGTCCAATGACTGGATACTGTCGAAATAATTATTCCCAGTGGTTGGACAGCTGTCCAACGACAGGGTTCTTCCTTGTTTCGCGATTTGCCTAGTGCTTGGACACGTCCCAATCAGCTCTCCAATTATTTAAAAAAAGAAGAAATTCATTGCTAGGTATTGCAAATTTTTTTTCTCAGCTCATAGAAATTTTATTTACTTTCAGATTCTTAGAAAAAATTGGAGGAACCTTCATATTTACTAATACATAACCATAGTATAGTATAGATGATCCGATGCATAATTAGGTACTAATCTTAAAGCACCAATTTCGAAGTAACTTGCACTACTCTCAAAGGGGACCATCCACACGCCAACCCGCATGATCCCTGAAAATTTCATCAAAATTTGACAATAATGTCTTATACATTTCCTCATTACAAGGATTTTAATAACCGGCAGAAATACAAACAGACCCGGTACAATGACATAAATATCCCTCTTACCTAAATGATGACAATTTTCCATAGCATTTCTATTTGTTTTTATAGTACCTACCTGTTATGTCAGCGCGTCGTCGAGTGAAGGCGATGGCCTTCCCGATGGCTTAAGGCTTTCTATTGATCCCTACTCAACAAGGATGAAGGATGGAGATGCATTTCCTGCCCGGCGCGTTTCAGCCTACCGTTTGCAGGAGTGTATGAAGAATTAGCTCAGCCGCGTTCCTTGGCGCGATAGCCGCAGACCAGAGGGAGGCAGTACATTCACCTAGTGGCTAGTTGGGGAAGACAACTTCCAGGTGAAATGGGAGCAGAGGCTGGCGTGATGAGCTACCGATACCTCTGAGGAACTTGGGCTTCCAAGATGTGACGAAGCAGAGCGAGAAATAATCAAGTCGAATTGTTGTAGACGAATGCATGAAGGTGAAACCCAGAGTCCTCCTTTTATAGTACTATAACAAGGTAAAGGGAGAGCGGAGGAGGGTGACGTCAGATGACGTGTTTTACCCCAGTACCTCACTCTACCTACCTGGCGCGATGAGTCACTCAGGTCTTCCCCTTGTGTCCTTTATTGGAGAACTAACATATACGAGTAAATGAGTCATTACAGTACTTATACAGTTCAGATGCCGTGATATTTATTTTAAAATGAATAACACAGTAAAATTGTCCATTGGTAGATGTGGAAGTGAAGCAATGTGACCCATTCTGTGGGGGGCAAGCAGGGTCAGGTGGATTGGCAGAGGAAGAGTGTTGCTAGGCAACCAATCTCATACAGCTAACAACCAATGAGCATGCGATATTTTTCGTTTATTCTTTCTGTCTTCAATTATGCAAGTATCGAATTTCTAGCCAATCAGCAAGCTATCCATTTTTTTTTCTCAACATCATAAAAAGTATGAATTCTGAGATTTCAAGATGAAAAAACATTATATTATAGTAAAATCTCAATGATGGCAGCCTTCATTAGCTTATTCTGGCTGATTTCCGATTTTCCAATTGAAAAGATCTTTCGCGGAGGCTGAGAAAAACTGGCAAAACTTTGGAGTGACACGAGCGCCATCTCCTAAATCACACTTGAGGGCCTTAACTAAACAATATGCCTTTCTTCCAACATCACAATACTCAATTCCGGAATTATAAATTACTTCCACAGAAAACAAAAGTGAAAAATGGCCCAAACTAAAAAAAAAAAAAAAAAAAATAGGTACCTAATTAATCGAACAATTTAAAGTTCTGCCCTCTTCGACGAGTTTATTATACGACTTTCGAAAAACGATTTTTCCTTTTCCTTCCCAGGGGAAAAAAATCCAAAAGCAATAACAAAGACAATCCATTAATAAATCGAGAAAACTTCGGTATAAGAGGGAAAGTCGAATTTAAAAGAGAGCGAAAGGAATAAGGAGAAAACAGGGGTGAAAGATAATGTGATTAAGTTGGCGACGGCAGCGCTCCTCCAATTACTACGGCCAACAAACGTATTAGTCGATCGGAGGGACAAAAAGGGGGAAAAATCCATCGAGGTGACGTGAAAAAGACGGTTTTAGTTAGGTAACTTGCCGAGTTTATTTACTCTGCACTAATCCCTGAGAAAACCCTTTTTTTAACTTTTTTGCTAAAGAGAGTTTTGCTTCGGTCTAGTTCCTTTTTTTCCAGTCTACTGGGTCTTGTGAAGCACGTTTTTTTCGCTTTTAAACTGCGTTTTCTATCTTGTCTTTAGAGGGGTCTGCCTTCAGCCCTGTATCCTTCTTGGTTGTTTTTGTCGTCTTTTTAGAACACTATTTTTCTTGTAGACCTTCTTTCTCGTTAGTTTTGTATATTTTGTGAAGGTGGACGCACTTGGTGCGAGTTCGTCAACAAAGATACAGACGGAAGTTTACAGAGTCTCCAGATAACTACGCTCTTCAGTGGAGTAGCCAGCAAGTTGGGAACCTCCACCCTCATCCACCCACATAATTTGTTATCGATTGTCGTGAATTCGCTCTCTTATACACATTCCATGAATAGGACGTAAAAGATTCCAAAGATTCATTACTGAAAACAATAAACCAAAAGGTCGTCATGCAGCATGAGTTAACCCATTTCAAGCCAAGGGTGGATATAACAGAGAAGTGAGAGGAGGATGAACTCTTTTATAAGATGGCGGCCGAAATAAGGCATAATTTGCTCACCAATTAAGAGCGAAAATTCTCCAGATTTTACATTTTAATTGGATTTAAGAGGCCTCAGTCTTCCAAATCGATGTGATTTATCCGACTCGTGGCCCAGAACACCCAATCGCCCAGGATCGAATTTGAGCCACCATAATCATGCTTTAGGCCAAAAGGCCTCCTTTTCAACAAATAAACAAATTCCAAAGTCGCATCGAGTTCCGAATGTCGAAGAATTGTTTTTGACGAGTATAAGAACAGCATGAACGAGAAAAAATTCTTCTACGCAGATTTTCCACTATTTTCAATATTTAAAAAAAAGTCGATGCGAAAACGCATCAGTGGCCGGAAATGGGTTAATTTTTAATGAGCGAATTTTTCAAATAAATGTCTAGATAGCATAAAATTTATGCTATCTAGGATTGGTATAATATTTAATATTATATCAATCCTTTGAAATAAACAATTGTTGCAGCATCGGTCTCTCTTTTCTTTCTGGGTGAATCAAGAAGTTTATTGCCAAATAACTGTCATAAGAGTCTAACTCATGAAGATGAGGCTGTAAGATCCCTGGTGCGGCCTGTGGTTTGTTATGGATCGGAGGCTTGGACCATGCGGGCTGAGGATGAGGCTAGACTGCGGATATTTGAGAGAAAGACTATAAGAGGGATCTATGGAGCGGTCAGAGGGGGCCAAGGGTGGAGAGCAAGGCAGAATGCAGAAATTTATGGATTATTAAAACATGAAGACAAAGCTGGGCGCATCCAATGGCTGGGACATGTCGGTGAAGGCCTGCCCGAGAATGATGCTGCGAGCTAGGATGGAAACTAGAAGACGAAGAGGTCGCCCTCGGAGTCGCTGGCTTGATGATTTCGATACATTAAAGCACAAAGGCGCTATGTCCAAAAACGGAGTTTGAGAAAAACGCAAAAGAAGTTATCACCAGTGCACAATTCCTAAAATAATGGCTTATTTAATAATAAAATTTCTTCATGAAATTTTCGAGCTATAATCGTCAAGAAGGTCAATAATAGTTTTGTTAAATTTGAGTTTTTCTGAAGTTGAAAAAAATTTAAAAAGTGGAAGATGGACGGACCCTTCGTGCTTTAAGGTATCGATGTCTTGAGGGATCTCCAGGTGGTGGGATTGCGGAGGTCTCAGGCGGGTGACCGTACCCGGTGGTGGAAGGGAGTTCGGGAAGCCAAGGGACAGATCGGCCTGTAGTGCTATGTAGTTAGTTAGTTAGTTAAGAGTCTAACTCTTTCCATCAATCAGGAAAAGAAGTGAAACATTATTTAAAATCAGACTTCCGCTACCACCCAAGTGATCTGGGGAAAATCCAACCTAAAACGCTGCAAATTATTACACAATGGTTTATTATTTTTTTATGTTTCTAAATAGATCACTCGTCTGCAAAGCCACCAACCATCCAACATGAAGAAAAACATCGATCGCATTTCGGTTAGCTTTAATTTGAACGGAGATTAGGCCTCTTTTGCGATTCACACTCGTGTTTCTGATTTATCGTACGTCCAAACTTCAAATTCTCGTAGTGAGCGAACGGTTTGTCCTACAGAGCTCCGGTTGGTCTCTAAAAATTCTATATAATCTTAAATTGAAGGGAAAACAATACCTTTATATCAAAATTTTTCGAGTTAGGGCGTTTTCAAAATTTCAAAATTGATTTTGGAACCCTTAGAAGTGACCTAAATCAACCAAAATCTTCGGGGCACAACTAGACCCCAAATGAAGCCTACATACCAAATTTCATGAAAATCGGTCAATGCTAAGTGGCAAAAGTGCCGCGCAGAGACTACTGTCACTTTTAAGGCCTTGATTTTCATTGGGGACCATCTGAAACCTAATCCGCATAATCCCACCATCTACACGCTAATATGAACTATTCTGAGAAATCGGATGGAAAATATAGAAGTTATGGCGGTTACAAGGAATTCACGTTCGCGCATGTGCATCGACTACTATCAGTCCGGGGGTGATGATTTTCATAGGGGACCGTCTACAATCTAATCCGCCTAATCCCTGAAAATTTCATCGAAATTGGACAATAAATTCGTATAGTTATGCCCGTTACATGGATTTCATGACAGACACACAGACAGACAGACACGGAACCAAAATTGTTCAGAAAGGTCTGAAACGTAAAACGCGAGTGGAAATTTTGATTTTGGAGAACTTTTTTTTCAACCTTGAAAAGTGATAACAAAGCTTCCACTACCTTGGTAGACTCGGAAGCAAAAACGAGGAAAAACAAAATAAACTCATAAATTCGGCAAAATCTTAAATGTTACGAAAAAAATGAGAGTCCGGTAGTTGTGACACTGTCCAGTTTTGATGACAATTTCAGGGTTTGAGCTAATTAGCTCCTCTATGATTTCCTATGAATTTTTACACTTTTTTTCTTGCTTCGAATTATATCGATAAAACAGCCCGATTTCACTCAAATCGGTAGGTTAGTACGTGTTTCTGTCTGAAATTACAGAATGATTGATGCGACCTTTAGAGGTTGTTGATGAGATCGTGCGATGAACCTTACGGTTCTTGAAGGGGTGTTTGCGACATCTTGAACCGGAAGCGAAGTTTCCTAAGAGGCTTAGAAAGGCTCCTTTCGAAGTTCACACTCCCCCTTTAAATGAACTTATCTTTTCCCGGGGAGAGGAAAACGGATGAGATGCGGAGAGACGGGGCGTGAGGTGAGGCTTAGAGATGCACTCATCCCAACATAAATTCTCCTACAAGCCGAAAAAAGGGGGGTTGTAGATGTGTTTTTGAGGATCATAAGTAGTGGGGGTGAGAGGGTCAAATACAGGGGGCAAGGGTCATAAAATTATCCCTTAGAAGGGAAAGGTGATGAACTTTGGGACCTCCAATGCCCTTTTCCACACTGATAAGCGAGATTCCAGAGAAGTGATGGCCTCGAGGACAGAGACAAATCGCATTGAATTAAAACCTATGATTATAGATGTGAACAGCAGAATTCCACTGGGAAAAAACGCAATAAGTCTACGCTATTTCCAAAGGATATATCCATTGGCTGGCCTCCCTGAACATGAAAATAAAGTTAAGGCAATAAATTGCCTCTCGGATATATACTAGTCTACTTACCGACAATAATTTCGGTAATTTGTTTTTTGACGTGGATATGTATAGCTGGGGGTCAAGGAATTTTTCGCGACACTTTTTAGCATGGAACATGCTTTATCAACTAACTGGGCTAAAAATGTGACGAAACGGTGGAACGAAAATAGCACGGGATTTTATGATTTTCACTTACAACCGACCCGTTTCTAGGGAAATGTATCGCCGTTATTTTTATCCCACGAAAATCTTTCGCCACTCGTTGAAAAGCCCTCAATTTATGCGTAAATTATATAGGTACTACCAAAACAGCTATAAATATGGACGAAGCTGAGATATACCTCTGATTTAGAAGAACTGTAAACAATATTCGCGGTAAAAACCAACATCGGTTTGGTGGATTATGTTGATGTTGTTGGTTGGCTTGATTTTTAGAAATGTAATCAAAGGATCTTGAAACCTAGGCTACTATTACCTGCTACTTCTCCTAAAGTTCTTTTGCGCTTTTCTCGAAACTTCGTTTTTGGACTTAGCGCCTTTGCGCTTTATATCTCCCGAATAAACTAAAGGAGTGCGAGTAGCTCGAGCTTGCTGAACACCTGCCCAAAGCAAGGTTGAGGCAATGTTGATTTGTTTTCCACTCATCTCCCACTTACTCTACCAGTATAAAGGAAGCTCGAGGGACCTTCTGCTCCTACTCTATCCATGGATCTTGTCTATTTCACCAAACGCCTTCCCACCAACCTTACACGGTCATTATCGGTTCTGGGCCGGGTGATCTTACCAAGGCATCCTCACCACCACACCTACATCTTTAAACGGTTCTGCGTGCCGCTTAGATCAACCCTCCTCACCTAAACCGTGTAATTGGTTTTGGGTCACCCAACGAACTCCTCTTTCTCATTTCATTCCTAGTAAAAGCCAATTAATTCATGTTTTTGTACGAATTTCGTAAATTCACAACAAAATGGGCTGTGGTATAAACGTGGTTTTCGGTCCAAGATTCTAAATTTCAGATGAAAGGGGACGACGGAATGATAGTGTTGAAACAGTGAGTGAAAATTCCGAGGAAGGTGAAGGATGCCTGGAAAGAAAGTTTTCAGTTAGGCCGACGAGGCGTCGGTAGTTATCGAAGAAAAATGTTAACAATTACCGCCAAGGGGAAGTTGCTTGTGAAACTAGTTAAGGAAGAGACTCCAGTCTTCGTGAATCATCTCCGATGGGACGTATTTCGCGAGTTTTCAACTTTCTCTCTTCCGGTAGACGTCTCCCGAGTGCCCACTTTGTCGGAGTGGCGCGATAGTTAGTCGACTTGTCTCAGAGTTGCTTGGAAGGTCAGTTGCGATGACGTCCTATAGAGGGCAGGAGTAGTGGTGGAGGGAAAGACAACCGTTGAAGTGATGAAAACCAAAAATGAGACGTTCACAGAGACGGTGTGAATGGGAAACCAAAAAAATCGGCCAAGTGGGTGTGGCACATAGCTTCCTCGTATCCACAACCCGATTGTATATATGATCTGATGCACAGTAGTTAATCTCCAAGTACCTTCCACTACCCTCATAGGGGACCATCTACACTAATCTGAACAATCCTGAGAAATTTCGTCGAAATCGGATGAGAAATATAGAAGTTGTGGCTGTTGCAAGGAATTCACGTTTGCGCATGCGCAGTCGCTTCTATCAGTTCGGGGGTGATGATGTTCATAGGGAACCGTCTACACGCCAACCCGCACGATCCCTGAAAATGTCATAGAAATTGGACAATAACTTCGTATAGTTAGGCCAGTTACAAGGATTTCATGACAGACACACAGACAGGCAGACACGGAACCAAAATTGTTCAAGAGGGTCTGAAACGTAAAACGCGAGTGAACATTTCGATTTTGGAGAACTTTTTTTTTCAACCTTGGAAAGTGAAAACAAAGTTTCCGCTACCTTGGTAGACTCGGAAGCAATAACCGACTGTGAAAGAGGATCCAAGTAGGGTGGGCAGTGTAGCATCCTCCTATCAAATTACATCATGGACATATCGAATTAGTATAAAAATGCTTATGATTGAGCAGTACTACTGATAAATTTCCCCTAACAAGAATGGTTTTCACGATCATCTTGCTTAGATACAGCATGTATAATCAAACAGGCCATCCCTTTGGGGAACAATGAGAGTTGTCGACGTTATTTTAGGAAAATGCAGTGTTTGACTGTTTTGGGTCATTTTATAAGTATACGTTCATCGAATTAGTATGTGATAATTTGAGTAGTTTTCAAACAGGTTCAGATGTTCATGACCATTCAGCACGGAATCGGCACAACTGTCCGCTAGTATAAAATGTCACTCTAAGCAAGACGGAATTCGTTTTTCAACCATTCATCTGTGGTTATGAGTAATTTACCATCAAATCAATTGTCTGTGGAGCTCAAATCCCTTCAGATTGACGCAGACTTGTATTCACCATCCGGATGTCGGTTTATTATTTTCAAAAATGAACCTTTGGAATCGCCTAAGGAAAAAATTTGTACCCCCTCAAAATTTGTTGGTTCACGTTAAAAGGTTCGTAAATCCGAATATGGAATAAAAATTCTGCAGTCCGTTGGCCGTACGCGGCACTTTCCTTAGTTACCATGGATCAATTTTGATTAAATTTGGTATATGTGCTCCTTTGAGGTCTAGTTGTGCCTAGTTGTGCAAGCTTTTGGTTGAGGTCAGTTATTTTAAGGGTTAAACAATAAGGGTTGACATTTTCAAAACGTCCTAGCTCAGGACCAACCGTTCGCTCCCCATGAGAATATAAGGGTTTGACTTACGATAAATCAGACTGTAGTCTGTGTGCTTATGACGATTGCATCACCGATTGTGGTTAAGAGGGTAAGGAAAATCTGACTTTTAGTGTATTTTAGCTCAACTTTGCAAAACGCTATCTCCGCATGTAGTCAGCAATGGGAGCAGACATTCGTAATAAAAATTAAAAAAAAAAACTATCTCCGGAACTACGCGTACGATTTCGATGCAACTTCGCACACTTCATCATATAACTGTGCAGAATCAACCGCGCATATCATTTTGAGATAGAGTAATCAGCAAGTCGGTAATCAATTAGTGAAAATGTTGAAAAAATCGATTATTTTTTGCAACTTTGAAAAATTTCCAGGAGACTCCTCATCAATTTTTTCGTAATTTCCTGTGCACCAGAGCTTCATTATAATGTTAGTAATATGCGATAATAATTTCATCATGATAGCTCGAGTGGTTCAGGAAAAAAGGTTCATTTTACGTAAAAATGGTAATTTTTCAGGAGGGCGCTTTTTCCAAAACTGACAGGTATCGACTTAGGAATCGATTTATTTGTCCCCGAATCGATCATACATCTCATTGGTATATTATTTTCAATAATGAAACTTTGGAATCGACCAAGAAAAAAATTTTTTTCAACACCCCCTCAAAATTGTTGGTTTACGTTTCAAGGTACGTAGAATCCAAAAATCGAATAAAAATTTGGCCTTCCGTCCGCCGTACGCGGCACTTTCCCCACTTAGCATTGAGCGATTTTGATGAAATTTAGTATGTAGGCTCCATTTGGAGTCTAGTTGTGCCCCGAAGATTTTGGTTAATGTAGGTCACTTCTATGGGTCGGAAAATGAATTTTAAAATTTTGAAAACGCCCTAACTCAAAAAATTTTGATATAAAGGTATTGTTTTACCATAAATGTTTTTGACTTTTTAGACTTTTTTGAGACCACGCGGAGCTACGTAGGACAAATCATTCGCTCCCTACGAGGGTCGGACATACGATAAATCAGAAACACGAGTGTGAATCGCAAAAGAGAAATGCGTGAGTGAGAAATCTTGGTTCAAATTTTAGCTGACCGAAATGCGATCGATGTTTTTCTTCATGTTGGATGGTTGGTGGCTTTGCAGACGAGTGATCTATATAGAAAAATAAAAAATAATAAACCATTGTGTAATCATTAGCAGCGTTTTTTCTTCGGTTTGGATGTCCAGAAAGTGTCTTCCATGTGATCAGCGGTCCTTGGGCTCTTCAAAAAGAAGTTTTTGGGGTCTCTTGTTCAATTTATTATTGTCGTTTGGAACAATAGACTCCAAAAACTACATCGAAAACATGGTCACTCCATTCACCCATCAACGTAAAAAGAAGTGGAAGATGAATATTGGTGTCATCTGATACTGTTTTGATCTTGAGTTTTCACTGTTATCAGCTCTTTGTTGTTTCTGTTTTGAGTCGTACGCGTATTTTTGTTTATTTTCAATAAAATTTTAGAACCGACCAAGAAAAAACTTTTTAACCCCCCCCCCCCCACCTCACAATCCAAAAATCGAATAAAATTTGGCCGTCCGTACACCGTCCGAGGCACTTTCCTTAGTTCCCAAGAAATGATTTTGATGGAATTTGGTAGTATACGACGAAACAGGCGCGATTGATAAAGAGAAGGAAGCAACTTGAAACAAAGCAAGGAAGAAACTTGAAAAAGACTTTGAGAAGAGCGAAGGCGGCCCCTCAAACGCGCTGAGCGGTTTCTGAAACTCTGAGTTTTATTTACTACTTCATTTTTGAATACTTAAGAGTTGATAAAAAAATGTTGATAGTTTGGATTCTGATGCCTAATATAGTCTATTATTGTAAAATGTGTTTATCTCAAAACTGACTATTAGACCCAAAAAATATTAAAGAGGGGGAACAAGTTGACAAATTTCTGATGCTGATTCATCCAGTATCAGCAATACTTGAAGAACTCTTCTCAAACAGTGGAGCAACTTTGCTACGTGAATCCATTATTTACATAAATAATTTTAATGTTGTGTAAGAGATGGTGAACGCAACATTAGTTTCATGGAAGCCCCATCACACGGCTCACTTGCCGATGCGGCTCAGCGTATTTTCCGCTTCGAGGGCCTCTCGATCCATCGCCATTCGCCACACGAACCTGCAGTGTAGGCCTGCGAAGCCGCAAGGAAAAGCCGCCTTTTACGACCCTCTCAGGTTTTACGGCTTATTGTTTGAGGGAAGCGTTTTCAGGACCTTTACTCATCGTTCAGCTCCTTCGTCGCCTGAGAAAGTGATCATTCGCCGATAAAACCAGCTGGATAGCAGGTGTGATGCTCGGATTGGTGCATTTCGAAGTGTTGCTTCTTCACTATTGAAGGTACTCAGCTGCTCCCTCTACTCGAGAAGCATTGGGTTCCCTAAAACCACAATTCTTGTGTCTCTACTCTGACTTATGTTTGAAAGTAAAGTCCTAGTAAATATAAAAGGAAATTTTCCTATCAATTTTTCAACAGTTTTGTTTCACTGTCTTCTTTTACGGACAAACTGCAACGCAAAAGAGTTGGCGGCTCCAAGAATTAAGATTTACTAATTAAGAAACAGAAGATGAACACTCGAATTGAACACAAATTTCTAACAGTGAAGGGAAAGACACCTGGTCCCCCTCCATACCTCCCAGATTATAAGAGTAGGTACTGTATCCTCGCCTCACTCATGCATTCTCCAGAAACCTTTGGCTTGATGAATTCAACAAAAAAAGTCTGGCAAGTGGGTGTGGCGCATAGGTAGCTTCTTCGTATCCATAACCCGATGGTATAGATGATCCGATGCATAGTAGTTAATCTAAAAACATCAATCTCTAAGTACCTTCCAATACCCTTGTAGGGACGAAGTTTTGATGTTGAAGGTGTTGACTGTTATCAGTATTCGTATTAATTTACGTTTGTTGTACATATAAGAAATCCGTCTAGAAAAAATCCAATTGGCTGCCAAGCCTCATTCACGAATTGTTGGACACTACCTCCTAGTGCAGTATTGGAGGCATCGACCATTAGTGACCATGGAACGTTGGCTTGTGGATAGGCTAGCATAACAGCGGATTTCAATTCATTTTTGCAACATTGAAATGCTTGTATAGCTTCAGGTGACTAGTGAATATCCGATTCTTGTTTTCCAGTGTACCCTTTTAAATAGTTTGATAACACAACTGTGTGACGAGCTGCTTTGTCGACGAATCTTCTATAAAAGTTGAATAGACCTAGAAATCTTCCTAAACCCATGATGGTTTTTGGTGGTTCAAACTGATCAATTTTTTCAACTTTTGAAGGTAGTGGCTTTACCCCTTTCTCAGATATCAGGTGTCCTAGGAATTCTATTTCTGATTTACCAAACTCGCACTTAGCAGGATTTATTATTACTCCATACTCACGAAATCTCTGGAATAAAGCGCGTAGATCAGAATTGTGCTCTTCTTCAGATGCGCTTGAGACTAGACAATCGTCAATGTATGTTCTCACGTTTGGAAGTCCTCTAGTCAGTTCATTGATGAATCTTTGGAATGTTTGCGCTGCATTACAGAGTCCGAAAGTCTTCTGGCGAGAGGAGTTGTGTGAGATCTGTTTTGATCCCTTGGAAAATTCTCTGGTGGTAATGTGGTTTCCCAATTACCAACCAATTGGTAGAGATTCCAAATGATCGAGAATCGCCACACAACTCCCCTCCTCAATAAAAGGGTTAAGGAATTACAGAGGTTTGTACGGTAGCTTGTTTGGTTTTCGCTAGGCTGGCAAATAATGCATTCTATCCCTCGTGTTCCTCGGGGTCACCAATTTGTAGGGACGAAGTTTTGATGTTGAAGGTGTTGTCTGTTATCTGTATTCGTATTAATTTACTTTTGTTGTACTGTGAATTATGCGTGTTAAGTTACTATAAATTAAATGAAGTTGCATGTAGATTCATGAACGGAACAATAGAGAGTGAGTATACTTACTCAAATATATATATTTTGAACAAACAAATCAACAGGTGAGGGAATTTGGAACAGGTGAATCAACAGGTGAATAATAATTTGGAATTTTAATTAACCTAAATATGAATCAAATACTAAACAAGTGACGCCACACCCTCATAGGGGACCATAGACATCCCAATCCGCAAGAACCTTGACAATTTCGTCGAAATCGGATGGGAAATGTAGAAGTTATGACTGTTACACGGAATTCACGTTTGCACATGCGCAGTGGATACTATCAGTCTGGAGGCAATGATTTTAGTAAGAAACCGTCCACATGCCAATTAGAACAATCCTACAAAATTTCATAAAATTTGGATAATAACTTCGTACAGTTACGCCCGTTACAAGGATTTCAGGACTGACAGACGGACAGACAGACACGGAACCAAAATTGTTCAGGAAGGACTGAAACGTAAAACGCGAGTGGAAATTTTGATTTTGGAGAACATTATTATTTTTTAACCTTGAAAAGTGAAAACAAAGCTTCCGCTACCTTGGTAGACTTGGAAGCAAAAGAAAGTTACGGGACGGGCTTTCTGATCCTATCAGCAGCTACTACTCACACCTATTAATGGTTCCGTGCCGGGTTGATGACCTTCTTTATGACACTTTACCAGGATCGAACTATTCAAGTAAACTGACCAAAGATTCCTTTCCACGGATCACGTAATCCGCTTATCGGAAGATAGGAACCTCTTCTTCTTCTCCTCTCCTATCACACCTCTCTTTTATCAAAGGAGGTTCAGTTATCCTCGAGCTTACCCAGTGTCTCTTTGTCTATTAACAGACAACCTGTACTTCTGCAGAATTATTTTAGTGACGATTGACACGAGTTCGACAAATCATTGCAGTTTTCACACTTCATAGGATTTTGGTGTGCTGCAGCCGTCTTCATCAAGTTCCCTGGAAACTATTGTAAGTACTTATCACTATGAGTACATCGTTTATCAAGAACTAAATTTTGGTGCAATCCTACTTTTATGGAGAAGAACGACAGTCAATATGGCTGCTAACCATAAGATTTTATTCCATTTCAGTTCGGACCCTACAGGCCTTGTATATATTCCGGCAGTTCTCTCCATAGTACTGTTTCCAGCATGCTGTAAGCCTTCATCGTCCTCAATCAGTTGGTATGTACTTCGTTTTGTTAAACTTTAGGCTAAGCACTCGAAGAATACAGTAGTTTATCTTTCCAATTTCTTTTCAAGACCATGTTCAAGGCTGAACTATCTACACTGCAGCAGATATTCAGTAATGTTTCAAGGTGCTCTCTTATTTTGGATTATATCCTGCTATTTCGATTGGGACTTCCTATTTTCGATTTCTTTTGGAAAAATACCTACCCAAGATTTCCCTTGGTTCCCCCGTCATACTTTCAGGGTCAACAATGGCTTCAAAACAACAAGTCTTCACTTACCAACTGAGCGACGTAGTTAAAAATAATAAAATTAGGTTGTTTAGGTTATTCTATAAGTTTAATATTAAGGCAATGGTTAGACAGATGATCACTTCAGGTTCTGAAAGTTATTCCCTAAACAGGGTGACTACAAAACAAGTCTCATTCCTTCAAGGGGTCGATTTTATAACTAATTTGTAACAAAAAATGTCTCGTAGCAATTCCTTTTAGAGGCTTATTTGCCGAGTTATTTCAATTTTAAAGTTTTTTTTCGAGATTTATAAAAGTAAAAAGTAAGTAAAGTAAACAACCATTTCAGGTTCTGAACGTTATTCCCTAGCACTCTACATAAACAGGGTGACTACAAAACAAGTCTCATTCCTTCAAGGGGTAGATTTTATAACTAATTTGTAACAAAAAATGTCTCGTAGCAATTTCTTTTAGAGGCTTATTTGCCGAGTTATGACAATTTTAAAGTTTTTTCGAGATTTATAAAAGTAAAAAGTAATTAAAGTAAACAACCATTACAGGTTCTGAACGTTATTCCCTAGCACTCTACATAAACAAGGTGACTACAAAACAAGTCTCATTCCTTCAAGGGGTAGATTTTATAACTAATTTGTAACAAAAAATGTCTCGTAGCAATTTCTTTTAGAGGCTTATTTGCCGAGTTATTTCAATTTTAAAGTTTTTTCGAGATTTATAAAAGTAAAAAGTAATTAAAGTAAACAACCATTACAGGTTCTGAACGTTATTCCCTAGCACTCTACATAAACAAGGTGACTACAAAACAAGTCTCATTCCTTCAAGGGGTAGATTTTATAACTAATTTGTAACAAAAAATGTCTCGTAGCAATTTCTTTTAGAGGCTTATTTGCCGAGTTATTTCAATTTTAAAGTTTTTTCGAGATTTATAAAAGTAAAAAGTAATTAAAGTAAACAACCATTACAGGTTCTGAACGTTATTCCCTAGCACTCTACATAAACAAGGTGACTACAAAACAAGTCTCATTCCTTCAAGGGGTAGATTTTATAACTAATTTGTAACAAAAAATGTCTCGTAGCAATTTCTTTTAGAGGCTTATTTGCCGAGTTATTTCAATTTTAAAGTTTTTTCGAGATTTATAAAAGTAAAAAGTAATTAAAGTAAACAACCATTTCAGGTTCTGAACGTTATTCCCTAGCACTCTACATAAACAGGGTGACTACATAACAAGTCTCATTCCTTCAAGGGGTCGATTTTATAACTAATTTGTAACAAAAAATGTCTCGTAGCAATTTCTTTTAGAGGCTTATTTGCCGAGTTATTTCAATTTTAAAGTTTTTTCGAGATTTATAAAAGAAAAAGTAATTAAAGTAAACAACCATTTCAGGTTCTGAACGTTATTCCCTAGCACTCTACATAAACAGGGTGTCTACAAAACAAGTCTCATTCCTTCAAGGGGTCGATTTTATAACTAATTTGTAACAAAAAATGTCTCGTAGCAATTCCTTTTAGAGGCTTATTTGCCGAGTTATTTCAATTTTAAAGTTTTTTTTCGAGATTTATAAAAGTAAAAAGTAAGTAAAGTAAACAACCATTTCAGGTTCTGAACGTTATTCCCTAGCACTCTACATAAACAGGGTGACTACAAAACAAGTCTCATTCCTTCAAGGGGTAGATTTTATAACTAATTTGTAACAAAAAATGTCTCGTAGCAATTCCTTTTAGAGGCTTATTTGCCGAGTTATTTCAATTTTAAAGTTTTTTTTCGAGATTTATAAAAGTAAAAAGTAAGTAAAGTAAACAACCATTTCAGGTTCTGAACGTTATTCCCTAGCACTCTACATAAACAGGGTGACTACAAAACAAGTCTCATTCCTTCAAGGGGTAGATTTTATAACTAATTTGTAACAAAAAATGTCTCGTAGCAATTTCTTTTAGATGCTTATTTGCCGAGTTATTACAATTTTAAAGTTTTTTCGAGATTTATAAAAGTAAAAAGTAAGTAAAGTAAACAACCATTTCAGGTTCTGAACGTTATTCCCTAGCACTCTACATAAACAAGGTGTCTACAAAACAAGTCTCATTCCTTCAAGGGGTAGATTTTATAACTAATTTGTAACAAAAAATGTCTCGTAGCAATTTCTTTTAGAGGCTTATTTGCCGAGTTATTACAATTTTAAAGTTTTTTCGAGATTTATAAAAGTAAAAAGTAAGTAAAGTAAACAACCATTTCAGGTTCTGAACGTTATTCCCTAGCACTCTACATAAACAGGGTGACTACAAAACAAGTCTCATTCCTTCAAGGGGTAGATTTTATAACTAATTTGTAACAAAAAATGTCTCGTAGCAATTTCTTTTAGAGGCTTATTTGCCGAGTTATTTCAATTTTAAAGTTTTTTCGAGATTTATAAAAGTAAAAAGTAAGTAAAGTAAACAACCATTTCAGGTTCTAAACGTTATTCCCTAGCACTCTACATAAACAGGGTGTCTACAAAACAAGTCTCATTCCTTCAAGGGGTCGATTTTATAACTAATTTGTTACAAAAAATGTCTCGTAGCAATTTCTTTTAAAGGCTTATTTTCCGAGTTATTTCAATTTTAAAGTTTTTTTTCGTGATTTATGCCTTATGCCATTAAATTGGTAATAACTCTTCTTTCTGCTATGATAATTACAATTTTAGGATACCGTTGGAGAGAGCGTTAAATTTCCTATCTTCCTAATAAAAAATAAAAGGTTTTCAGTTGAATTTTACGGGGAATAAAACAACCTAAAAAGTAACTTTTCGAAAAGCCGTTTTTCAACGCCCATAATGTCCAAATAACTACAGATAATAAACTATTGCCGGAAAGCCTAAAAACTGCGCCAAAATCTCAGCTTTCTAACGGCATAATAAAAAAATATTTTACAATCGAATTTGAGAGACAGATTCCAATTTGAACGTGGAAAAATGTTCATTTTTGTCAACGAATATTGATGGTTTTACGGGGAGACTAATAATTTTAGCAATTTTGCCGATTTCGACATAGTGTCAAATTCTCTGACATTATGACGGGGTATTTTTATTTCGATTCCAGGGACCACTGAAAAGTATATTGAGTAATTAAATTTAAAAAAAAAAGTTTTTCAAGCTGATTGAATCAGTGTGATATACGACCTACCCACGACTTTTGGCGTCAGAATAAATTTGGAAATCTTTTCCAACATTTATTTTTCTTTTTACCTCGTTCTTAGTATTTGTTGAGATTGAAAATATACATTCAATGGGTACCTGTTTGAACATGTCGATTACAGATTACGGTAAGACCCATAAGAGTTATTCGTCCGCTATAGCGAACTGGCGCTTCTCTCAGAACTCTCGAATTATCCACTTTGTCTCCATCGAGCTACCGAGAGCACAGATTTTAAATTGATTGAGAATCCAGTCAAGTTTTTCCATTTGAATTCATTCCAATTTATTCAAGGTTTCAAAAGTTCGAACACTAGTCAGAAATGGTGAGTCTTAACAGGTTAATTCAATTTTAATATAATTATTGGGAAACGTTTGTGTTCCATCCTTAATGTTTTACTTTTGTACATTGGCGGGATAGATAACTAACAACTTACCAGTCACTTTAGGATGCGCTCAAAGCCTGCGCATTGATACCATTATCACTTCATTCTTCTATTGTAACTTATCGTCTGTTCCGCGCTTCTCGCCAATCCCGCTTTAAAACCGATCTTTTTTACTCAGTTTTGCATAAAATCATTTTTCCCCCTCTGACACAATATAGTATATTTTTCGAATATTGTTCGGCATCGCTTCTCTTCATTCATCTACGAGTATTTACGACCTGCGTGATGGGGGCCCCCTCGAGAACTTCGCTGCGCGCGGCCAACAGGTACCTACGCTTTTGATATTGTGTCTAAAATTACCCTATTTTTTGAGCTCTCGAACACTTGATCCTTCGAACCAAGATTGAATTAAATTTTGCTATTTTCTAGTATTTGTCGCTTAAATCTTCGCTAAATCTCTAAAATATCTTAGGATCGCAAAGTTGAGGTGACAAAGTTTCCGTTTTTACATAGGTAACTCTGCACTTTATTCCGTTATTTACCTAACAACTGTTTCCTTTCCTATTGTTCGCAATCGTGAACCTTTCCTACCTCTACCTCAACATGGAAAACAACGAGTTGAAATTAGAATCGCTCGCTAAAAAGAAGGAGAAATATTACCAACGCTTGAACAGTATTCATGATTTAGGTCTCGGTATTCAGTCAGCTTTTCTGAAGAAACAAAATCCTAATGCAAATGATTATGAATCTTTCATTTCACGTTTCAAGCGCGTTGATGAAGATTTTCAATCGTTCGACACAATATGTGACGAAATCGAAGAATTAAATTGTCAAGTCGTTGAAATTTCACGTGTTGATATTAAAAAATCATATATGGAATGCGAAAAAATGTATTTCACTGTTCTGTCAATGGCAAGGGTATGGAAGATCGACCATGACACCCCTTCTCCTTCACCAGTCGCAATTACGCAAAATCCTAGTACGTCCAAGGCATCTCTAAAATTACCTAAAATCGACATCACCCCTTTTGATGGCGAAATCGATAAATGGCCTAATTTTTATGCTTTATTTGATATGTTGGTCCACAAAAATACTGCATATTCCAAAGTAGAGAAGTTTACGCATCTTCGCTCGCTACTTCGTGGTCACGCACTCTCGCTTATCGAAAATTTGCCGTTTTCGAATACTAACTACACGGTAGCTTACCAAACGTTGTTGGATCGCTTCCAGAACACTCGACTACTAGGAGCAAACTCTATTGATAAAATCTTAGCTTTCACGCCCATGTCATCTTGTACACACGCCAGTCTTATAAAATTTATGGACGTTTTTCATACCAACACAAATGGTTTGAAATCATTGGGCATTACAGACTTGTTCGATTTTGTAATATTACACATAGGTCTCAGATCACTTCCCGCAAAAACACGCAGTGAATTTGAGAATAAATTTGCTTCTTGTCAACAAGTTCCTACCTTCGCAGATCTTGTCAAGTACATTCAAGATCAAATTCGTATTCTTGAAATTTCGAACGACAAAAACAAATCTTGGCCCGTTGACAAGCCAGTCAAACCCAAAACGGAAAAATCGTCTCCTAAAACTTATAATCGAACTTCTATGATGACAACAACCGGTGACAAGAAGAATTTTGGTAAATGCCCATGTTGTAATGACACAACTCACAAAGTGTTTCATTGCCCAAATTTTAAGAAATTTGGCCTGCCCGATCGCCTTGCCTTTGTGAATAAAAATCGGTTGTGTGAAAAATGTTTGGGTTTTCACCAATCACTCTTTTGTCGCTCAAATGGTGTTTGTGTTGAATGCAAAATGAACACGCATCATTCGCTGCTCCATTCTCCAACGCATATTAATCCGCATCACAGTCCACTGCTCTCTCCGCCTTCGTCCGCAACGACTTCAGTTCCCATAGGGCAACATTCTGAAACTTCAACCCATTCTGGCTTAGCTTGTAACGCGGGTACCTACACCAAACGAGGAGTGCTCCTGACATCAGCAATCATAATGATACTTGATTCTAATGGAATTCCGCGACCAGTCAAGGCTCTTTTAGATAACGGATCACAAGTCAGCGCTATTTCCGAGGCTTGTGTACAGAAACTGGGTTTGCCTAGAAAACATGGATCTTTTGGACTTGTCGGACTCGCTAATTCGTCGCTACCACCGTCTAGAGGAATCGTTAATTGTTCCATTTCGTCCTCACGCCAACCTGACCTGCTACTGAACGTGCAATGTCAAGTTATGACTCAAATTTCAGCCCCGCAACCTAATTTTCATGTCAATGAAAACGTATACAAACGTTTTCAGAATCTCTTCCTCGCTGACCCTGCTTTTCACAAACGATCAGTCGTTGAATTTCTTCTAGGTGCTGATATTTTCCACAATATTCTTGCCGAACCCTTTCAAATTATTAAAGGTGAACCATCTGCTTTTAATACCATATTTGGGTGGGTAATAGGTGGACCTGTTTTAACGCACGATGACGTCACATCTGAAGAACCTACAACCTTACTGACGTGTTGTGAACAATTAGATACGACAATCAGGAGGTTTTGGGAAATCGAAGAAGTTCCTGTTCCGAAACCACATAATCCTGACGACCTCTTTTGCGAAGAACACTTCGTACAAACGCATTCGAGAAATGAAACAGGTAGATTTATCGTCCGACTACCTTTTTCTTCAAAGGAGTTCCATCTTCCTAATACTCGCCACATCGCTTTAAGAAGCTTGGATAGCTTGGAGAAAAGGTTAAAACGTAGTCCCAATGTTTTTGAGGAATATCGCCGATACATGAATGAATTCATAGAACTAGGTTACATGTCTCCAAGCTTGAATTCCTCTGAATATATTATACCACACCATTGTGTTTTGAAGGACAGTAGTACCACCACAAAGGTTCGCACAGTATTCAACGCATCCTTTTGTAACAATCCCGTTTCCTCGAGTCTCAATGACGTTTTACTAAGAGGCCCTAAATTACAAAAGGATATTTGTGATATTTTAACCAACATGCGGTTTGGAGATACTGTAGTCTGCTGTGACTTACGAGCTATGTATCTTCAGGTCAATGTGCATTCCGAGGAACGTAAATTCCAGCACATATTTTATCGACCACAAATCGATGGTGCAGTCGTAGAATATGAAATGAATACGCTCGTGTTTGGTTTGAAACCTAGTGCTTTTTTGGCACAACGCTGTCTCACCCAATTAGTCGCAGATGATGGTAAAGATTATCCACTTGCCGCTGATGCTATAATGAATCAGACGTTCGTTGACAACATATGTTTGAGTGTTAACTCGCTAGAAACTGCTTTCACTCTTCAACGTGAGCTAGTTGAACTCTTCGCTAAAGGTGGATTCTCGCTTCGCAAATGGGCTAGCAATCGTCAAGAGGTGTTAGATCTAGTTCCCGTTGACCATCGCGAACACACGCTAGTTGTACGCCACGATGACGAAGATCACACCATCAAGATTCTTGGTCTCAAATATGAACCTGCAGACGATGCTTTCTCATACAGGCTCAATCTTAGTGATGCAGTTTCAACTAAGCGAGGTTTGATGTCAGAAGTCGCTCGTATCTATGATCCTTTAGGATGGCTTGCTCCTCTCGTATTCATCGCCAAGAATTTGATCCAGCAGACTTGGAAGACTGGACTCAATTGGGATGATCCTCTGTCCAACGACTTGGAAATGGAATGGGAACGTTTCCATCATACTTTGCCATCGCTTGCTCAACTTAGCATTCCACGTCATATTCAACTTGTCAACGTTGATTTGACAGTTCAGATTATAGGATTCTGTGATGCAAGCGAGCAAGGATATGCTGCTGCCATTTACCTTCGTACAGAATCCCCAAGAGATATCCAGCTGTACCTACTCACCGCCAAAAGTCGCCTCGCTCCTCTCAAAACAGTCAGTGTACCTCGCCTAGAACTTTGTGGAGCCGTTCTACTTACAAAATTGCTTTCTTCTATCGCTCCGCTCCGCCAAAAAATCAATGCATCTACTGTTCGTCTGTTCACAGATTCGTCTACTGCCCTCGCATGGATTCGCTCGCCACCTTATAAGTTGAAAACATATGTTTCCAATCGTGTTGTTCAAATTATTGAACATTCTAAACCGTATCAATGGGCTCATATCCGTTCCGAGGAAAATCCAAGTGATTTTGCTACTAGAGGTTTGACCGCTGAAAATCTTGTGAGTTGTGAAATGTGGTGGAAAGGACCACCTTTCGCTTATCAACCGCTATGTTCGTGGTCATTTTCAGATCCACAAGATGAAGATGAAAGGGTAGAACACGAATTTAAACCACTTAAACCCCAAACCCTACATGTAGCCAACCAGGATCCTCCCTTTTTTATTAAGTTGATTGAAAAGTTTTCCAAATTGTCCGCTCTTCAACACGCTATATCACACCTTTTGCGCTATGTGAGAAATTTCAAAATTCGCAAGAATAATGGGACAAGCAATCACGCACCTCTCACGATTCAAGAAATGGAAGAAGCTCTTCACATCTGTATCAGGACGACTCAATATTTCTACTTCGAAAAAGAGCTCAAGAATCTGAGGCAAAATCAACCAATTTCTGCTAAACTCGTCAAACTTACACCATTTCTTGATGACCGAGGTTTTCTTAGGGTGGGCGGGAGACTGAGACGTTCAAACCTCCCTTATACGTACAAGCACCCCCTAATTATTCCACAGCAGTCCCACTTCGCCAGGCTATTATGTGATTTCTACCACCATTTCACGCTTCATGGAGGACCACGGCTTATTCAATCGTTGATTCAGAGGAAATACTGGATACTCGGTATTCGACAACTTATACGCTTGCGCATTCACAAGTGCACAGTCTGCGTTAAAATGAGAGCACGTACGGTCACACCTATTATGGGCGATCTACCTCCTTCGAGAATTCAGGAAGCCAGGGCTTTTCTCAAAGTTGGTCTTGATTTCGCAGGGCCTTTCACGATCAAGGAAAGTCACCGTAGAAAGTCACCTCATAGCAAAGGATACATGGCACTCTTCATATGTATGACAACAAAGGCTGTACACTTGGAGTTTTGCTCATCTTTGTCTACACCTACTTTTCTTGCCGCTTTAGATCGCTTTATCGCACGAAGAGGGCTTTGTTCGGAAATTTTTAGCGATTGTGGTACCAACTTCCAAGGTGCTGCTAATCACTTCCATCTGATTCAACGCTTTCTTCGTTCCAACAACTCTGAAATCGCCAGCCACCTCACAAATCGCTCCATCAGATGGAATTTTATCACTCCAGCAGCTCCACACCAAGGTGGCTTATGGGAAGCTGGAGTCAAATCAGCTAAGCACCATCTCACAAGAATCTTGGGTCCTCTTGTACTTACCTTTGAAGAAATGACCACTATATTGGCACGCATTGAAGCGGTTCTCAATAGTCGACCACTCGGTTCACTTTCATCGGATCCAAACGACGACGCTGATTATCTTACTCCTGGTCATTTTTTGATTGGTACACCACTCCTTTCACCTCCAGAACTGGACTTGGACGATTCTATCACCAATCTGCGCGACCGATACCAGATTCTTCAAAAAGCCTCTCAATGTTTCTGGAGGAGATGGTCCAAGGATTATCTACAGACACTTATCCCTAGAGAAAAATGGACGCAACCGCAAGATAACCTCTGTGTAGGAGACATAGTATGCGTCAAAACTGCCAACACAGCTCCCCTAAGTTGGCCAATTGGGATCATACAAGAAATTTTCCCTGGATGCGACGGAGTCGTGCGTAATGCCAAAGTACGCACAAACACAGGTGTATATTTGAGGCCAGTGCAGAAGTTGATTGCACTACCCCCTGTGGAAGGCTCAATAACCCCTCAAGGTCATTGATCCCTCAGTCCATCCTCTTCCTCAAAATCCTCTCCAGTAGAAGTGCATAAAATTTATTTTTCTAATTTTTTTTTGGAAACGAATTCAGTTTTTTATATATTTTTTCCTCTTACAGCTAGTTGCTGCAACGCTGATGCGTATTGATATTTTGATTTCTTTTTCAGACAAAATATTGTTATTTTGGGTGGGCGGAATATGTTCCATCCTTAATGTTTTACTTTTGTACATTGGCGGGATAGATAACTAACAACTTACCAGTCACTTTAGGATGCGCTCAAAGCCTGCGCATTGATACCATTATCACTTCATTCTTCTATTGTAACTTATCGTCTGTTCCGCGCTTCTCGCCAATCCCGCTTTAAAACCGATCTTTTTTACTCAGTTTTGCATAAAATCATTTTTCCCCCTCTGACACAATATAGTATATTTTTCGAATATTGTTCGGCATCGCTTCTCTTCATTCATCTACGAGTATTTACGACCTGCGTGATGGGGGCCCCCTCGAGAACTTCGCTGCGCGCGGCCAACAGGTACCTACGCTTTTGATATTGTGTCTAAAATTACCCTATTTTTTGAGCTCTCGAACAGTTTGAGTTAGCAATTTTTGACGTCAACCATGAGGCCAGCTATTTCTCAGTATCTAGTCGTCCAAAATTATTAAAATTAATGACCTCAAGAATTTCCATTTCAAGAAATTTTTTTCTGTTTGAAAATAACCATCCTGCCTACCAAACTTGGCTTTGTTTTATTTTTTATTTTATTTTTTTTTAACTTAAGTTGCACAAATACAAAGCTTTTTTACATCGGTAGTGAGGAAGCAAAATTAGCTACCTAAATCCAAAACTTCACACATCCATTCATTGCTGTGCCAACTTGTCGACAAGCCGTTCCTCACTGAGACACCCCTGAACAGCTTGCTTTTGTCCTGCCCCCCCCCCCCCACTACCCCCCCCCCTAGAAACCGCTTTTGGGAACTACATTACAAAGTCATTCAACCGAGGTCGGGAGAGCCCCTCCAGCCATAAAGGGCTTTCGCGAACTATGGCCTCACCCCAACTTCCCTTTTACCTGATCAACTTCCTTCCACCTGGAGTTTTAGAGGTGGAGGGAGGGGGGCAGTAGATGGAAGGTAGGATTTTCCGGGTTAAGTTTTGGCCTAATGATCCAGAACCGGTCGGCCTAACGCCCAGTGTAGCCTCCCCGTGTTCCAGAGTAAATAATTCTAGATTTTTTTTTTTCGAATAACCACCTCCTTAATAATTTTGAACAATAAAATCCTTGGAATTGAGTACGACAAATATTTTTAAAACTAACCTCAAAATTTGTTGCTTCAAGTGTCCAGATGTAGGGACAAAGAGGAAGAAATATCCTTCAAAACCAAAATTTCCACTCTCATTTTACTTTTTGGACCTTCTCGAACCGTTTTGGTTTTGTGTCCCACTGAATGTCTGTGTCAGAAAATCCTTGTTAGGGCAAAACTATCTGTAATATTTTCATAGTGGGCTAGACCCAACTTCCCGAATGGGTTAGACTCCATCTACCATAATGTGGATCCAAGTGACCAGATTCCAACTACCTAAGTGGCCAAAATACAACTTCCTTAACAGGCTAGAGAGGGGTACATACAGGGGGTAAATACAACTTCCAACTATCCGAGAGGGGTAGACCCCAACACCCCTATTCGCCAAGACAACAACTTTCCTAGGCTATACCACCAGTCGCCACGTTCCCTTGTTTCGTAGACCCCAACCACCCAAGTTAAGTAGCCATAAGGCAATACAAATGTCAGCAACATGTCAAGATAAAAAAAGAGACATAAAGAATAATAAGAGAGAGAGAGAGAAAAGAGTCTGTCACAGTAATACTAGAAAATTTCAAAAGAACTTCAACTGGAAAAATCTTTCACGTCGTAAAGTTCAAGTTTATCTAACTTCTAACAGACGAACAACTTCTCTAACAGGCTAGACCCCACTTACCCAGGTGGTAGGATCCAACATCACTAGTGGGGTAGACTCCATCATCTCTAATAGACTAGATCTCACCTCTCCTATGGTTTAGAGCATTGTGGGCCAGTCCCCAACTGTAAGAGAAGGGTAGTCCCCAACATCCCTATTTGTCAAGACCACAACTCCTGTAGACCCCTAGTGGGCTAGATCCCAACTATCCAAGTGGGCGGAGCCCAATTTTCCTAGTGGGCTAGACCCCACCTTCCCCAGAGACTAGACTCCAACTACTCTAAAAGAGTATAACCTCCCAACCGTACCACAATTTCCTTATCCGAATTTTATAAAACATGCGAGAAAAACACCGGAAAATGTCGGTACTTATCGTCATTCTTTCATTATTTTTGAGGAAGCTTTAAAGGTACTTATATCGTAGTAATAGAAGAAGATCCCTCTCGAAGAATGTTCAGGAGAGCACTCGTAACAACTGAATTTCAGAGTCCATTTCCAGGTGAATTCCACGTTACGGTTCGAAGTTGTGCGGGTTAAGACGTCCTCCGCGGATGTTACAACAGTCCAGAGTGCTCTCTGAAACGAATAATAAAACGGGGCAATGAGCCGTCCCGCGCGAAGGGCCTATGGGACACTCGGACGGGACACTACCGGTGTCCCAAGTGTCCCTCTGGATGTCCCATCACCATTCGCTCGGCCGTTTGCCTCTACGATCCTGACATTCTTCTAGATCCACCTGCATGGCGAGTTCATGAGGAAGCTCCGCATGTCTGGAAGTGTCGCATCACATTGGCATCAAACATTAATGCTACGGTGAACTTCTTAGCGTTTCACCAAAAATACTCGACTATAGTTAAGTTAAACTTGAAAAGTAATTTAATCCAGGTGGGCGAATTCTTATTCATAAATACGATTATCAATACAAATCATATCTACGATTTAACGATTATGAATACGAAGACAGGTATGAATATGAATACGAATACAATCGTATTAACATTTTGTATACGATTTTCCTCCGTATTTGTATTTTGAATAAGATTTTATTATTTTTTCTATGGTTTCCATAAAAATCAATTTTTCCTGAAAATTATACTTTTTTTAAATGATTTTCTCCCGAACTCTGGACATATTTATGACCTAACATTGTCAAAATAATCAATCTAAATTCAAAACGCTCACTATTTCTTATAGGATTTTTCACGCAGAATCGAATGAAACCAAACCCAGGTCGCTACGACCAACGGAATAGAAAGTACGAAGACATTTCCGCTGAAAACTGTATTTTTTTCTACGATTTGCACTGAACATCATAAAAAAATTATGATTTTTACCGGAAATTTCGTCGTATTTTCTATTCAATTGGTCGTAGCGACCTGGTATTGGTCTCATTCGATCCTGCGTGAAAAATTCTATAAGAATTGGTGAGCGTTTCGAATTTTTATTAATTATTTTGACAATTGTAGGGAATAAACACGACCAAAATTCCGGTAGAAATCATAATTTCTTTCATAATTTTCAGTGCAAATCGTAAAAAATACGATTTTTAGCGGAATTATCGTTGTAGTTTCTATACGGTTGGTCCTTGCGACCTGGGGTTGGTCACATTCGATTCTGCGTGAAAAATCATATCAGAATTCGTGAGCGTTTCGAATTTTGATTGATTATTTTGACAATGTTAGGTCATACAATTTATGACGTATTTAATATGTCCAGAGTTCGGGAGAAAATCATTGAAAAAGTATGATTTTCAGGGAAAATCGTTTAAAAAATCGATTTTTAGGGAAATCATAGAAAAAATTATAAAATCGTATTCAAAATACGAATACGGGGGAAAATCGTATACAAAATGTTAATACGATTGTATTCGTACCTATTCTTATTCATACCTGTTTTCGTATTCATAATCATAAAATCGCAGATATGATTTGTATTCATAATCGTATTTATGAATAAGAATTAGCCCATCTCTGAGTTAATCAATAATATTTTTGGTTTTGGTTTTGCAGTATTTTGACTACTTTTGACATTAACTTGAGAATACCTATTATGAATTTGAAAAGGAAACACATTTGATATAAGACCATGTGGTCTCATTAAAAACGAACTAATATAAAGATTTTATTGTTATCCTTAAAGAAGGTTACATAGGTGGTCCATACGAAAGGAATCGGTACATTGCTTCTGGTGGTGGTTTAAATATTCGTACAACAGGTTTATTATTTTCAATGATGAACCATTGGAATCGAGCAAGACAAATTTGTTTAATTGTAATTATTATAATTTTATGCCTATAGTTATTTTGGAGCGTTTTTCCTGTATAATTACTTCAAAATTATACTTTAATGTAAAATTTTAAAAGATTTTGATGAAATTTGGTTAGGTTCCATTTGAGGTCTAGTTGTGTCGGAAAATGAATTTTGAAAACGCCCTAACTCAAAAAATTTTGATATAAAGGTATGGTTTGTTTCTTCAATTTAAGGTAGTATAGAATTTTTAGAATTGTTTGAGACCACGCGGAGCCCTGTAGGACAAACCATTGGCTCCCTACGAGAATTTAAGGGTTGGACGTAGGATAAATCAGAAACACGAGTGTGAATCGCAAAAGAGGCCGAAATGCGATCGATGTTTTTCTTCATGTTGGATGGTTGGTGGCTTTGCAGACGTGTGATCTATATAGAAAAATAAAAAATAATAAACCATTGTGTAATAATTTGCAGCGTTTCGGCCCCGCTCTGGTGCAGACACCCTGAATAGCATCTTTCCTCATCGACCCGTCGAAATTGAAAATTTCGGATTTATTAGCTCTCAAATCAATAGGGCTACCAGCTATCATATTTTCCGAAGATGTTTCTCGTCAAAATTCGCCTAAACGTCCCCTTTTCCCGAAGTTTCCCACCGTCTTTCGAAAATATGTTCGGCGGTTGAATCTTCTAAAGATGAATGAGCTTATTTTTCTTGAGAACCGCTTTCAAACTGTTTTTAAAGTTTCCGGAAAGATATCTCTTCATTTGAAAGGGTTTCTCGGTCTTCGCTGTTCGAGAAAGGGAGGTTGAAATAAACTTGTTTCTCTCGGAAGTGGTTTATCTTTCGGTTCGTTAGTTTTCAAACGGGGCAGAAGATGGTTCTGATCTGGTAAGGAAGACTGTGAGGCTGTGAGATTTATGGGTGGTGTTTGACGACTGTGAGTTTTCCAAAATCCAAAAGTCCACTTTCAGAGCTTTTTGAACAAATTTGTTTTCAATCGTTGTCAATTTTCGCTCTCCATTGAAGATGGGAATATGGCGGAGTCCAATGTGGGGTCCGTATGAGGTACCTTGACATGATCGCCCGATGCTGTGAGGTCACTAGATCCGTATACCTTGTATAATATTCCTTCCGAGTCTACCAGGGTAGCGAAAACATTGTTTTCACTTTTGCGCCTTCGATTTGACGAAATACTAAGAACCCCTTAAGGGTCAAACTTATGAAAAATCAGAATCACCAGTGTGAATCACAAAAGAGGTCTAATCTCCGTTCAAATATTATCGGACTAAAATGTAGGGATGTCCAAAAAGTATCGATACATATTGATACTTTTTTTCCTGATATATATCGTAGTATCGATACTTTTTCACTTCTCACATTAGATCAAAATGCTATCTATTTTTTATCTCTCACATTAGATGAAAGTCTCGAATTTTAGTAGGTACCTCTTCCTATACGTAGATAATCTACGTATAGGAAGAGGTACTATCGTAAACTATCGTATGTCCAAAATTCTCGTTTTCGAGATTTTTGTTTTGTATGTGCATTCTTTCTATTGTATTTTGTATTCTATTGTATTGGTAGGCATAAACAGATTCTACAGAATTAATTTGAGCATGATAAAATCATCAGAATGGGCCATAGGGGTCAAAATAGGTGTGCCCACAACTTCTTTTGGCTCTGCTGTAAGATCGCCAAAATGTCACTTACGATAATCGACCTCTGAGGTACAGGATTGTTGGGAGGCCAACCACTTCAACAAACTAAACAAAGATGATGTACCACCACCTCCAGCTCTCATATTACCACCATATACTCTCATATTACCACCATATGTACCACCACCATATACTCTCATATTACCACCATATGTACCACCACCATATACTCTCATATTACCACCATATGTACCACCACCTCCAGCTCTCATATTACCACCATATGTACCACCACCTCCAGCTCTCATATTATGATAACCTGCTGTCCTCCATCATCTAGGAAGGACCACCAAAATGTTAACCCATCCAAGTGCAATACGAAAACAAGTGCCTAAACAAAACAATGAGTGATTTATTGTTTTGTTCATTCTATATTAATAATTAATATAGAAGGATAATAATTATTATTATCCTCGCGATGGAGAGATGTCACACTGATGGAGAGAAAAATAAAAGGCATTTTGACACATTTTTGTAAAAGTATCGAAAAGTATCGATACTTTTTGAAAGTATCGTATCGATACTTTTTGATATTTTCTGGATGTATCGATACGATATTATATCGATACTTTTGAAGTATCGGACATCCCTACTAAAATGTGATAGCTGTTCATTTCTTAGATTTGTATCCAGTTTTGCTTTCTGAGCAACCAGTAATCAAATTGCCATATGAAGCTCTTATCTTTCGTATCGAGTGTGAAGCGTTTAGTTCTTTCTAATAAACTTGATTGTGAAGGTGTGAAGCCAGTATGGTGTGGTTGGTAGTACCTACCAATAGTTGGTGGGTAAAAAAAAATGTTGGTAGGCAAAAAACGCTGGAAATCATTGCCCAAAGGTTTATTATTTTCTGTATTGATCACCCTTCTGTATAGATCCCCCCCTACCAACCATAGGTAACTACTACCTACTAGGGCATTTTTGAACATTTCAACCCTTCATTTCCATTTGGTTGTTGGTTGGGGTTGAAATTTTCAGAAATGCTCTAGTAGGTAGTAGGTACCTACGGTTGGTAGGGAGGGATCTATACAGAAGGGTGATCTATACAGAAAATAATAAACCTTTGGGCAATGATTTACAGCGGTTTTTTGGTTTATTATTTTCAATAATGAACCTTTGGAATCGACTAAGAAAAATAAAATGTTAACACCCCCTCAAAATTTGATGGTTTACGTTTCAAGGTACGTAGAATTCAAAAATCGAAAAAAATTTGGTCGTCCGTCCGCCGTACGCGGCACTTTCCTCAGTTAGCATTGACGGATTTTGATGAAATTTGGTAGGTATGTAGGCTCTATTTGGGGTCTAGTTGTGCCCCGAAAATTTTGGTTGATGTAGGTCACTTCTGAGGGTCGAAAAATAAATTCTGAAATTTTGAAGACGCCCTAACTCAAAAAATTTTTATGTAAAGGTATCGTTTTTTCCATCAATTTAAGATTCTATAGAATTTTTAGAATCTTTTGAGACCACGCGGAGCTCTGTAGGACAAACCGTTCGCTCCCTACGATAATTTAAGGGTTGGACGTACGATAGATCAGAAACACGCGTGTGAATCGCAAAAGAGGCCTAATCTCCGTTCAAATTTTAGCTGACCGAAATGCGATCGATGTTTTTCTTCACTTTGGATGGTTGGTGGCTTGCAGACGAGTGATCTATACAGGGTGTCACCCTTACGGGTGCACCACCGGGCAGGGTTCGATTCTACAACTGATTTTCAACAAAAAATGTCTCAGCAATTTTTTGTTAGAGACTTCGTTTTCGACTTATTTCACATTTAAGATTTTTTTCGTGTTTTCGACCTTACATCACCAAAATGGCTATAACTCCCTTAATTGATGGAGTAAATTCAAATTTTATTATATCATTGGAAAGAGCGTCAAATTTCATATCTCCCTGATGGGGTTTCAGAAAATTTCAAATGAAACGAACGGGTGTAAAATAAACCAAAAGTAAAAAATTGGTGAAGTTTCGAAAATTTTCACTTTTTTCTAAGTTTGTTTCTCGCAACGTCGTGAACGGAAATTTCCATGCTGTAAGCCTAAAAGATGCATGTAAATCCCAGCTTTCTAACAGTCTAGTCATTCTTTTAAAAACACCACTTATTCAGTTAGAAAATGGCGTTTTTAGGGCAGAAAATGATCATTTTAGGGTGTAAATCGGCGTTTTTCACCTGAAATGCTTTCCAACTTAATACATCATTTGACATGAAATTTTACGTACTTTCTGACGCTGAATCGAATTGTAACACTTTCCGATCTCCTCGACAAACAAATAGTACTTTTCAAGCCCTTTCCGATGGGCGAAGGGCTCAATCTCGTTGTTCGTTTTATCCAAAATTGTAATTAAGGGAGGTCTGGGTCAGAACTGACTCGCTCTCCTTCCACTTTGTCGACTTACCTAATTTATGCCCTCTGTCTTGAAAACATCGTCCCGATCATTTGCGGAAAGCTTTATCTTTTCGATAGATAACAAATTGGGAGTCGAGGACTAATTTATTGTACCCTGTTTAACCCAGAAAGGGCTTGAAAAGTACTATTTGTTTGTCGAGGAGATCGGAAAGTGTTACCATTCGATTCAGCGTCGAAAAGTACGTAAAATTTCATGTCAAATGATTTATTAAGTTGGAAAGCATTCATGGTGAAAAATGCCGATTTACAACCGAAAATGGACGTTTTCTGCCCTGAAAACGTCATTTTCTAACTGAATAAGTGGTGTTTTTTAAAAAAATGACTACACCGTTAGAAAGCTGGGATTCACATGCAACTTTTAGGCTTACAGCATGGAAATTTCCGTTCACGACGTTGCGAGAAACAAACTTTGAAAAAAGTGAAAATTTCCAAAACTTTACCAATTTTTTACTTTTGGTTTATTTTACAACCGTTCGTTTTATTTGAAAATTTCTAAAACCCCATCAGGGGATAGGAAATTTGACGCTCTTTCCAATGATATAATAAAATTTGAATTTACACCATCAATTAAGGAAGTTATAGCCATTTTAGTGATGTAAGGTCGAAAACACGAAAAAAATCTTACATGTGAAATAAGTCGAAAACGAAGCCTCTAAAAAAACGCTGCAAATTATTACACAATGGTTTATTATTTTTCTATATAGATCACTCGCCTACAAAATCACCAACCATCCAATATGAAGAAAAAAAAGAAAAAAAATCAAAAAAAAAAAAAAATCAAAATCACCAACCATTGATTGCATTTCGGTCAGCTCTAATTTGAACGGAGATTAGGCCTCTTTTGCGATTCACACTCATGTTTTGATTTATATATATATATATTTCAATATAAACCCTTAAATTTTCGTAGGGAGCGAACGGTTTGTCCTACAGAGCTCCGCGTGGTCTCAAAAAATTCTAAAAGTCTATAGAATCTTAAATTGAAGGAAAAACAATACCTTCATATCGAAATTTTTTGAGTTAGGGCGTTTTCAAAATTTCAAAATTGATTTTGGAACCCTTAGAAGTGACCTACATCAACCAAAAGCTTCGGGGCACAACTAGACCCCAAATGGAGCCTACATACCAAATTTCATCAAAATCGGTCAATGCTAAGTGGCAAAAGTGCCGCGTACGGCGTACGGCGTACGGCGGACGGCGGACGGACGGCCAAATTTTTATTCGATTTTTGGATTCTACGTACCTTGAAACGTAAACCATCAAATTTTGAGGGGGTGTTAAAATTTTGTTTTTCTTGGTCGATTCCAAAGGTTCATTATTGAAAATAATAAACCAAAATTGCTAGGAGACATTTTTTGTCGCAAATTAGTTGTAGAATCGAACCCTGCCCGGTGGTGCACCCGTAAGGGTGACACCCTGTATAGAAAAATAATAAACATTGTGTAATAATTTGCAGCGTTTTGTTACTCTGGAGTTCCTGAGATGTTTTCGGTGACACTCGTGATACCATGGTCTAATTAGGGTTAAATATCGAATATTTTAGTATTATTAATATTTAGTATTTGATTTAATGGATCTGTCAAACTTCAAAATTGTGTCGATCCTCCGTTCTCGACTGCACTCTTCAAAGTTCCAGATATCGAGGGACAGATGTTTCCAATGAGCCGAAAGCCTGATCGATATCGACGCCGCCTCCAAGACGTTAAACTCCGCCGCCCCCGCCGCCTCCCTTATCGTCGTTTTCCTCCTCATCCCGCTTCCTTTATCGTCCGATATTAGTTCCCTCATCATGTCCGCGCTAACTAATCGACCTCCTCCGAACTTTGCCCCCTTTTCCACCCCCATCCCACCTCCAGGAGTAATTTTCCAGTGTTCTCGTGTTGGTGGGGGGGGGGGGGGTGGAAGGACGCGGTAATAACTATCTATATTAGTGAGGTGGCCCCGGGTGGGGGGGGGGGGCGTCTTGTGAACTCCTCGGCGTTGAGGATTCATCCCCGTCGCTCAACCTAATTCCCTGCCGTTTAACCGAGTTTAAACCGGGAAAGTTGCGGTGATTGTTCGAAGGGGGCGTCGTTAGTATCGATGACGTCATTCGATAGCGCAAATACGATCAGTCGACTCGTCCAACTTGTCAACTTCGGGAATCACAGCTTCCCTCCATTGAATCGACAAATTTCACTAAAAAGTTTCAGTCAACAATCGATTTTAGCTAAGATGTTCTGAAATAAAATTACTCCACAAAAGCATCTTTCAACATAAAAAATTCGACTCGTGCGGCATGAGTTATGAGCGAATTTTCATTAAAATCTTTGAAGCTGTCGTTAAGAAAATCAAAATATAAACTATTTAACCCTTAATTTACCACTTGTTCTGAAAATTTGGTTTTTTGAATTATTAAGTAAATTCAGACTTATATTGACAATACTATAGAATATTTGAGGAGAAGGTACCTCAAAGCCCTATTACAGTCTGTCAGCTCAAGAATGATCTTTCCAAGGGTGTTGAATAGGGTATTTCGGTGGGTCAGAAATTCAGGTTTTTGACCTCAAATTTGGATTCAGCACCATTGAAAACCTCTATTCTCCAACTTTTTGCCCATTGATACTATAACATGTGTTAGAAAAATTAAAAAAAAAAAAACACATAACAACAACATAAAATAATGTATTAGTAGTTTTAACATAAATCGAAACGCCATCAAGAACTCCCTGGCAGCAACACAGACTTAGGTCTAGCACTGCTAGGAATGTTGACGTATGACTTGTTTTTTAATGTATTTTCCTTACCGATGACTTTCCTTTATGATTTGTATTTCTGTTTCAATGTTTCATTGTCAATAAATATCTCTATCTCTTTCTCCCTCTAAATAAAGAGATCACACGTTTGAAAAAAAGGCGGGCCTCCATGAACGCACACACACTACGCCGCGGGCGTGTGTTTGTAGTATTTTGTAGTATCCAAGGCCACGAGGCTTTCGAGACCGCACGGGATTGTTGGAATATCTCGATCCAAGGTCAGCAAGCTAATACGTCACAACAAGTTACTACGTCACATCATTCAAATCATCAACTTTCATTAGCTTCCCTAATTTCTTCTAAACATTTTCCCGATGAACAGACCCGACTACCGTTATTCCTGATCCATGCTCTTTTGAAAAAAAAAAAAAAAAAAAAAATTCACTGAAATACCCCATTGCGATATTTGCGTCAGCAGAATCTGTCTGCAAACAAAATTTTGTTGGAGTAAGAAGGAAATTCGGAAAACTCCTTGGTGGGACATTGGGATCAACTATTTCCCATAAAGTACAGAACCCAGGAATAACAAAGAAGGAATAACTCAACTTCACAGAGGGATCTGTGCTGCCTTAGACAGTGGCGCCATCTCTGACTAGGAAATTCAACTAATAGCCTTCAAGGTGAGAAATGAGCGTAAAAGGCACCTCGAAGTGGAGATGAGCATCAATGGTGATACTATCAAACAATATATTTATGTTTTGCATCCGATAGTCGATGTTTTCACCATCGATGATTTCAACCAATGTTTCACCACAATGGGGAATTTGCCTCAATTTTAGATTCTGAAATTTCAAGTCAAATCTATAACAGAGCCCTAGAATAACGTTCAACACCAGGAATACCTAAGGGAAAAAATTACCGTAGAAGAAAATGCCTAAAGAAGTAAAGTGGTGTCAAAAAACACCGCGAATATCAAGGAAAACTGATTACATCACTCCTCGGGGTTCTGTGCTCTGGTGGAGCGTTAAAAGGAGTTTCGGCAAATAGTGTCAGAAAATGTCAACAGGTAGAGTCATAGGCGCCCTTGTGACCACATGAATCCACATGATGGACACAAATAAAGTGATTCAAATATCGAAAGTAACTAATAAAGAAACTAAATAGGAGAAGGTAAAGACAAATGATGCTTGATAAACTAATAGGTAGAATCATATTGTAAACCAGGGGACGTCCCATTGGATAAGCATTAGATCAGTTTAACCAGTTGGTAAGCGATAAAACTGTTTCACTCGATGTAATTTACTTATTACTTTAGGCAAGAAATAGTGACCCCCCCCCCCTCACCCTTATCCACCATAACATTGCATGGGAGCCTAGAATCTGAAGAGCATTTTAAAATCCATGATCTACGACACCCAACATGCGAATTCGAGTTCATCACCCTCCCCCCCCCCACAACCTCCTCCCAACGCCAACAATGGTGCCAGTCTGGCACCAAAGCGGCAATATGTCGTAACATTGAACTTTCATCCGTTAGTTTTGGTAGGCAGTCCGTCGAAGTTCACATCCGTATTCAAGGTGAAACACACAAACAAAACCACGAAATATGAGGTTTATGGTATCCTGGCACCATGGTGGCACCACTATTAGTTCCATGGTGGTACAGAGAATAATTCATGAAAATCCAGAGGTATAATGCGAATTTTTCCTCAATTTCCTCAATTTTTCCTCAAAGCTTGGGTACAATTAGTAAGTAGTAAAGGAACCGAAATATTGAAAAATCGGATATTTTGTGAATATTATCCCCCCACTCACCCCCTCCCCTTGCGAATTTTGGTACTCTGGTGAAATCATGTACAAGTCGGAAGTTATTTGAGTCAAACAAAAAAAGAAACACGCAAATCGGTTGGAAATTGAGGCCTGGGCAGAGTTTTCAAGATTATGCCCGTAAACGCACGTTTTTTTAAGCATTAACCCCCCCTTTCACCCCCTTAAAAAGCAAAATTCGAAATTCCGACGCCGTAGTGCACAATTAGATAGTATTCCGCGTCGAACAAAAAAAGAACCACGAAAATCGGTTGAAAACTAAGGCCTGGGCAGACGACACAAGATTATGCCCAAAAACGCACGTTTTTTGAGCATTAACCCCCCTTTCCTCCCCTTAAAAGGCAAAATTCGAAATTCCGGCGACGTAGTGCACAACTAGATAGTTTTCCGCGTCGAACAAAAAAAGAACCATGAAAATCGGTTGAGTACTAAGGCCTGTGCAGACGACACAAGATTTTGTCACACACACACACACATACACACACACAGACATACACCTATGGTTTTTTTTGCGGATTTGGATTCAGAATGGTCTGAAACGGATTACTGTGTGGTTATTTTTTCTTTCTGTTGAGTGTTGTCCAACTTTACCCCAGATCGATTGCATAAGGACGCCCAAGTCTTACTGTGGGACGTCCTAAAAAGAGTGAGTAAAATTGCTTCTTTTGGTCACTTTGGTGTCTGGGTTCTTTCTGCCAGTTAACACCTCACTTGGGTGTTCAATCACGTAAACTAATGGTTTCATGTGCGCTTTCAGAGATAGCGCTGCTGTCGTGAGGGGAAACTCCTCACATCACAGAGTCATTTAAACTTTCCATCTTCCTTTTGACATTTTCATGTCTTTGCTTTGGCACATAAACTGAAAAATCGTTACGAAAAAACTTGCTCACGAGACCAATAAATAACATAGACTCACTGTGTTGCGTAGAGAACAATCAACTGTTTTGATGCTTGGGTACCTTACTTCACTACCTTGTTGTGTAGTGGGAGAAAACACACTTGAAAATGTCCCAATGTGTTGCAGACTCGTACGCAGGCATTTATAATTACTTTACAAATTGTTCATCACCTACCTTTTGATAGATCCCCTTTATTCGAAATTCCCACACACCACATTTTAGTTTCTCTAAATTTTTTGGAAGCATTTTTGAGCAGCACACTATGGTTTTCTTCCACATCAGTGAACCCTCTCTCGAAAAAAAAAAAAATTAAAAAATTGTGAGGCGAATTCCCCATTACGTCAGTGTGATGGTATGTGTTAATGTCAAATCTTTCCATTGTCGTTATCGAATTATAGTGTCGATATCAAATTCAAATATTCATGTGTTTGGTTGTCATTCTCTATTCATTAAGAAAGTGAGAAGGCAATCTGTACCAATATTTTTCAACAATCGATGGTTGACTTTGATAGTTTATTTGATAGTGACTATCGATGATCATTCCTACTTCGAAGGCCCTATTACAGTCTGTCAACTCAAGAATTATCTTGTTTTTATAGAATATCGAGATAGTCAACGGCTATCAGTTTGGTTTAAAAAGGAATAAACTGTTCCAGGTAAAAATTGAACTTCCCAAAAGATGCTCAGGATATTAAGGGTTAAGGGAGTAATCATTCTTGTGGGTGTAGCACATAGCACGAATAGTTGAAAGATCGATCAACCATAATATTTTTGGGACTTTAAGAATCTTTTAACATATTATGTTAAAAGATTTTGAAAGCCCCAAAAATTACTTTTGTCATTCCGTACTCAGAGTACCCACACAAATATTGCTGTTTTCTCGATTATTAGAGTTTTGAAGATGTTGTCTGAAAGAAAAAATTGTATTGGGCTAGAATAAATAAATAATTATGTAATTCCACACATCCTTGGATACATCTCTGGAATGAAGCCCACACAACTACTGGACACTAGACGTGTTTCTACTGCGGTGTTGAATTTCACAATACACCTCTCAACTCCAACAAAACTTTGAAACAACTTCAACCAGCTTTTCCTTATTTATTTTTGAACCTCCTACAGAGCCATTGACTGCCACCAACAGGGTAGATGGAGTGCCTTTGTGCAGCTGCTTACTTGACGAGTGCACAATCTCCCTCACTTTCCATTTTCGAATATTTTCTTTTCCAGTTATTGTTAGCTTCGAGAGTAAATAAAGAATTGACTTCCCTCCTGGTTTGGTCCACCTACACTCGAAGTTGTGTTGTCCAACGGGAGAAAACAAATCAACTGAGAGCAAAAATAATAATAACGGTTTAGATGAGAGCGATTTTCTAACTAGAATTTACTGTTGTTTCATGAAACATGGAATTCAGTTTGATGCTGAGAAAATTTTTCATTTGTTATGACCCACATTTAAGTAATAATTAGTTTTCCAATAAAAGAAGATAATGGGAAACCTCTGAGTGAGTCACTGCAACAACAGGAAGGGGAGGTATGGAGGGAAACACGTCAGAATGACGTCACCTTCCTCCACTCTATCCCACTCAAAAATACTTAGAGCATAAAAGACTCACTCATAGGTCTTCCAGCACTCAGTCTAGGTACCTACTCCACTCGATCAAGTTACATATTTCGCTCTACCTCTCTCCCTTATAACTAGTAAAGTTAACAGAGTCACCGGTTTACCTCCCTTGAGTCTTCTGTGAGCACTAGGCTCATTAGGCAAATGTCTGCCTATAACCCCTTCAGTATTCGTAGTTCTTTTACGGGTCATATTTGTTGCAGCGATCTGCCAGACCAAATTCATGGAAACTTACATTTCTGTTCAAATTTGAGTTTTAGGTACTTACCAACAGACATTAAGTGCATACATGATTTTAGACTCAGAAAGTAGCAGAAAACAATCTAATAAATTAATGTGTGGCTAATTTCAAGTGTAAAACTTAGATGAACCAGGACCTTTCTCTAATCCTGATAATTTCCATTTTTTCCATATTTAGCGTTTTTCTTTTTGGTATTCAACTCTGATAACATAACTAGATATACCACGATGGTTTCACTATAAAATTAAACTTGAATAGCAATCACATACACATTTTGTATGTGCGCCATAGAGCGCCACTCACAAACGTTACAGACACAACACTAAACCCTCCCCCTTCGTTCACCAGGAAGCTCCTGGGAAGGACAGTGCAGGACTGCCAACCTTCTCTGAGGAGGAATAAAAAATACCTTCCCCCGATCTGTCAGATCAGCCGCGACTAATGAGGGGTTAATGGTCGGCCTTGTATGAGGTGCCAGAGAAAGCAGCAAGCCAGCTTCCTGCACTCTTCGCATCGGTCGGCTTAACAGCGCCGGGGAAACAATGCTTGTATCCAGCATAGGGATCTTTCTCTCTCTTGAATAGGGGCTAAAGGAAAACCATCACTCGACTACACGGGAACATAACTCCATTTTTTTTAAACTATACAGGGTGGTCCTTAATGAACGTACCACCCTTTCAATTTCGTTGGTTGTGGAGAAATCAAAAAACTTGTCGAAGTAACACCCCTTATTTTTTTGTAAAGAATTCAGGAAAAATACTTTTGCGCAAAAAAATTGCGCGCAATTGACACTAACTTTGTTTTTTAAATACGAACCCCCATTGTTTATTGCAGATTCAGATTCTACGTCAAATTTCATGAGAAATTCATACCTGAATCGATTTTTTTCATTGCGTGCAACTGGTACTTTTCGCGCGCAAAGTGACCAGGGTGCGCAAAAGTGAGTTTTTTTTAACCCCAAGTGTGGCACATTTTTTTTCCATTATTTCTGACGCAGAATCATGTGGTGCTGTCCTTTCTTCGATTTCATCGTTATTTTTCCAAATTTAGAAGGAAAAATAATGTTTTGGACTTTATTTTCCCTCACCCTTTCGCGACACGGGCTGGGGACCGGCTATGGCAGGATTAAAAATAAATTGCTCTCCTCTAAATAGGTAGGAACTACTTTACTACTTCAATGTAAAAAAAAAAAATCAAAAAGCTAAAAACCTTTAAAAAAATTAAAAGTTACCTACTTGTTACTTGTCTGCAGGCAAAAAGAGGTGATTTCGAGCAGTTGCTGTGATTTTATAATTTGATTATTACTATCTTAGTTTTTTATTACTACTTTTTCGGAGATTTTGTAACTTTTATTTTTTTTTTTTTGAAAATTTTGAGATGAGAAGCTCTTTTTTTTAACATTAAAGTAGGTAAGTACCTATCTACTTTCCAATATTTTGTTTTCTAATTTAGAAGTGAGGCATTTATTTTTAATCCTGCCGTAGCCGGTCCCCAGCACGTGTCGCGAAAGGGGGAGGGAAAATAAAGTCCAAAAACATTATTTTTCCTTCTAAATTTGGAAAAATAACGATTAAATCGAAGAAAAGACCTCACCACGTGATTCTGCGTCAAAAATAATGAAAAAAAAAATGTGTCACACTTGGGGTTAAAAAAACTCACTTTTGCGCACCCTGGTCACTTTGCGCGCGAAAAGCACCAGTTGCACGCAATGAAAAAAATCGATTCAGGTATGAATTTCCCATGAAATTTGACGTAGAATCTGAATCTGCAATAAAAATGGGGGTTCGTATTTGAAAAAACAAAGTTAGTGTCAATTGCGCACAATTGCGCGCAATTTTTTTGCGCAAAAGTATTTTTCCTGAATTCTTTACAAAAAAATAAGGGGAGTTACTTCGACAAGTTTTTTGATTTCTCCACAACCAACGAAATTGAAAGGGTGGTACGGACCACCCTGTATATACGAAGATAAAAGTGGTTTTATTGAAGGTTGAGGGTAGTTTAGGGTTGGGCCTTTTGCATTCACTCGGCAATGATAGTGAATTCTTCAAGTTCTCAGTCTCGAAGGAGTGGCAGGACTGTTCCATCTTCTGTCTTGAGACTTCTTATCTTCTTCCTGGTTACAGTCACATGGCTATATGAACATAAACTTTAACAAACCCACTTGTCTCGGACAGGTCTCTGATTCTTCAAATTAATTTTAAAATTCGTGTATTTCTTCTCCATGAGGAGCCGTCAAACAGTGCAGAGCTGAACTAAATCCTCTCATGTTTTCAAACTTTAAATGTTTGCGGCTTTTGGTACTTCTTGGACACCAGGAATCAAGTAACTCGTTTCAGTAGAGGTTCATCGGTATGTTTACCTGGTGTCCAATTTTCATTTTTTTTTTTTTTTTTTTGGTTTATTTTCAAGAGTTATCTGGAGTAGAACAGAAAAAAGTATGCCAAGTGGGAGTACACATAGCTTTGAGGGGGGGGGGGACTTTTTTTTGCTCGAGTCCAAAGGTTTAATATTGAAAATAATAAACCAAAATCAAAGAATTTAAGCAAGTGATGAAATAAAGGAGGGATAAAAGTCGTGGAAAAACGACCAATTCACAAGAAAAATCAGTTGAAATTCATTTATTCTCGAGGAAATTGATAATAACGCTGATAAACGGAAGGAATGCGAGGGAAATAGACGGAAATGGTTCCGTTTGTGTGGATTTCCGAGCTTATTGAGTGATTAAAGCTTTCAACCAGAGTGGAATGAGTGAGGAAGGGGGGTCTCCCAAGAACACTAATTAAAAGAAATAAAACTGTTAAAAGGGGGCCTTAATTAAGAAGTCTTATTAAGAGGGACAGCGAGGGGGGGAAGGACCCATAAAATTCAATATAAACCCGACATCCGACCCTCGAAAAGGGACCTTTTCCCTACTGTTTTCGAAGAGGCGAAACGATTCGAGTGTTTTTCCCAAAGAGAGGTCATCAAAAAACGTGCTTTTGTTTGAAGTGCTTTTTTTTCTCGCCTTAACGGGGGAAATGAAGAGGGGACTTATTAACGCTCATTACAACTAATTCATTGGGTGAAATCTTTGAAGAGTCATCAGCCGTTAATTTCTCATGCTAATCGTTTTTCGATTCGTGTTTGTCAATTATTATCACGTGTTTTGCTTCCGAGTCTACCAAGATAGCGGAAATTCACCTTTTTAGGTTGAACAAAAAAGTTCTTCAAAATCAAAATTTCCGCTCGCGTTTTACGTTTTAGGCCTTCTTGAACAATTTTGGTTCCGTATCTGTCATGAAATCCTTGTAGCGGGCAAAACCCTGCGAAGTTATTGTCCGAATGGACGACTATCGATTGCCACCCAGGAGAGAAAAGCTGAAGGACAAATTGTACGATTACCCCCCGCAGGGGCGTCAGGTGATAATATTCGTCAGGCAAACGGCTAGGTTGCAAATTATTACACAAAGGTTCATTTTTTCTGTATTGATCAAGCGCCAGCAAAGAATTCAGCTTTGCCAATGTCACCACCTACCAACCATGTTTTACGTTCACAATCAAGTTTATGTGGAAGATTTAAACGCTTCACACTCTACTGGAAGAAATAAAGAATTCCTTCGTTTAGAAATTTGATTACTGGTTGCTAAGGAAGCAAAACCGAGTGCATCCCAAAGAAACGATCGGCGAACGCATTTTAGTTAGGTGCTAAACAAAATTTGCGAAGATTTGCGTTGATCGGAATTTTTAACGCTGTATTTTGCGGAAATGAAGGGGGGTGTAACCTTTTCGTGAAACACCCTGTAGACTGCAAAAATTGGTGAACTGATTCAAAACCCTTAAAGAGCTGGTATTTAGGGTGAAGACGTGCTATTGAACCATATTCACGCATCAGAATCTAAACAGTGTAATTTTCCGAAAGATTCTGCTCTGAACTCGAACAAGTACAACATAACCACCTACTCGCTCGCCCTTAGTTTTCCTTCGCCCAGTTTTTGCTTGTTCGCCGAGTTAAGGGCGAAAGAGCAAAAACAAGATGGAGGGGAAAAAAGGGGAATTTGAGGGAGAAGGAAGATAAATATACTACCTTCTTGGAACAACCCAGTTTTCAAGGGCTTCTGCCACGCACGGGGAACATAATAATTAAAAGGGAGGCGGACGGAAGTTTGGGGATCTCTCTTTCACCGAGTTAGGGAAGAGTTTCGACTCCCACCTGGTTCCTCTTCAGGAACTGCCTCAGGTGATACACGAGCCTGAAGAGGGTTCTGGCAGAGGGTGTGAGTGGGTGTACGAGGTATCCAGTCTTAGGGAGAGTTGTGGGTATAATTTTCCGGGGAAAGATTGAAATCGATATTTTACAGGTATCTGTCGAAATTTCAGACAACGAAAGAAGAATACGTACAAGTTGAGTGGACAGTAAACCAGCGGCTCCTCGGATTTCATTCGAAAAACAAACATATTCTTCGGTTTAAACTCATTTTTCTTCTTCATCGTGTAAACTGAAATTGAAAAACTAACATGATTCAAATGCCCATATGAAAACGTTCTCTCTAGTAGTATAGATCTTGCTGCTTCTGGAACAGCGGTCAGAAAGGTCGCGAGATAGTTGAATTGAAAAAATATTTGTGCTCGAGTTAAAATTGAAACCAACGATGTTCGATGCGGAAGTCGGACATCTTATTGCTTGAGCCACCGTGAGCAGATGGAAAGAGTGATTTAAACTTGAATGATATGGTAGTAGGTATATCCCTCTTTCCATCTGCTCACGGGGGCTCAAGCAATAAGATGTCCGACTTCCGCATCGAACATCGTTGGTTTCAATTTTAACTCGCACAAATATTTTTTTCAATTCAACTATCTCTCGCGACCTTTCTGACCCCTGTTCCAGAAGCAGCAAGCTACTCTCTCCCCTCTAGGAAAAGTCAGATTTTTCAATGTAAAAGAGCTAAAACCGTTTTTTCGTATTTTATAAAAAACTCAAGAAGTTGATTTCTAGGACATTTTTTAGGTGTTCAAAAAACTGTTTGAAACATCAAACGGGGTTTTCAGAAAAACACATAAGAAGTTTTCACCAGTGCACAATTCCTAAAATAATGGCTAAACTCTTGAATTTCTTCAATAAATTTTCAATCCATAATCATCAAGAAGGCCAATAATAGTTTCGTTGAATTCGAGTTTTTCTGAAATTGAAAAAGATAAAAATTTGGAAGATGAATGGACATAGCTCCTTTGGGCTTTAAGGATTCGATATTGTGAGAGGGAATTTAACAAGTCTTCCGATGGTAACAATCAATTCATTTTAGAAATTGAAGTTAAAAACTAATTTTTAACGCAATTAGGGTAAATGCTCCTGTTTCCGACAGTGAACCAGTATTCGACAGTCACGAACCTAATTTGGAAAAATAAGCGTTTGGTGCTATTTACCCATTTAAACTTGTCGTCTTCAACAGCTTTGAACATTTCTAAGCCGAATCCCACCAATTCGAAGGAGTTACTTGGGAGGTTCACTGTGCGAAAACGTGTTAAAGTTAGTGTGTTCCAGACTTCCACCTGTGCTATTGTTTCTCGTAAGGAGGTAAGTGAACATTTTGCTGTCTCTCTCCTGTATTCTTGAAAATATCATTGTTTTCTAATGTTATTCTAGTTAGTTATACTTGAAGGAATGTGCTCCTTTCTTTGCATGCTTTAAAATGGGTTTTATAGAGCGAAATATGGGGTGTCGGAAACTGGGTACTCGAAAATCGTTGTTTACCAGTTATCGACGCAAGTGTCGAATACTGGGGTTCAGAGTAATTTTTAGTTTTGATTGCAGCGTGAACCGTTGATGAACGGTGATTCCAATGGTGTTTGAGATTATACTTTATAATAACTGGATCCAGTGTTCGACAGGGGGTGTCGGAAACTGGTTTATCTGATGTCGAAAACTGAGAAATGAATTATCCAGTAATCGACACCTTGATGAGCCAGTGACCGACAGTCTTCATGACTTTACTTTAGAATGACACTTTTGTTTGTTCCAGTGATCTTATTAAGAATGGCAGTCAAGCGAAGGAGCGAGGCTTTAGGAAACTGCAAGGCGAAAAAGAAGAAACCCACGGAAATTTCCATATTATGGAAATCTTAAGATTTCTGACAAAATTGGCAAAATGTTATCATCTAGAGGTTTCAAAGTAGGGTTTAAAAATAAAAATAATCTTAAAGCTTCGTTGGGTTCTATTAAAGATAAAATTAGCGTTCAAGATAAAAGTGGGGTTTATAAGCTGAAATGTTCTTGTGGGCTTGAGTATTGTGGTCAAACTGGTGGGAAATTTAGGGAAAGAATAAAAGAGCATGAAAAGGATTTCAGGGATGACAAAGGTGATTCTGCTTTTGCGAATCACCTAAGAGAATCCAATCATAACTTTAGTTTTGATCTAACAAACGGACAGTACATAGAATTTCCTCATTTTTGCCCGAAGGGAGGTATGTTGGATGTGCTTGAAATGTTCGAGATTCTTAAGAGTGATAGGTCTGGTAAATGTCTGAATGAGGTGGTCCCTCAACATGTTTCACCGTTGATGGGTTCCTTCCTACAATAGCTTGGTCTCCCCTTCACAATGTTACCCTCACCAATGTTTGAGCTCCCTTTCACTTTGTCTGCCTTGATTGGCATTTGATTATCCTCCCAGGTCCCTTCACTTCTCTGAGCCAATAGGAATATCCTTTCACTTATCTGATTGGGTATGACTTTCACTTTCTCGACCAATGGCACTTGTAACTATATAGTCAAAAGTGCCATTGGTCGAGAAAGTGAAAGTCATACCCAATCAGATAAGTGAAAGGAGAATCCTATTGGCTCAGAGAAGTGAAGGGACCTGGGAGCTATGCTCTCTGTGATGTATCTTCAGTTATTGTTTGTTACTGATGATGACCTAACCGTTGAAATCGATTTAACTTGTAACACATTATTTTTTTGGAAATAGACAACGTTCTACTCAACTCCGTTTTGATTAAAATGGTTTTCCACAATCTCATCGCGAGTGATTTTATTCACACAAATTTCTAGTCTGATTCTAAGACTAATGCGTAATACTTGAAAGACTGTTAGCTGATATATTATGTATGGGTTTAAAAAAAATGTATGAAAATGAGGCTGTCTTTTTATGTGAGTAGTTTTAAGTTCAATATTTCCATTCTGAAAAATGATCTCTAATAGTGTAATTTCAATTTTTATAACAGTTGAGTTTCTTAAATGATTAAAAATGTTTTTAAAGTTGTTGTCTTGGACTATTATTTGTATGTACCTGATAGGTACTACCTATTTGCATGTACCTGATAGGTACTACCTCATAAACCATGGAAAAATGGTGGGTGTCGAATACAGGGTCTAACCCCTGTCGGAAACTGGGCATCGCATGTCGAATACTGGTACAAAAAACCACATTCAGTTTTGAAGGTTTTAAAGCTTAAATTGTTGTTTCTTAATGAAAATTGAATTGGTTTCCGATTCCTGAGATGTTGGCCCATTAGAAAAGTGGTGAAATCATAAAATTGGTTGGATACTAAAGGTGCTGTGATTAAAAAGCTAGGAAAAAATCGTTAAGACGTCGAACACTGGTGCACTTACCCACGATAAAAATTTGGAAGATGAATGGACATAGCTCCTTTGGGCTTTAAGGATTCGATATTGTGAGAGGGAATTTAACAAGTCTTCCGATGGTAACAATCAATTCATTTTAGAAATTGAAGTTAAAAACTAATTTTTAACGCAATTAATGCCCAAAAAAACGAAAATTAAAAAAAAAACTCCCTTTTTTGGGTTTGAGGGCGAGGAATTGTAGACCGAACCTTTCAAGCTCGCCCTTCAATTCCTCGCCCTCAAACCCAATCAAGTGACCAGCAATCGCCACAAAACCACAATTAAAAACTCAAAAAAACTTATTGTGGACGAATCATAATGTCAGTTCTCAGTTAGATTCACGAATTTTACTTCCATCTTTTTATATAATTTATTAGTGTGTTGGACCTGTGTTTTATACTACTATCTACAGTCTCAATTCCTTTACATGGAACGTTCCGAGCTTCCAAAGAAAATACCTCAAAATTCCCAACCGTCGAGCGAATTAAATATAGAATTTCATTCTCAAACCCGAGAATTCAATTTATTGCCGCTCCTTGTGCCGTTTCCGAAACCCGCCGTCCCCAGAAAAAGGAAAGAAAATAAAGAAACGTTCGAGTATTTATTCAATAGGCAGAAGTACCGTCGATTCTACCCCAATTGGTCCGATACTCTCGCAATTTTCGAAGGAGGAAAAATATAAATTACATTCGAGACATTAATCTCTTTTCAAATCCCATTTCGTTTCTCCTGGGGAATGGAATTTATGAGGGTGCTATTGAAACAAAGAGGATCGGGATAAAAGGGATTGAAGTGGTTATATTTACCTCAAAGTACCCCGAGATTTTCAAAATATTGACCACGATCTTTGCCGAGGGGAGAGGGATAAAAACAGTTGATTTTATTGGAGAGAATTATAAGGGATCTCAGTCAGTTTGATCTTTAGTTTAGTAGCCAATGGGGACTGACCAAGACACTGAAATTTGAGAATAATTATCAAGTGTTTCACGACGAGTGAAAACTTTGGCCGTCCAAAGCAAACTCTATTATAATGTAATGCTGTCACAATACTGGATTTGAAAGAAACGATTTATTAATCGTGGGATGGAATACAACATCAAAACCAGTTTTTCAGACTTAATTTTTTCACACTCTTGTTTTCATCTGGCTGGATACAAGCACATGGTTGATTCACAAAACTAATGTAGTTACCGCTTAACTCTTCTTCCTTCCTCTCCTTTTGGTTCCTGACCACAGTATGCCTCGGTATGCACCACTCTCAGCGCACCTTGGGAGCTGCGTATCCGATACACTACATCATTAATTCGTTTAACGACTGCAAATAGACCATTCCAAGGGCACTGAAGTTTTGGACTACGCCCTTTCAGTCGTCTTGGGTTGTGTAATCACACTTGGTCGGCCTCTTTGAACTGAGGTGCCATGGTCTTGGAGCAGTGGCGTCTCCTCCAGGCAAACATAGCAAACACTGTTTGCCTTACTACAAATATGCAAAATAAATAAATTAATTTTTGTTGAGATTCTCCTATATTTCCATTTTTGTAAGTAATATATAGCTGATTTTGGAAAACTTTTATAATATTTAGGGACTATTTCACTATTATCAAGGAATTTAGATTAAATAAGAGAATGGAATAAGAAAGTACGTATTTTGCCTTGGATACTAGCCCGCAACACACCATAGACTTGGAGAGGTCGGTAATGTAGATGATTGCAGATGATAAGCGAACTAGCGCGGGCGAGACAAGGCAAGGCAAGCAGTTAAAAAAAAATGAATTTTTCGGGACTGTTTAGAGTGAGAGGCGACGATCGGCGGGTGGCAGGGGGTCAGCGCGGGGTCAAGTATTACTATGCCCCCACTACCTCGCTATCAGCTGTTGCAAACAGTCGCAAAACTGTTTCGTGACCTTGAATGCAGAGAGATTAGCCCACATATCCATAACATATCCACATTAACATATCCATCCACCCACATTATCTCAAAGAAGGAAAGCAGTTCGTTTTTCCGCCGCCGCAAATATCAGCTATATAACGTTGACTGGTGTCCCGTTCCCGATTTCACTGTACCTAATCGTTTTTCTTGTTGATAGACACTAGGAAATAATTGCAAAACATTGTAGAATGAAGGTTTCACATCTTATTAGGTCTAGGTCAGAGTCTCCCTTTTTGGTTAATTATTTTCAAGAAAAAAGTTTGACCACCCTCAAATTTGATGGTTTACGTTTGTGGTAGATAAGTACGTGTAGATTTTGAAAATCGAATATTAAAAAAAAATCCGTCCGTCCGCGGATCTTTCCTTAATTATCATGGACCGATTATGATGAAATTTGGTATGTGGGCTTCATTTGGGGTCTAGTTGTGCCGCAAAGCTTTTGGTTGATGTCAGTCTTTTCTAAGGGGTGAGACGGAAGGGCTGAAACTTCCAAGGCACCCTCTCTCGAAAACTCTCGAATTTATCAGAAATTTAAGATTGTACCATTGAATTTTCGGAATCGAATGAGACTACCCATAGCTTTGTAAGACAAACTGTTCGCTCCCTACGAGAAGTTAGTAAAACGAGTATGAATAGCAAAAGAGGCGTGATCGCCCTTCAAATTTTAGTTAACCAAAATGCTTTCGCCGATCGTTTCTTTGGGATGTACTCGGTTTTGCTTCCTTAGCAACCAGTGATCAAATTTCTATCAAACGAAGGAATTCTTTATTTCTTCCAGTGGAGTGTGGAGCGTTTAATTCTTCCAAATAAACTTGATTGTGAAGGTAAAACATCGTTGGTAGGTGGTGACAATGACAAAGCTGAGTTCTTTGCTGGCACGTGATCAATACAGAAAAAATGAACCTTTGTGTAATAATTTGCAGCCTAGCTGTTTGCCTGACGAATATTATCACGCGACGCCCCTGTCTTGGAGTCATAACGTTGTTTCATGTCTTCTGCTTTGACATGTACTGCCGTGCTAAGCCAGAAAGTCGTATCTTGACCTCACACAACTTTCGGGAATACGACTTAATAGGTTTGTTGGCGAAATAATCTTTCGCGGGATTATTGCTTCCGAGTCTACCAAGGTAGCGGAAGCTTTGTTTTCACTTTTCAAGGACGAAAAAAAAAAGTTCTCCAAAATCAAAATTTTCACTCGCGTTTTGCGTTTTAGACCTTTCTGAACAATTTTGGTTCCGTGTCTGTCTGTCTGTGTGTGTGTCTGTGTGTCTGTGTGTCTGTCATGAATTCCTTGTAACGCGCATAACTATACGAAGTTATTGTCCGATTTCGATGAAATTTTCAGGGATTGTGCGGGTTGGTGTGTAGACGGTCCCCTATGAAAATCATCATCCTCGGACTGATAGAAGCGACTGCGCATGCGCAAACGTGAATTCCTTGTAACGGCCATAACTTCTACATTTTCCATCCGATTTCAATGAAATTTTCAGGGATGTTACAGATTAGTGATTAAATGGTCCCCTATGAAAATCATCATCTTTGGACTGATAGTAGTCACTGCGCATGCGCAAACGTTAATTTCCTTGTAACGGCCGTAACTTCCACATTTTCCATCCGATTTCAATGCAATTTTCAGGGATGTTACAGATTAGTGTTTAGATGGTCCCCTATGAAAATCATCACCCCCGGACTGATAGTAGCTGATGCGCATGCGCGAACGTGAATTGCTTGTAACAGCCATAACTTCCACAATTTCATCCCGATTTCGATGACATTTTCAGGGATTACGCGGATTAGGTTGTAGATGGTCCCCAATGAAAATCAAGGCCTTAAAATTTACAGTAGCCTTTGCGCACGCGCAATCATAAGCTAAGTGACCAGGGTAAGAAGCCCGACATTGTTGCCGTCAAGCCCGACCAGTCTTGCATTATCCTGGATGTCCAAGTTGTCAATGGCAGCTTGGACATGGAGCAGACTTGGCGGGCCAAGATAAGGAAATATGACACAAATGATTTACGGCAAGCAGTGTCGGAGCTAAAAGGAGTGGCACCCAACAACATCAGGGTGATGGCTGCAACCTTATCATGGCGCGGTGTGTGGTGCGGGAAAAGTGCCACGGAGTTGCGTGAGTTGGGCATCTCGGTAGGCGTACTCCGTGGTATCACCACCCGTGTCCTGCTCGGCTCATATTTGAACTGGTGGTCGTTTTATAGAGGCACTTCCCTTCATCCTTCTCTCCCACCCCCACCTTCCTCATCTTCCCATATCCCTAGGGCTGGCGTCGGGTGAGTCCTGGGCGTCCTCCCCATTATATTTGATTTATTTATTTATTTTCATTTATGGCGTGCCCCCTCCGTCACCAAAGACAATTTGTCTTTGAGGGGAGTTTATTGAAAAAAAAAAAAAAAAAACAGCCGTAACAGTTGCGTCTGAGCTGAGAATCTCAAAGTCTTTCAACCAACCCCTTTGTAGATCAGTGAGCATAGTACTGGACTCACACCTAGAAGTCCCAGGTTCGACTCCCAGTCTTGCAACGAAATTTTTTGATTCCAATCACTACCGCACTTACATTTTTCGTCCGAATTTGATGAAATTTTCTAGGATTGTCCAGATTCGCGTGTCGATGGTCCCCTATGAGGGTAGTGAAAGGTACTTAGAGATTGGTGTTTTCAGATTATCTACTATGCATCGGATCATCTATATAATCGGGTTATGGATACGAGGAAGCTATGTGCCACACCCACTTGGCAGACGTTTTTTTCCTCCTTTTACCACAAGTAAAGGTTTTTCTTGAAGGAAATTAGTAGCAAAATCGATTTCTGAGGTCAAAATTAAACATTTTTGAGTGTAAATTGTCAAGAAACGTTTGTTATGTTCTGAACACGCAACCATGAGACTTTGGAATGCTAAGCAAATTTTAATTCCTGAAACTTTATGATTATCTTTAAACCAAGAAACCATTTAGCCTTAATTATTTTGTCATCCTTCTTGGCTCAAAGTCAATCGTATTTCACATCTGTGTTCAGAGAGTAAGAAAAACCAGCTGAATCAATAAAATAAACGTTTATTCGCGTAAAGTATAAACGTAAAGTCACCACTTAATTCCGAGTTTTCAGAGGCAAAAAATCGTATCATGCCGATTCAGAATGCAAGAAGAGTTTTCTTCTTCTGAATCGCTCTGATACGACTAGTTTCTTAGCAGAATGAAGTTAACACGCCTTAACGCGAATATCGGGAGGCTTGTTTGAGGCATTTCTAGTAGATCTACGACTCCGAAACTCCGAAAATCGATAGAAATCGACCCCCAAAACCCCTGGGTACCAATAACTCAATTTGGTCATATTTTCACGTTTCGACTTTCAAGCTTAGCACGGCAGTGTAGTAAAGAACACTTTATTATCAGTGGTTAACCATCGAATAGGCTGTACGTTTCTGGGAGATAATCCAGCTTCAAGAGTAAGAGCCCGTGGCACTGCATCCCTCAGTGTTGGTGGTGTAACAGTTACTTTAATTGTGACGTCAGCCAAACAGCTGACGCGATTGCCTCGTTGTGATTTGTATTTGAAATATACTGCCTTCCCTGTTCAACCGTCTACAAGTGTTCATCTCTCTCTCCCCTGAATCCTTAAACATCTAAATTAATTAATCTTAACGATAAACGTTATATGGTGTCAAGTGTTAAAACACAAACCGCGATTGTGAATAAATCACTTTCAACCCCGAAAAGTTTTCGCGAGTGGACTAAATACTTCGAAAACGTTGGCCTATTCCGCGAATCAAGATGTCGGACGCAAAACCACCTCGACCTCTTGATTTCGAGGCAGAAAACCTAAAGAAGGAGTGGAGCAGCTGGCTTCAAAACTTCAGCATTTACCTGGTTGCCTCAAAAAAGAAGAAGGAATCAGACGAAGTCAAAATTGCCACCCTTTTAAATCAACTTGGACACAAAGGTGTGGAAATATACAATACGCTAAAACAAGACGCCGCTCTGAAGACTGCCAATGATGATGAACCAAAAGAGGAGGAAGAAGTGCTGACGAAGTACGATGAGGTAATCGAGGCCCTATCTTTATATTTTGAACCGAAGAAAAATACTGTGCATGAAAGATGCAAGTTCAATAAGTTAAACATAGGAGCTGGTCAGACGTATCTTCAGTACATAACCACCCTCAAAATGGCTGCAGCTTCTTGTGAATTCGCCGAACGCGATAACATGATCAGAGATAGATTGGTGTCTCAGATCCACGACAACGCGCTACTAAACCGTTTGCTCGACGAAGGAGAATCCTTGACGCTGGAACGAGCCGTGGAGCTGTGTAAACGGAACGAAGCCAGGAAACAAGAAATCGTAGACTTCCAAGAGAGCCGAACCAGCCAAGAAGATCAACACAACTTGGACGCAATGCGGGAGCGAAAAGGTAGAAAAATTAAACCTAGACTTAATAATAAACAGGAATATAGAACAACTGATTCTAGGGATAGGAGATACTTATGCAAGAAATGCAATACTGAACACAAAGCTTATAGTTGCCCTGCCTTTGGCAAACAATGTGACTCTTGTCGTTCCTATAATCATTATTCTAAGTGCTGTCCGAAAAGAAATAAGTTCAAAACTAAGTATAATAACAAAAGAACTTATGCATTAGAAGCAGCTAGTTCTAGTGAGGATAGCCAAGACTCGTTTTATCTCGATAATATCAATAGTATAGATAATACTAAGAGAAATGTCGATTGGAACGTTATAGGAAAAATAAATAACGTAAATATTAAATTTAAAATAGATTCAGGTAGCCACGTGAATGTTCTACCACTACGAATCTATAAATTAATGAACATAAATAAAAAACTGCAGCAAAGTACAATTAAACTTACAGCATATAACAACAACATGTTGAAAATTGAAGGAAAAGTTAAACTACTGACTAAATTTAAAAATATTGCTACTAAAGAAATTGAATATATAATAATTAATACAGAAGATAAACCTATTCTGGGTTTAGAAACATCCGAAAAATTAGGAATAATCAAAAAACTAGCCAAACTTGAAGATAACACCAACAATGAGGAATTCATAAGTAAAGAAGAAATTATAAAGAAATATAAAAACGTATTTACTGGCATTGGTAAATTTCCAGGAAATCCATATCAAATTAAATTAAAAGAAAATGCCATTCCAGTTTCTTATTCACCAAGACGTGTACCTAAACACTTGCAAATGCGACTTAAAACGCATTTGGATAGATTAGAAAAAGACGGAATAATATCTAAAGTTGAAGGCCCTTGTCAATGGCAAAATCCGTTGGTCATTGTTGAAAAAGATGACAAAAATTTAAGAGTATGTCTAGATCCAAAAGATTTGAACGATCAGATAGTCGATGATAAGTACCAAATTCCGACTCAGGAACAAATGTTTGACGATCTAAATGGTCAAAAATGGTACTCTATTTTAGACCTAAAAGAGAGCTTTTACCAAATACCAATCGATGAACAATCATCTGATTATTGTAGTTTCGGATCCCCCTTTGGAAGATATAAATTTTTGCGACTTCCATTTGGCGTAAAAATTTGCGCAGAGGTCTTTCAGAAAAAAAATGCAGAATTATTTGGAGACATACAAGGTGTAAAAATATACATCGACGATATTATAATTTATGGTGCATCAAAGCATGAGCATGATCAAGTTTTAAGTAAGGTATTAAAAAGAGCCGAAGAAGCTAATATAACATTTAATGAAAGAAAATTTCAATTTAGAAAAGAGAAAATTAAAATATTAGGGCACATAATTTCACATAAAGGGATAGAAATAGATCCTAATAGAAAACTAGCAGTAGAAGCTATGCCAGAACCTGAAAATAAAAAAGCACTCCTGAGGTTCCTAGGTGTAATGAAATATATGAATAAATTTATGCCTAATTTGTCAGCAATATCAGCCCCTCTCAGAGAACTAACGAAAGATGATGTAGAATGGGAGTGGAAGCTGACACATTCAAAATGTTTTAGAAAACTAAAAAAACTGCTTACCGACAGTCCTATTTTAGCACACTATAATGAAAATGAACCGATAGTTGTACAATCAGATTCATGCAATGATGGAATCGGATGTGTTCTCCTACAAAAAAATCGTCCTATAGCCTATGCCTCGCGCTCATTAACTAAAACTGAAAAGAAGTACTCTATTATAGAAAAAGAACTCTTAGGATGTTGCTTTGCGATGGAAAGGTTCCATTATTATGTTTATGGAAGAGACAATGTAATTCTTCAAAGTGATCATAAACCGTTAATTAATATTGTAAAACAAAATATAGATAAAGTTCCTAGCAGACTTCAAAGAATGCGATTAAAATTAATGAAATATAGGTTTGAAATGAAGTACTTACCTGGTAAGGAAATGGTATTGGCAGATACGCTGTCTAGAGCATATTTGCCTACTGATGAGCCCGAAGATCCAGAGATGAAATACATTATTCATAGTCTAGTAAGATCTGTACTTTCAGAAGAAAGGCAGAGAAAATTTTGTGAGGCTACTGCTAATGATCCTATTTTATCGGCTATTGTATCATTTGTGCAAGGTGGATGGCCATCTAAGAATTTATCTGGTGAAATAGGAAGATATTTTACTTTAAAAGATTACTTATCAGTAAATTTGAACATCCTTTATTATCAAGACCGAATAGTAATTCCAGTATCCGAAAGGAAATTCCTATTAAATAAGTTACACGAAGGTCATTTAGGTGTAGCTAAAACGATTTCAAAAGCTAGACGCCTCTTTTATTGGCCAGGAATGTCATCAGAAATAACTAGCTATGTACTATCCTGTGGTATTTGTCAAGAAAACCGCAATAAAAATGTAAAAGAGCCTATGCTGTCCGTTGAGACTCCATCACGACCGTGGGCAAAACTAGGGATGGATATAATGGAATATAAAAATAAAATTTACCTAGTTGTAATTGATTACTTATCTAAGTGGGTCGAATTTGAAAAGCTAAAAACTAAAGATTCGCTAAATGTAATCAAAGCATGTCAGCCAATGTTTGCGAGATTTGGTTTCCCAGACGAAATAATTTCCGATAATAATCCATTTGGAAGCAAAACATTCAGGAACTATTTGTCTGAAAATGGAATCAAATTAACTACAAGCAGCCCCAATTACAGTCAAGGTCACGCCCTAGCAGAAACCGGAGTTAAAATCATGAAAAACATTTTGCGTAAGTGCGATAGGACCAACCAAAACCCTAACACACTTCTCATGCATTATAGAAACACCGAAATCCCCAGTTTACGTTTTTCTCCGAGCCAGTTGCTGCTGGGACGATGGTTGAATGACGGCCTAAACTTCAAAGAATCCGATCTAACAATTAAACCTATCGAATCTGATAAGATTAGGTACCAAATTGATAAAGCCAAAACACGCCAAAAACATTACTACGACAGAGGATCAAAAAACTTACCAAAAGCTGCGGAATCTGAACCGGTACTTTACCGACACAAAGATTCCTGGTGCCGTGGAAAAGTTGTGCGTGAAGCACATACACCAAGATCATGGGTTGTGAAAGGTGAAAATGATAAAATATATAGGAAAAATAGAAGAGATTTTATTGTAATTAATTCACAAAATCAAGACAAAAGTGAAGTAATTCACCAATCACCTCCGAAACCACGAAAATACGAATTACGCGACCGCGGAACACTGAATCCACCAGAGCGATTTGGTTTGGTTGCACAATGATGACTGATATTAAATTCACTAATTAAATATTTTAAAAAAAATTATGTTAAAAGAGAGGATAACTTTAATTTGAATTTTTGATACTACTAAGTAAACTGATGTAAATTCTGAGAAAATGAAACCTGTCGATTGAGTTACCTACTCTTATCTCTAACCTTCGCTATTCACATGCCGACATGATCGCGTGATGACTTGATAGCGAATGTAGCTATCAAGGTTGACTCGTTGAAACTTGTGTTTCTCATGGACCTAGTTCTTTCTCTCATTTCATTATCATTTACTTCCATTCTTCGATCGTGACGTCAGGTCAATAATCGAGTAGGTACATAAAATAATGAGTTTATTTTGTTTCTTTTGCAATAAATGCTTATACCTACAAGTTGTATTATTTTTATTTATTTGTTTTATATTGGAAAGAAAAGATGTAACAGTTACTTTAATTGTGACGTCAGCCAAACAGCTGACGCGATTGCCTCGTTGTGATTTGTATTTGAAATATACTGCCTTCCCTGTTCAACCGTCTACAAGTGTTCATCTCTCTCTCCCCTGAATCCTTAAACATCTAAATTAATTAATCTTAACGATAAACGTTATAGGTGGGTCACCACTTATTACTACTTCTCTAACCCGTTGGTCTCTCAGCCCATTCAAGAACTGTTCATAAGCCACTGCCTCCGAAGCATCCTCTGTTGACATAGCTCTGCGTCCTAAGCTCTCCACATCCGTTGCAAAAATAGCAACATCCTCAGCAGGTTCCTGCACCCTCAGCCGTAGTCGAGCTATAGAATGGAAGAACATTTTCATGGCTTACGTAATTTATAAAATAAAAAGAGAATCTTGAGCGAAAATACGGTTAGTAAGGAAGTAAACAACCATTTCAGGTGGGATTTTCGTCCGACTGCCACTCCTGGCGTCGCGGACGTCATCAGCTGTCTTCCTAAGGGAAGATCAAAATTTGTTCTGATGATTTCGCTCATGGCTTCTCATTGGCCTCACCGCCCTGGGTTACGAGGGGTAACTGCGACCGGCTAACCCGAAAATATGCCCCCGAGGCGAGCCTCGAACTCACGGCCCCGCAACCGGTCCGAGTCTCGTCTCCAGAGACACATGCCGGAACCCGCTCGGCCACAGCTGAACCCCTACGGTTGGTAGGTACTCCTTATGGAAAAGGCGTCTTCCTTCCACGTTGGTGATCTATATAGAAAACCAATATAACATTGTGTAATAATTTGGAGCGTTGTTGTGAGGAAGATATTTTGCCCACTAAACTTGGAGCACCTTTTCGGAAGACGAAAACACACATTTTTCACCTCATTAATTTTGTTTGTTCAATCACTGAGGATGATTGATGCAATATCATAATAAGTACAGCTTTGTACTTATCCCAAATCCATCAGAAATACATCACAATTTATTGTACAGATTCACCTTCAATCGAGAGAAAAAGTCGAGAAACTTCTTGTTTTCAACTAAGTAGTTTCGATGGTTTTGAACCCCTTTCTTGATCATTTTACGTGATCTCACTTATGCCGATGAAGCACTTATGATGAAGCTGTAATCAAATTCCAAATTCTGATTAGACAATTATGATTGACATACCCTTCTTGAATTTCCTATTTGCGGGGGTTTCCAAAATTTCGCTTCAAACCCGGTTTAATTTGAATTAGTGTTACTCAAAATTTAGCAAAAAACTTACAAAATAAGCTGATTTCCAATTGTTTTCTAAATAAGCCTGTTCACATAAGCCATTTTCAAATATTCTGTTTTCTCTTCAAATGAGAAGTTATTTAATTTTCCTCTCGAATGAGCTGCCATCCATCTCCAACAAAAAAATCATATTAAAATCGTGGACACTTCGCCTTAATGTAATTAAAATCGACGGTTTCACTTCAAACCGACGGAAGTCTGAAACTCCTAGGATCGAAGAAGGGTTATTGAAAAGTTAAGACGGTCTTTCGAATTCAAGATTAACCCAGATAAAGTCTAGAAAGGACCTCAGTGAAACTCCTTCAATCAAAGAGAAGCTTCTCTTCAATTTCCTCCGAGGTGTTTACAGGAATAATTCATAGAAAGACGTAATGGGGAGACCTTGATCTCAATACCCTTCTCATTTCTTGAATTTCTCTCTTCATTACTCCCTTCTTGACTGCAGTTATTTATGATTTGTTTCAAATAATTTTTAATAGATAGTTCGTAATGACATGCTGAATATCATTTGATTGGTTTCATAGAAAATTGAAACTGAACAAACGAAGTTAGACAAACTTTCCAAAGAAGTTTAACTGATAACTACATTAATCACTATTATAAAATTTATAATTTATACACTATTTAATACACTATTTATGAGAAATGTGCGTGGTCCGGGGCTGAAATACTATGAAGGTACTGGCACACTAGACACGGGTCGGGTCGGGCCGCATCGCATCGCAAAATCCGCCTGGATAAGTTCAAAGTTATTCAAATGGAGGTGCGAACACAACAGGTGGGGCGGCCGCATCTCATCGAGAACAAATAAGCAACAACAACAACGCTGGAATGTCCTTAAAATAGACTATTTACCTAAGATACCCAATTTACACCAGTAAAAATTAATTATTTAATCAGGAGTTTCACCGTTTGGTTCAGCTTGAAAGTTACTTGGAAAAAGATGTACAATTTTCCATTATTGCCTTTGTTAAGCCGACTCAAGTATTTTATAACACCCTAGAAAACACCGGATTTCACTGAAGAATAAACTGGTGACAAAAAATAATTGGGAAGAGCTCCTGCCTATCCCAACCTACCCAGAGAGGGTCTTATTCAGAATATTGTGTGATGTTCAATAGTAAATTTGGATACTTCTGTATGGTATATCTAAAATTCAACATTCAATTCAAGTTTTTTCAACCCATGATCGAAACTAAAAGGCAATAGACAATCCTCAGGATGATAACGCAGAAGCAGGACATGAAATGATAGACCCAACCGACCCGCTTCTAGTGTGCTCGTAGCTTAAAAGGAAATCAAATAATTTTACAGAATGAACACGTGCCAACTGGGAGCTGAGAGAATCCAAGAAATATGTTTCTAACTCTCTCTATATTTGAGACAGTATTGTTCTGAGGGATCTAGTTAATTGCATCAATTAACGAGAATAATCAAACTGGCGATATTCTAGCCGTTTCCTTTGAATGACTATCCCTTGTTAGAGGTCAACCCAAGGACTAGGGATAATGAATAATAGATACAGAGTGATTGTAGATAGATCGTTGGCTCGATTTCTACACCAACAAATGTAGTAAATCAAATCAATAAACGTAGTTCAAATTAGTTGTCTCTTTTCTCACAGAATGTTTTATTCAACTTATTAGTCGGTTATCTTGTTTATTCTATATCATACATTCTAAATAGTACACACTAGATCTCTTTTGCTCTATTAGGAAAATTCTTTTCTACATAATTCTATAAGAGAACATTGGTTCCTCTCACACCATTCTGACTCAGCTAGTTCAAGTTAGTCGTCTATTTTCTCATTTAACCTTCTATCCGTACCGCGGTGTTGGATACCGCACCCCTCCCTTCAAACATCAATGTACACTTCATAAGAAAGAGCAATGAACCGAGCCCCTTATTACCCTCCTAACATTCGACGAGAAAGGTCACGTGAGTGTCATTTGTTTATTTCTACCTGTCTGCTGTTTTCTAGTGACCTATGTACGGATGTATCTACAGATTGAGCGCGGTCCCTCAGCCCTCCCCGTACGAGAAACGTGCAATTCAGCCACTGTCAATGAGACTGCAAACGTTAGAATGAGACTGTTTTGATAAAGAAGTTTTTGCCATACCAATGGGACTGTAGCAATCAAGATAAGACTGTTGTTTTTTGTGTCAATAAAGTTTAAGATTAACTGATCTAGTTTTCATCCAATTTATGGAAACTTACCTACCAATTGTACGTACAGGGAGGTATTCTGGTGAAAACATTTCTCAAAGTCGGAATTAATTGATATATTATGAAAAATTGGTACTTAAAACTACTTACATTTTCAAAATGTATCAATAGTGATCGAATGTGAGGCGTATCCTTGAATGGCGGTATCCCATACCGGCGGTACGCTAATCAGTGGTAGAAAGGCGGTACGGATAGAAGGATAACCCTATAGATCTCGGTATATCTACATCTTAGTATATCCTACATCTACTATCTAGTACATTCTACGTAGAAAATCCTGTATCCTTTATACTATATTCTACATAATTTATCCTATATTCCATGTAGTAAATCCTGTATCCTACAGCCTATATTCTATATACTACATCCTAAATTCTACGTAGAAAATCCTATATCCTACATACCATATTCTACATAATATATCCTAGAGTCTATATTATACATAGTAAATCCTACATTCTATGTAGAAAATCCTAGAGCCTATATCCTACAGCCTATATTCTGCATAGTACATCCTACGTTCTACGTAGTAAATCCTACATCCTACAGCCTATATACCTATATTCTACAATATTCTATATTCAGCCTGTATACCTGTATTCTATTCTACATTCCTATATCCTATATTCTACTAAGTACATTTTACGAAGAAACTCCCATTCAAACTCACATTCTACGTAGAAAATCCTATATCCTACATACTATATTGTACATAATGTATGCTAGAGCCTATATTCTACTTACTATATTCCACATAATTTATCCTACATTCTACGTAGTAAATCCTGTAACATACAGCTTATATTCTATGTAATACATCCTACTGCTTCTACATTCGAGTGAATCTCTTTTTCTACATCATCAAATAATAGAACATAAGTTCCTCTCATCACAATGAATCTGTGTAGCTTAAATTAGTTGACTTTTTCTCACTTACTAATAACCCTACAATCCAAACAAAAGCTCGCATCATCTATCTAAACACTAGCTCCAGGTAAGGATCCATCGTCCCTTCATACCTAGTTTTTATCAATTCATTCCAGAACGGCGTAAACCAGAGCAGTCTGTGTCATATTTGTAACTCCCCAGACCCGTAAATCTGTCCCAATAGAAAGGTCGAAATAGCGCTACCACATTTCTCCACTGTGGACGAGCTCTTATGTTTTATATTTTTCTCATAATCTAGAATTTACGGGCCGAGGTGAGCTCATCTCTCCTCGCCTAAACGCTGGGCGACAAAGTCATATAAAACGATGGAAAAGGGGTTCCTGAATTATGAAGGTATAACTGAAATATTACCGCCTGCCAGGCAGCGAGGACCTGAAATATGGGAGAATTGACGGGCAGGCCGAGATATGAACTCGGCAATATCACTCGGGCGTCCGGCAGCCTTCTTTCTATTACGCCCTTGTTATTTATTGCTACACATAAAATCTTATTAAATTCTTACGGAGACTCGAAGCTGGAACAAAACGGTGAAACGGCGCAAATATGAGAGAATACAATGGCGTGATGGAACACGTGGGAGTTTGTAATGTGTGCCTTGGGAGGGCCTAATCAGGAATTGTTGCTCGTAACGATGATTGTCTGCTTCTTGAAGACCTTTGAAAGTGATCGGAGGGAAGAACGGATCAGCTGAGTGAGCGATGACATCCACTTGTATTTTGTAGGTTCAAGTGGAGAAGGAAGCAGAAAGGACGCACTTTACTCTGGCAAGCGCTTTTGGACGAGCTATGACCCCTTTCTCAAGCCTATGTTCAAAATTCGCAGTCTTACCTAGTTTTATTTTCTTCAGCGTGGAGTATGAAACTCGCTGTGTGACCGATACCAACCTAGACATTTCTAAGACTATTCAGTACCACTGATGATAATTATGAGGAGGTCACATCAGTTGAGAGCTCCTGTTTTTTCTAGGTCGATGTAACTTGTCTGAATAAGGTAATATGCGTTTTACGGTGAACTGTGGAGAAGTTGGAATCGTCACCAACACAGATGATAAATAAATAAATAATAAATAAATAATTTTTCTATTTGTAGCCGCCATAAGGCAATACAAACGTCAGCAAAACATCAACAAATAAGTAAAAAGTCAAATACATCGGGGAAAAATCAACATCAAGCAAATATCAATTGGGAAAAATCTTCCACGTCATATAGTTCCGCCTGTATGAGCCTCTTCTTAGTTTTTCTCTAGAACACTTCCAAAGATAGGTATTGCAGGTCAGCAGGTAGTTGATTCCAGAGTCGTACCCCAGTCTGGAGAGGATCCGACTGCATAGAGACGTTCAATCTAATTTGATGTGGACGCAACTTTCCAGCATTTCTGGTACAGTAACTGTGAATGTCCGAACCACGCTCGACAGAGGCCAAATTTTGATGGGCATACACAAGGCTTGCGAAAGCATACAGGCTTGGCAGTGTCATCACGCCCAGGTCTCTGAATTGGCCTCTACAGCTCTCCAAATGACCGATGTGTTTAATAATTCTTACAGCTTTCTTTTGAAGCCTAAATATTCGTAATGCGTGTGATGAGTTGCCCCACATAACTACGCAGTACGATATGCGGCTATGGAAACACGCAAAGTAAACCATTCGCAGAATATCATCAGAGACAGCATCTGCCAATCTCCTCAGCATGAAGATGCTAGAGGACAATTTTCCGGACAGCGAGCCCACATGATCTGCCCAAGAGAGACGGTTATCGATCGTCATGCCCAGAAGACAAACCGAATGAGCCAAACGACCATTCAGCCGGAGGTCAATACTCTGAGACTTATTCTCATTCAGAAGCAAGGCATTGAGGGCGCACCACTCCTTTACAGCCAAGAAAGTCCTCGTTGCATTTGTCCGCAGATTCTTCTCTGAAGCTCCCCTGACCACAGCCGTAATATCGTCAGCGAACAAGGTCAAATGACAACCGACCTGAGTGTGATACAGCAGGTCATTGATGTATATAATGAAAAGAGAAGGCCTGAGCCCAGAACCTTGCTTTATTCCACACGGAATCAGGACCTGATCTGACTACGATTGAATGTTATAAGTTTCAAACTCAAGGAACTTAACGAATAGTTGTCAAAATAGGCCTCAAGATGAATGTATCATAAGCGAAAGAATTTAGAGTGGATATTTATAGCAGAGAGAGAACTTGGTGTTTGACGGAGAAAGACTCTTTCCAGTACTTGGGAAGTAATGTGGATACCGATGGAGACAGGCAATATGGAGTACTGTATAGAGTAAAGGAAATATTTCCATGATGTCAATCACCGCCTGTTTAATTGGTTTAATTGGCCAGTAAAGTTGGTGCTCCTGTTTGTCTGCGAAACCAGGAAAGTTACACCTGCCTTGACTCTGAAGTTTCAGGTTTGTCAACTGCTGTTTACGACGGATCCTGGGCATGGTGTCCGGATGCCACCTCCATGCATGAACTGCTCGTGAGAACAGAGCAACAATCTACCTTAGTCAAGATGAAGAGAAGAGAATGGAGATGGATAGGCTACACCTTGAGGAAAGAAGATGATGCTGACGAGCGAAAGGCCCTTGACAGGAATCCTCAAGGATACAGAAGGCGAGGAGACCGAGAATAGAGGCGTTCCACTGATGCAGAGACAAGACACGGCAGGAAGTGAAGGTCTTGGCCAGGCCAAGAGACGGATGTTTCATCGAGGCCCTATTCTCCTCCTTGGAGTGACAGGATATTAGTAAGTAAAGTAAGCAACTCAGGTGATCTGACAACCTCCCAATCACTTCCAGTGGTGAGGCAATGTACAATATTTCAGCGATCCTAGATGAACGTGAGAGAATTTGGCTTTATAAATCACACAGCTGTACTGACTCCGTCCAGATCACGTATAGTGGCTCCTATGAACACGATGTTTTCAAGGTTCAGAGAAGTTGGGTTCAAACCCCGGTCGTATCAGAAGCCTTCGCCGAACAATGGAGGCAGTTTTGCATTTATCAGGACATTATCTAATTCAAAAATAAGATTGGTAAGAAGAGAATACTGGTCAAAATAATGAAAATATTGGTCATACCTATTCTTGGGAACAAAGCAGTGGTGTTTGAGACCGTTTTTTGCGATACTTTACTTCTCACCTTTCAGGCTGGCTGGAGAGAGTGACGATTTATCCATGCCTACACGTCTTCGGAAAATGCGTGACGGTTCGAAGGCGGAAAAACTCGAGTGAGATTCGATCAGGGCGTCCGATGATTTACGCCTTGGGGTGCATCTTAAACCTAAATACATCTCCAAGGCAACCCATGAATATCTGGGATCCGAAGGGAGTCGTCTTACCATACCCCTCCTCACAGAGAACACGAGATACTTCTTTCAGAGATTTTCACCACCAATCCCCCCTTGAGGGTCGAAAAACACGTAATATTCATTCCTATCACGTCTTATTTGTTGGGAGATAATACATTTCCGAGGAATAAGTCCAGTGACGATATGCAGTTGGAAGTAACTTTTATTTACTGTCCAGCTTACTCGTATTCCCACTCGCCGTTTTTAGGTCAAAGTTCCCAGCATTGTATTTTGTCCACACTCTCAGAAGGGAGTCGTGACTGCTCTGGGAATAACACGACCTGAATTTTAATTTTATTGTGGAAGAAAACATGCGAAGATTATCCTTGAATCATCATCACCTTCTATTAGAGAGTAGGTAGATACCCAATAGGAAATTTCGAAGTTACAAAGAAAAAATATCACGAACGAGTACCTTTCTAGGTCTATAGGTGATTTACAGTAATTTTTCATTTTTTTATTATTATTATTATTTTGAAGTTTATACCACTTTCAATTTTTTCCGAAAGGAAATTCGAAGAGTAGGTGAGGTAAGCTTACTTAATTATAAGATAACCGACGGAACGCGAAAATGGCCGACCGAGGCTCCCAGAGAGTCAACATTTATTATGCATTTTTATTCAACCTAATTCATGATATTAGTTAAACAATGAATTTAAGACATAGGTACTGAATAAGGCCTTTGGCCGGCGTTGATGTACCTACCATTCAAATCCAATACCTGCATTGTACAAAATTTCTTTCAATAAACGTTCTGAATTCAACCACGGTGGCCGAGAGGGCTAAGGCGTAGATCAGAGGACGCATTGAAGTAAAATATTCCAAATTTTGCCACTTGCGTAATATTTCATGTGGGGACGGAATCGACCGGAAGTAAATTTAAAATGTCTTAATTTTTTTAAAACTTGTTTTTTCAACAACTCCTTTCTTTGCAACTATTTGCTGAGATGCTTCTGTATAGCTTCGCCAGCTTGGATCCAAAGTGCGGTAATTCGAATGTACTCATCCACGCAAATTGCACAAAAATTTTGAGTACAAAAATTGTGATGTAATGATTTTGATAGGTACTCACCGTTAGCTCTACACGTGAGATTTGCAGTTCCGTTCAACCGGAACCCCGTCGGACAGTGGAAATGTACACTGTTGCCGAGTTTCGTGCCTTCGCTTCGCACCCGAAGATGCCTGTATTTAGGCCTCAGAGTGTCGGCGTCTATCCGCTCGCACTGCGCATCTGTTAACCAACAACATCATCAAAAGATCGGTTGAAATGAGTAGGTACAGTATTATAGTAAGGCTACGTTATAGTGTATGTCAAGAAAGGGAATGATTTCTTTATTCTGCTACTCCTTTAACTAGGCGGAGAGAGGAGTAGATATATAGATAGATTGAAAAAATGTTTATTGGATCAACAACCAAAAATACAAAACTACAAAATTGTTGCAATAAAACATAATATAGCAAGGACCAAAGGTCAGCTACCCGGAAGTATCGAAAACACTTTATCATACCTACATAGCTACATGATATACAATTTATGTAAGTAAATTTTTTTACTTACAAATTTTTACTTAAGTTTTTTTAATTTGTTATTTATTTGGTAATTGATTGATTAATTTTGTAATTTTTTCAAATCGTATTTAGAAAGCAAGCCTTCTCACTTTTTATATGGTATATTTGTACATGAAGAAATTAATGTATATAATAATATTAATAATGTTAATTATAACGCCTACAGTATTATTATTAATAATAAAATTCGTGAATAAATTTACATGTAAATCAGTTCAGAGCGATAGTTTAACAGATATGACATTTTTTGCTAGCCTACGAAATTGAAATTCATAATTAAGAATGCTCGATACTTCAGAGCTTCTCTGAGAAAATTATAAAGCCTGTACCAGTCATTTCCGTTTAGGTATTGAATGGCTTCCCACGGCTGGAGGAACTTTTTGCCATAATGCCTAAACCTAAATTCTGACATAATTGGGCATACACAATAGAAATGGTGACATGTTTCTTCCTCCGAGCGGTTACACATGGAGCATAGTGCCTTTTCAGTTCCCCGATTCCATATTAAATATGGAAATATGGAGAAAAAAAATTCCATTAAGCTCAAACTGCTCACATCGCACCCTTGCTATTTGCCTGACTATTTTAAGGGTTGCGATTTTGAGGTAATCGGAGTTTTGTTCCACCAAGACATCAGTTTTTACATATTTTAATGAGATGATTCTACTGCTCGCCTTAAAAACACTTGTTTTTGTTCTTCTTCCATCCTTGGCACAATAATCGTCGCGAGCTTGGAAAATTCCGTCACACTTATCTCCGACAAACACTTCCCCACCGGAACTGCTCATTCAGTTTTTCCCAGATCTTGAACCAATATGCCATAGGCCTTATATCCTCTTTGGCAATCTGAGAAGGGTATCGGTTTTTCGGCATTTTCAAAACTTTCAGAATATTGTAGGCACGCATTTCGAAATTTCTAACAAACATAGTGCTCAGGCCGGTGAGGGAGGAGTAAACTTATACTAAACCGTTTCTTCAATCTGTAGAGGTTTTTTCTCTCCATCTCTAGTTCAAGAAGATTCTTTTGAATTTTTGATGAGAAAAGTACGAATCAATAGTATCATGAAGTATTTTTGGTTTTGGGTGGTCAGGTTTGGGTAAGCTCTGTGCTTGTGCTAATGAAGGACAAATTATAGCTGGACATCTCGTGTCGGAAAGTATGAGAGAAGCCACTTCATGAGTAAGAATTATGCCTTTTCAGACATTAAAAGGAATTATTCCTACCTTCATTAGAGGCTGATGATAAAAGGGTAAGCATTTCTGTTAGATTGGAGCACTGATCGAAGTAAAAAAAGCTGATTTTGACCTTTTGAAAAGCCAGAGTGAGAGTCTTGTTGGGCATAAATTCTACACTTCATATTTAACAAATTTTCCATTCTTTGGATGGTATCATTCGATTCTACAAACTGGCCGCTTTCTTAAATAGAAGACAAATTGTCATGGGAATAACATTAATTTCAATTATTAGGAAATTAATCATCCTCATTTAGGTTGGTTCCACTAAGCTCTGAGAGGTGGCATTAAACTGTTGGAAATCGTGAAAATTTTAAACTAATGGAAAAACAACACCTCTAAAGCGGAAGTTTTCGAGGTAAGACTTTTGGAAATGTTTCTCACTGAAATTACCAAAACCTTCGAGCACAACTACTACAACTATACCCGGAATGGAGCCTATACAGGGTATCCAAGGAAATTTCTCCCCAAAGTTCCAATGTAAAATATTTTTTGATTATACCTTTAGAAAGATGAGATTTTGACGATGTTTTTGCTGAAAACCGCATTGATTTTCCTCTACAGGAAATGGGTGAAAATTTTGAGAATTTCGTCAAAAACTCAAAAATTGCAAAGTTTTAAGTTCGGGCTAGAAAAAATTTAACTAGATGCGAGGTTAAAAATGTGTGTTGTAGTTCTTCTGATGGGAAATCTAATGCTTTTTTCTACAGTCTAATCATATTTAAATTTGCAAGAAAAATAAAGGAGCTATAGTCATTTTAGTGGGACAAAGCCTAACATACGAAAAAAACCTTAAAAAGTGGAATAACTCGAAAACGAAGCATCTAAAAGAAAGTTTCTACGAGACACTTTTTGTTGCAAATTACTTGTAGAATCCACCCCTGAAGTTTGGCCCTATCTTTCTCGGACACCCTGTATAGGAAATTCATATTTGAATGTATAGGAAATCTTCAAAATCGGTTCAGGAGAACTGGCCAAAGTGATAGAAACTGCGTACATCAACAAACTTTCTGATTCGATTTTTGAGTTGACCTACCTTGAAACGCAAACCATCAAATTTTGCGATGGGGGGGGGGGGCTTATAATTTTTTGCTCGATTCCAAAGGTTTATCATTAAAACCAAAATTAGTTTCTATTTTACATAATTGAAAAAACCTTGACATTCAAAATTTTCAAGGTGTTTTGAAAATTTCAACCACGATTTTTCACCCCTTTGATGTCCACACTTATATTTATGTGAACTTCAAGTTAGGGCTTTTGAGAATCTTCAGCAACCAAAATACCAGGAACGAGTAAGAGGTAGTTTTGGCACAACATGGATACCACGTCTTTTCTCGCCTATTTGAATATCACCATGTTTTGTATTTTGTGAAGAGGATAAGATTTAAAAGTTCCAAAAAGTTCTAAGTTCCGTTCCGGTCGATCATCCTGCTGACTTCCTCCCAATAACTCCGATGGTTCCTAATCCAATTTCAGCACTCTAGGAAAAAGGGGAAGATGTCTGCACAACAGCTCACTCAGCTGATCTGACATCCCTCACATCCGAAAACTGGACTTTCAAAAACGGTAGTCCTTTAATGACCCCAATAAACATCGACTAATTTGTAAACATCCGACGATGCGTAGAATTTGGGCAAAGGTTTGAAAAAGGTTCCTGTTCTTACCTGTGATGACGACGTTGAGGCTGTTCGTTAGGCCTTTGGGGGTAGCGCAAGTAAACACGCCAGAGTCCTGCGGTTTAGTGTAGTAGATCGATAACCTGTATTTCCAATCCCGTTCTTCGGGAGCTATAGCCCAGCCTGAAACAGAATATTATCATTCTTAAGCCTCATGAGAGTATAACAGAGAAATCATTTGTTGGCGGAAGAATTGACCTCAGTCAGATGGAACGACTCAAAACCAAATTATTCGAAAATTTTTCACACAGAACTCTGCTGTACCACCACAATGTCCCAAAATTGGGAAAAATTTTGAAATTACAATTTAAGGGTAAAATTTCGATTTGGGAATTATTTTGCGATTTTCCCGCATTCAGCATCTAAGCATGAATTTTCACATCAAACAAGAAAATTTGTGCATTCGAAGTAATATCAAATATTGGTTTAGTAAAATTCATAATACAAATCCAAAGTTCCCACAAGAATAATTTCGTCCAAAGTTTTGGTTCCTCCTGCATTGTTATCAAAGTTGTTGGTCAAAGTGTAATTCGAAATATACTTTATCAAATGAAAAGAAATGGAAGGGAGAAATTGTTATGAAATTGAGTTCTACTAGAATTGTTAGTACTGTAATAAATTAGGCGTTAAAAGGGGTAGCGCGTTCCGGGTTAGTATAGATACTAACCTACTATCTAGGGAGCCTCCCTAACCGTAACCTACTACTATCTAGGGAGATCTCCCTAAATTACTGGCGCTCAAACTTTAAAAGTTGTACCTAAATTTGAAATATTTAATTTCCAAAATGCATCAGAGCATCAGCCTAGGGAATTTAAAAATTAAAATATTGCCGCTGAAATCACCAAAACTGATCAAAAATTGCCAGAGAAAAATTGGAAAAATTTAACTGAATAAGCGGTTTTTCCCATTTTTTTCTGGAAATTGTTGTTCGATTTTGATGATTCCAGCGGCAATCCTTTAGTTTTTCAATTCCCTAGGCTGATGCACTAATTATTTTCAAAAATCATTAATAATTTCAAATTTAGGTAGAATTTTAACTTTAGAGCGCCTGTAATTGAGGGAAATACTAACCTGGAACGAAGAAAGAGCGGCGACCGACTGAGTCGCCTTAAGAAAGTGTGCGATATTTTCAATACAGGGTGTTCAAGATCCCTTTGTTGATTTGATTTCATTTTACAGCATTTACAGCCGAAAAAGTAACTTTTTGAGGAAGAAATCATCGATTTTCTTATGAAAGGTAATGAATCTGTAGCAGTTACTACAGTTTATTTTTGTGTTTTACACCTGTTGGATTTTTGGTTATTGTTTTTTGAATTCAAGAAATTTCGTTCAGTCAGTCATTCAAGTTTCAAGATTTAAGATCCAATAAGTTGTCAGTTCTAATTTTCAAATTGCGTTACAAAAATACATTTTCTCTCACAAATATTTCCGGCCATTTTGCATATTGGTGTCAGATATATAAATTACTAAATTATAACCGTTGTAGGTCACCACTAAACCTTCGAATCAACCCCAATTAAGTGCAAAAAAAAACTGTAAAGTTCATAAAATTATGTCAGAGGAAAAATAATTCGTGAAGGAAACAATATTTTAAAAAATTTCACGGAAAATCGATGGTTCCCTCCTCGAAAAGTGAATTTTTTGGCTGTGAATGCGGTCAAATGAAATCAAATCGAAAAAACGGATATCATCACGCAATTCAGCGTACAAAACAGTGCTAAGTGATGTGCCACATTTGAGGTCTACCTTCATCTCAATTTTGGCACAATCCCTGGGTTGCGCATTTTTGAGCGGGGCTGAGCGGGTTGCGTTGAAAAAAAAGAAAAAAAGTTGTCGAACTGAAATGTTTACAAAATTTGACGTAGAAACCGAATCTGCAATAAAAATTGGGGGTTCCCATCTGAAAAAATGAAGTTGATCCTAGTTGCGATCGGTTGCGCGATTGCGCGCTGCGCAATTTTGTCAGTTCTTAATTTTACGTTAAAAATTATGAAGAATAGCGTTGGTCCGGTTTTTTTCTCGTCCACAATTAGAGAATATAAGTGGGGGAGCATAGATAGTTACTTGAACACCTCTAAGGGCTGAAAAATAAGGTTTGAAATTTCGAAAACGCCCTAACTCAAAAAATTTTGATATGAAGGTATTGTTTTTCCATCAATTTAAGATAGTATAGAATTTTTAGAATTTTTGAGACCACGCGGAGCCCGGAAAGACAAAACGAGAATTAAAAATTTGAACCCTACGAGAATTTAAGGGTTGGACTCACGATAAATCAGAAACACGAGTGTGAATCGCAAGAGAGGCCTAATCTCCGTTCAAATGTTAGCTGACCGAAATACGATCAATGTTTTTCTTCATGTTGGTTGTTGGTAACAATGGCAAAGCCGTGTTCTCTGCATACGAGTGATCTATATAGAAAAATAATATTTTGCGTAATGATAGTCGGTAGTAGTAGTTATCGCTCTAGGGAACCACCAGAAATCACAATATAGAACGAGATTCACCTCCATTTCACAGCACAGCTACAAGGAGGGTTTACCTACCAATTCTAATAAATTCCGTGGATACATTTAACGTTTAAATCGGTAATACCAGAGAATTAAGTTAAATGGCAGAATAACGAGTTAGTTTTCCCAAGTTAGATAAGAAGGGCTTTAGAATTTCCGCGGCGGGTTATACGGTTATACAGCTGAAGGTATTCCCGTCACGAACCCTAATTTCCATGTGGTATTTCCATGTGGCTCATTGATCGTTTAGCGGATAATCTCGATACGGTGTCGGAAAGTACGGCGTCTGCCGGCTTACGCCCCGATCGCCCGTTTTTCATACGAGGAAACCCCATTTACTCTCACCTATTCATCTATTCTTCGGTAGAAATCTTATCGGCAATGCGGTTCGTAAGGGATAATACGGCAAGATAGGAAGAGCGCGAAAGAAGAGTGAATTTACATGAAACGAGTCCCACGGAGTTCTGATTGGGAAGTATTATATGGGAATTCCAAGTCTAATTCGGAATTTTCTAGACTAATTTCGGAAATTTCCAAACCATATTCAGAATTTTCCAAACATATTCAGAATTTTCAATCCAGTTTTAGAACTTTCCAATTCAATTTCAGAACTTTCAAAGTCAAATACAAATTTTTCCAAGTCGAATTCAGATTTTTTTCCATTTCAGTTTCAGAATGTGATCAATCTTTCTGTGTGGTGATATATAGCATTTCCAAGTAAAATTAATACTTTTCCAAACCAAATTAATTTTTTTCTAAATCAAAATACCTAATCCTTCCCCACAACATAACAATGTATTTCCGTAAAGTAGGTATCTAATCTAACACAGTAGATGATCCCCTATGAATTGGGATGATGGTCCCTACTAATGCGAAGGTGGTCCCCTATGAATTGGCAGGATGGTCCCTTATGAATTGGGGGGATGGTCCCCTATCAATTGGCAACCATCCTCCTAACTCCGAATCGGACTTGGAAATCCTATATATTTTTCCCTCTAAAAATAACATGGTTTCATAGAAATAAGGCTAACTAGGCTTAGAACTGCTGAGAGCAGTGGTAATAATGGCAGGATAGATTCGATTATTTGGAGCACATCGATAGTCTGAGATGTTTGCAGTATCTCCAGTGTACATCTACATTGTGTTGTCGATGGAATATTTCAATGAAACGTGATAGAAATGTTGAGAATGCCAGAATTTTCGACGTGTACTATATTCTCCTTCGAACCACAATATCGACCACGAATGAGACCATTTAATTGGAATGAGACCATTTATACCGATTTCGAGCTGAAAGCCCTTTCCAAAAGTTCAACCCCATACATAAACGAGTTCGTTTGAAGAAATCAAGATCATTCCAACCTTCTCGTCAAATACGGCTTCAGAAGACCGGAAGTACTGCGACAGATTCGACCCGTTGGTACCCTTGATGGACCCCTTGGTACCCCTGGTATGACAATTCTGGCCATGATAATAGAACGATAAATTTGCGTACAATGTTTGTTCCAATTTGAAAGGAACAGTGTTATTTTTCAACCAAATGAGTCTCTCTGGTGCTGCTTCCATGTCAGTAGCACTAGTTTACACTATGAATAATTAAAATGTTTAATTTCAGTCATTAATGTGTTTCTATAACAGTCTCACATCATTAAATAAACAAATCAAAAATTATCAAAATATAGAATCAAAATATCATCAAATTGGCGGTTGTTTCTTCATTATTTGTTCTCCAAAACATGACTTGTTTTATTGGTTTTCATTGATTTTTGAGGAAACTGTGATATCAACAAGTATGCTCAAACTTTCTGATAGCAACTAATTACATTTACTTCAAATTTTTCATTTTCAAAAATTTCCAAAATTAGTAGTTTTGCTTGTTGACGGCTCAAATCACAATCTTTACACGGAAATTTTACTTTTTGAAAAACATTTCCTACTTTTAAATCACCATATTATTTTCGTAACTACTCGACCTAAAAGGTTCATACTTCAAAAATTATAATTAAAATAAGTGCAAACAAGTCTTAGTTTTTAGCATACTGCCCACGTGATCAGCACTGGATAAACTACCTTCAGGTAGTTGATAGATAGATAGATTGCGCATTCGCAATGTTTGGTTTTTTTCGTATTGACTGGGCTACAGATAGTTTCCAGTTTGATAGTTTATTCAAGAGTGAAGGGTAAATGCGACACCCACGGTAAGAGCCAAGAGGAAGGCTTGTTATAATAGCCGATAGAGAAGAGTTAGTAAGCCCTAGCGGAACTAATGAACAAGGGCAGAATTAGGAAGTTAGGCGACAGCTGGATAGATGGTTTCATCAACGAAGTTTCTAACTTTTGGGATGTGTATGTGAATTCATTTTTAAGACGATTTAATGCCGATTTGTGTGCAATATTCTGTAATGATTCTTTCGATTCATTTTTAATCAAGTCAGAAAATCATAGATGGGATGACGATGCAGTACGTATTCCAGAGACGGAAGTACTCGAAAAACTGTATGCTAGGGATTCCGCGGGACGTAGAGGACTCGTTTGTCTGAGGATGAGATGGTGATGGAAGACCTGACGAAAGCTTGTTGAGGAGGCCAAGATCAACCGAGGACTGTAGTACCACCACAAAAGAAGAAGAAAAAGTGTCGCGGAATCGCGTTTTCAGTTAACCCTTAATATCCTGAAGTATCTTTTAGGAAGTCCGATTTTTACCTGCAATCGTTTATGCAATTTTAAAACAAAACGGATAGCAGTTGAGGTGATATTGATTAAGAAAACGTTATAATAAAAACTAAATAATTCTCGATTTGACGGTCTTTAATAGCGCCTTCAAGGTACTTTCTACCATCGTTTCTCATCTTGTAGGCTGTTAGTAGAATTTCCTCGTCAATGATGACGCCACTGTCTAAGCAGCATAGATTCCTCTATGAAGTGAACCTTCTTCATCTCATTCCTTGGTTCTGTACTTTATGAGAAATAAACTGACATCTCACCAAAGATTTTTCCAAGTTTTCTTCTTCTACTCCAACATGATTGGGCTTATAGACAGATTCTGCTGACGCAGATAGCACCAATGTGACCCTTGGAAAGATCATTCTTAAACTGACAGACTATAATAGGGCCTTCGAGGTACTTTCTGTTCAAATATTCTATAAACTTTTCGAAATATATCTAAATTTAATTAAAAAATCCGCAAAAACAATTTTTTTTACAAGTGGGAAATTAAGGGTTAATTATTTTATTTGAATTTGGTGGCAACTACATAATTTTCATTAATTAGCAACAGGTGATATTTTAGACCTGTTCCGAACTTAAAATAAAATTAATTCTTCTTGCTAGAAACTAGAAAAGTGCGTTCTAATATTTTCTAATAGTTAGAAAAGTATAGATAGATAGTGATAGAATAGAAATAGGGCCCAGCAATAGTTCGTGGATAAAGTTTGCACAAAGGGTACATGAAAACCTCAAGAAATTATGCTTTCTTGATCACTCCAAATAGTCAGGTTTTGAGAGAATTTGGGAGTAGGCTTCTATGATGATGGCTTGAAGAAGACAATACATAATATGTAAAGACATTACATAATATTTCATATTATGAATGTGCAGGGGCCTCTTGCAGAAAAACATCCAATTTCTCGTCCTGATTTTGATAGAACATGCCCAGGTCCTGGAAGGGACCGGAGTACGCGGGAAAGTGCCTATTCAGCACTCAATTAAGGCTCTCTATGACGCGATCCCCCACTTCCACTTCCATTCATTTTCCGGTTTTCTAATTAGAGCCCAGTCACCGGAGACTTTAGGTAGACGCCCGGAAATAACCTCGGTTGGTTGATCTCAATGATCAAGTCCCCAGTGGCGCCCCGAGTGCTCTCTGGCGGGAGTCGCCTCAACTGAAAGGACTATTGTCCCCCGCGTCGTTCCCCTTAGATTATCCTTTTAATTAATCAGCTCCTTCTTAATTAAGGGCATCACCTTTCCGTAGGCCCTTTTCTGGGCCCTGCACCTTCGCTTTAGCCGATCCGGCCGCTCGACTTTGGTGACCCCCCACAATTGAGGTCTTACTTTGAAACTGAGCCAGTGCCAACACTACTTTTCTCAGTAGAGATGACACTCATATTAGGACCCCAATACATATATGCAACTGAATGGTACAGGGAAAAAACTCCATGATCGCCAAAAAGCTCACTTCGAGAAAAACGCAATTGAAAGTTTACAAATGTGAAAGTAATGAACCACACATTTTTTTTTTTTTTTTTTTTTTTTTCAATTGCATATTGAACTACCTACGAGAACCAATATTTTTTCAAGATGCAAGAATGGTAACAACTGCGCCAAAATTTCAGCTTTCCAATGGCATAATTTAAAAATATTTTACAACCAAATTTAGGGGAGAAATTTGTGTTTGAACGGAGAAAACAAGACTTTTTTCAACGAAATCAGCGCCTAGACGATCTGAGGGGTCGGATGGTGGAAGTGGGTGGCGCCGCAGTCTTTCCGCGGAGGGAAAACGCTGCAAATTATTTCACAAAGGTTTTTTATTTTCCCGTATAGATCACTTGTCTGCAAAGATCACAACTTTGCCATTGTCACTATTTTTTTTGTTTTTACCTACCAATGGGGTATTTCGGTGAATCAGGTTATTGGCGTAAAATCTGGATTCAGCACCCTTGAAAACCTATATACTCCAACTTTTAGCCCAATGATGCAATAACATGAGGTAGAAAAATTAATTAAAGAGATCACACCTTTGAAAAAAGGCGGGCCGCCATAAATGCACACACACTACGCCGCGCGTGTGTGTGAGTAGTATTTTGTAGTATCCAAGAGATTCTCATTTGGGATAGCGTTACTTTATGGTTCATTCGCTAGTGTTACCTACCAAATTTTCAGCTAGTGTATCGCCCACGATTTCTTTTCTTTCTTTCGTTTTAAACATGACGGAAAAGAAGAGGAAGATCAACGTTCTGGAGCCTCAATTTGAACCTGCTACCAGTGAGAACATTCCAATCTCTTCTCTGTGCATGAATACTTTTTTCAAAGACAGTTTTTTAATTGACTGAAATACCCCATTATAGGTAGGTAATTTCTAACTTCACAATGAAGTTTGTTTGGAAGAAATGAGCTCTTCAAACTCGATTCGAAACCTATAACACAACGTGTAACGTTGTATAATAATGAAGTATTAATAATGAGGCTCAAAAATGTTGCAAAGTTGAAATCAAAATTTTAGCACATTCAATGAATATTGAGCTCGACGAAGCTTTACTTCGGTGATCGGACGAGCGACGGATTGTTCTACGTGGTATGGCTGTAAACGTCCCACAGAAGATCGAGATCTGTGTTTGTCAGTTACAATCAACCTGAACTCATAATAAAACCACCATTACTGCTCAAAATGTTAAAAAAAAAAACCACGTAACGGAGATTAGGCCTCTTTTGCAATTCACACTCGTGTTTCTGATTTATCCAAGTTCTCGTAGAGAGCGAACGGTTTGTCCTACAGAGCTCCGCGTGGTCTCTAAAAATTCTAAAAATTCAATACTATCTTAAATTGATGAAAAATCAATACCTTTATATCGACATTTTTTGAGCTAGGGCATTTTCAAGATTTCAACCCTTATTCTTCAACCCTTAGAAGTGACTGACACGAACCAAAAGCTTCGGGGCAGAACTAGACCACAAATGGAGCCCACATACCAAATTTCATTAAAATCGGTCCTTGGGAGCTAAGGAAAGTACGGCGGACGGACGGAAAAATTGATACGTGCGTAAACCGACAAATTTTTGGGGGCGGTAAACATTTTTTTTCTTGGTTGATTCCAAAGGTTCATAATTGAAAATAATAAACCAAAATCGAATGAAAATTTGGCCGTCCCTCTACCGTACGCCGTACACGGCACTTTCCTTAGTTAGCATTGACCGATTTTGATTAAATTTGGTATGTAGGCTCCATTTGGGGTCTAGTTGTGCCCCAAAGCTTTTGGTTGATGTAGGTCACTTCTAAGGGTTGAAAAATAAGGTTTTAAATCTTGAAAACGCCCTAACTCAAAAAATTTCGATACAAAGGTATTGTTTATCCATAAATTTAAGATATTATTGAATTTTTAGAATTTTTTGAGACCACCTGGAGCCCTGTAGGACAAACATTAGTGTGAATTGCAAGAGAGGCCGAATGTCCGTTCAAATTTTAGCTAACCGAAACATGATCGATGTTTTTCTTCATGTTGGTCGGTGGTAACAATGGCAAAGCAGGTTCTTTGCAGACGAGTGATCCATATAGAAAAAAAACCTTTGTGTAATGATTTGCAGCGTTTTGGATTCTATGTACCTTGAAACGTAAACCAACAAATTTTGATGGGAGCGTTAAAAATATTGTTTTTACTTGGTCAATTCTACAGGTTCATTATTGAAAATATTAAACCAAAACGTCATATTTGGTTTTTATAAAATAAATTATAAAGTTTATAGTAGGAGTGAAGCAATAGATTTCTTGTTTCCATTTGCGAAAACCTTCAACAGGATAACAAACAAAACCGCGAAAACTCCTCGTCAATTTTATTCATGTGTAGAGAATTAACCCGGCAGATGCAGAATAACCAGTATCGCGGCGGCGGCTGTTTGTAATTACTCTCCCCGGTTAGTTTGTCCTGTCGATGAAAACCGTTTTCGGCGAATTGAAATCTGCCCGTGGCGACTGGCTGCCCATCAACTCCCCACAATCAGTCTTGTTGCACTGACGGCCTCTCGAGGGGGTTCGAAACCGCGTTGTCGCACGCCGTCGGCAATTTGGTTTCCTGTCAACTCGAATTCCTAGACCTCTCTCATGCCTGGCATAATTTCCTGGTTTCGGTTGGAACAAAATGGGAACGTGGAGTGAGGAGGTGGATGGTGGGGAGGGGACTTCATTAATTCCGGTTGCCGCGGGATTTCACACTGGGAAGGTCTTGTTGTTTTATGTCTTTACTTCGGAACATGGAATCGAAAATCGTTACTTGTGATGACGTCGGTGGGAACTGTTAAAATTTATACTCCAAATTTATTGTTTCCAAACTCAACTTCGTATCCCGTCACAACTTCATGTGTTGAATAAAAGTTCATTCTTGTGTTTTACCTGAAAGTGAAAACTTATATTTCCTAATCTTAAATTTCTATTCATATATTTTATAGGTTATGGACCCAGCACGCTTCCACTGCGCTGTTGGATATGATATGAATTCCAAAACATACAGAGTATGGTGTCCATCAGAACGAAAAACATACATATCAAGAGATGTGAAATTTGTAAATGAATTAGAATGCGAAGAAAATCCAACAACAGAAGAATTTTAATTGTTTGAAGAAGAAACTGTCGAATATCTGAAAATTGACAAACCACAAATAACAAATAAAAATTTACCCAGAAATGAAGAAGTTGAACAGAACACTGAAACGATGTCAAATGAAAACGTAGATGAAGACGACTATTATTCGATGAGTTCAGAAAAGGAGTCAGAGACAGAACATGTTTCTGAGATGTAACAATATAGGATGAATTTCAGATTGAAATTCACCTTATTGTTCATAATTAGTCAGAGGAGGGTGTGACGACCCTACCCCTTCAAACCAGTGATTAGATTAATCAGCCGGCCCGAAGAGGATATCGATTCATATCTCTATGAATCGGATATCTCTAAAGGCGTAGCTCCAACAAATCGGGAACAAACCAATTGGTTTGTCCCGTATAAAATGTAGGGTCGTCACAGAGACTGAAACAAAACGTGGAAGAGGCAGACCCCGAATTTTGAGAACAGGAAAGAGGGGGCGACCTCGAAAAACTTACAATGTTGTCACGGATAAAAATCTTCATAAAAAGTAGAAGAACAACAAGAAAATGCATGTGTAACTGAAATCAAGGTTCGAGATGCTCTTGATAGCCCAGAATCCGAAGAGTGGAAAGCTGCTATCAGGAAAGAGTTTACCTCATTGCTACACAGTAATACCTGGACCTTGGAGAAGTCAAAACATTCAAAAAACAGTCAAAATGTTGTTGGCTGTAGACTGATTTTGAGCAACAAATTCAAAGCAAAAACACGAAGATTGCCGAAGACAAGCTGGACTGGAGAAAGCTGAGTTTGAGGGGGCATGTTAAAATTTATACTCCAAATTTATTGTTTCCAAACTCAACTTCGTATCCCGTCACAACTTCATGTGTTGAATAAAAGTTCATTCTTGTGTTTTACCTGAAAGTGACAACTTGTATTTCCTAATCTTAAATTTCCATTCATATATTTTATAGGAACAAACTAGTTGGCTCTTGGTAGCCCCACGAAGCTGGAACTTGATTTTTCCTGAGACTGCTGATAAAATGACAAAACTATTCTCCTCCCTGATCAGCTGCTGTCCTGATTCATAGAAACTAATGAGTAACTGATAGTAGTAATAAACATCTACATTTCCCATCCGATTTTGATGAATTTTTCAGGAATTATGCGGGTTGAGGGTCCCCTATGAAAATCATGGCCCCCGGACTAGGTATTGCGCATGCGCAAACCTCAATTTCCCTTTATTAGTCAAAATTTCTACATTTTCTATCCGATTTCGATGAAAATATAAGGGATTATGCGGATTGCAGTGTAGATGGTCCCCTATAAAAATCATCATCTCGGACTGATAGTAGCCATTGCGCATGCGCAAACGTCAATTTCCTTTTATTAGTCATAATTTTTCTACATCTCCTATCTGATTTTGATAAAAATATCACTGATTATGCGGGTTAGAGTGCAGATGGTCCCCTATGAAAATCATTACCCCGGGCTGATAGTAGCCACTGCGCATGCACAAACGTCAATTTCCTTGAAACACCGTAACTTCTACATTTCCCATTCGATTTCGATGACATTTTCAGGGATTATAGCGATTGGAGTATCGATGGTCCCCTAAGAAAATCATTGCCCCCAGATTTACAGTAGCCTCTGCGGATGTGCAAACGTAAAATCCATGTAATACTCACAAATTTCACACAATTTTCACATTTTCCACCCGAATTCGATGAAATTTTCAGGAATTGCATGGGTTGCTGTGTAGATGGTCCCCTATGAGGGTAGTGCAAGGTACTTGAATATTGATGTTTTCAGATTAACCTACTGTGCATCGGATCATCCATACAAATGGGTTATTGATACGAGGAAGCTATGTGCCACACCCACTTGGCAGACTTTTTGGTTTATTCTTTTCAATAATAAACTTTTGGAATCGACCAACATATTGAATAGAATCTTTCTTCGTTTCCTTGTAAAATTTTAGGAGTTACAAGGGAAGTATAGTTTTTGCGTTCTCCCATGGGCGAGGTTAAAATGGGTGAAAATCGGTGATTGACAAGGAAAACATACTCGAATGAGTACCATTGAGAAACCGAGGTATGAGTTTGTGGATGTTGACCTCATGCTTAAAATCAGCAGTTCCAAAAGTGACGTGTCTTTGGAGATTAGGGATGTCATATTCTTCAAAATGAATCGATTTAAATGGTATCGATCTTTTGGAAAAGAATCGCTTTAAATCGTCTCGCTTTTGGTTTAGGTATTATTTACAATAATAAACCTTTGGAATCGACCGAGAAGAAAATTTTTAATCCCCCTCAAAATTTGTTGGTTTACGTTTCAAGCGCGCCGTACCTTAGCTACTTTCCTTAGCTTCCATCGACCGATTTTGATGAAATTTGGTACATGGGCACCGTTTGGGTTCTAGTTGTGCCCTGAAGCTTTTGGTTGATGTCAGTCACTTCTAAGGGCTGAAATGTTTGAGAGATCCTTGCTCAAAAACGGATGTAAAGGTATAGTTTTTTCATAAATTTGAAAAAGTACCTATTGAATTTTCAGAATCGAATGAGACCACCCAGAGCTCTATAGGACCAACCATTCACTCCCTATAAGAACTTAAGGGGGTCTCAGTCGATCGTCGTTCGTTCCTAGTATTTCACGAAATTAAAGGCGCAAAAACTTAAAAAGTTGTACCTAAATTTGAAATTTTAAAGGATTTTAGAAATTTATTAATGCACGGCTGTTCGGAATCAAAAAACTGAAATATTACCGCTGGAATCATCTAAATTAAACAATAATTGCCAAAGAAAAATGGGAAAACTACTGAATAAACGGTTTTCTCATGTTGGTTTATTATTTTCAATAATGAACCTTTGGAATCGACCAAGAAAAAAAAAAAAAATTTAACACCCCCTCAAAATTTGATGGTTTTCGTTTCAAGGTACGTAGAATCCAAAAATCGAATAAAAATTTGGCCGTCCGTCCGCCGTACGGCACTTTTGCCACTTAGCATTGACCGATTTTGATGAAATTTGGTATGTAGGCTCCTTCTGGGGTCTAGTTGTGCCCCGAAGATTTTGGTTGATGTAGATAACTTCTAAGGGTTCCAAAATCAATTTAGAAATTTTGAAAACGCCCTAACTCAAAAAATTTTGATATGAAGGTAGTTTTTCCTTCAATTTATGATTCTATAGAATTTTTAGAATTTTTCGAGACCACCCAGAGCTCTGTAGGACTAACCGTTCGCTCACTACGAGAATTTAAAGTTTGAACGTACGATAAATCAGAAACACGAGTGTGAATCGCAGAAGAGGCCTAATCTCCGTTCAAATTAAAGCTGACCGAAATGCGATCGATGTTTTTCTTCATGTTGGTTTTCGTCATGTTGGTGGCTTTGCAGACGAGTGATCTATATAGAAAAATAAAAAATAATAAACCATTGTGTAATAATTTTCAGCATTTTTTCCCGTATTTCTCTGGCTTTCTCTGTTCGATTGTGATGATTCCAGCAACAAGTTTTTGCGCCTTCAATTTTGTGAAATACTGACCCGGAACGAAGAACGGACGGCGACCGACTGAGACTCCCTTAAGAACTTACGATAAATTGGTTGGTTGGTAGTGACAATGGCAAAGCGGTGTTCTCTGCAGGCGAGTGATCTATACAGAAAAATAATAAACCATTATGTAGCAATTTGTAGCGTTTTTTTCATTAATTCAAAGTTGTGATGATTTTCGGGTGTAAATCAAACCACATTCACGTCAAACCGATGCCAGAAATTGGCTGTTGGTGGACTTCAAGTTTACGACAAATTGGCGGTGCAGCGGCCAAGTTTTCAAATACCCGTCGGCGTTCCTCGAGTCATTTGTGCCCCGCGGCATAACCAATAAGAAAACTCGGGAAAACTAGTGGAAAAGGCGGGGTTTCGGGAAAATATCGGATTTCCGGTAAGTGATTCGGAAAAGTTTCTCGCAGTTTCCGGTCTGAACAATATGGGAGAGGGATCGGCCGTTCTCGAGTGCCGTTAGGACGTTCGGACCGTCGAAATGAAGAAAGTTTCTGGGAGTCTGCTCGACCCTCGATTCTCCCCGTTGAGCTCGGTGTGACTTGAAGTACGAGGTCGAGTGACCATGGAAAACAACCGTCCGGATATCAGTCTATTATTGTTAAACTGCGAACAGACGAGTCGGATTCGCGAGTTAAACAACTCATCAATTTCTACAACATGAGTATAGCATGTTGATCGCCGAAAAGGAGCCTGGAAGAAGAAGACGAAGAAGAAAAAATTGTTTTATTGATTGAAAAATACAAATGAAACTATAATAGAGCATGAAAACACAAATGAAGGGTCACGGGGAAAAAGGATCAAACTCCATTTTTTGGCCGAATTGAGATAGGCACGCCCTCGTGTAGCTTGGGAGGAGTAGAACCGAAGGGATGTTTCACTTTGTGGAAGAAAGATCGCATTCATTCTTTTTAAAGCTAAAACAAATACGGGGCTCCGGGGAAAAAGGATCAGATTCCGCGCTCTGCAAGGAGCCCTTCCCTCGCCTTTGCATGAGTTGTACGGCATCACACCGAAGATTCATCAAGCTCAGAAGCTCCAACTTCTGAAAATACCAGACAGTTTTCACAACCCCTTCTACCTCGAAGAAGAAGACTTCATTACCAAAAGCAGCTAACATTGGGAAACCTTCACAACGGCCCCATACCCATCAAAACCAGCAAAATCAAAGGATTTAAAACACTTCTGTCAGTTTCTCGTCAACCCCGATGCTAACATTTTCTGAGTCACTGTCCAACAGGTTGGGAATGTAGGAGATGATGACGACATTTCATATTGTGACGATCCTTTAGATGAATGATTTATTTATTGATTTTTTTGCCTTTTTGCAATTAATGTTTTGTACAAAACTATACCTAATTTGGAAAATTAAGCCACTTTTTGCCCAACATTTTCAGGAAGTGACACTAAGGTACCTACAAACCCTAGTAAACTTACTGAAGTGAATTACGAGATTTGAATAAACAATAGGTAACATGGTGATATAATTTTTGACCGACTTCAACGCGCCGAAGGCGCGCGAAAGAGGAGGTACTCAATTCGGGTTGTCGTGGGACGACGATTTTTTTTTTTTTTTAATTTTTTTTTTTTTTGTATGTCTGAACACCTTGCATTTCTTTATTCTGGTACCAATCTGTCTGATTCTTGTTGAAATTAGTTCTACCAGTATCCGTGGTGGTCCCATTTCAAACAGATTTCATTTCGCTTTGTTAGAAGTATCGAAAATTTGTGAAAGAAGTTGAAAAACGTGGTTCCCGTTTTCGGGAATATCGGTCCGCATTCACTCTTCTTCCCCTGTGACTTCCGACTGTGCCGATGACGGACTTTTTGTGTATAGTCAAATTGAAGGTCTGATTGTAAGCTTCAAAATGATATGCTATATGAGGGGGGTTCCGATAACTAAAAGGTGCTGCGGGGGATGAGAAAGGGGGAAATTATAGTGGGCTATTCGCTCAGAACCTGCATGAGCCAAATCAAACGTGTTTATCAATGCTCGAATATGTGAGTTTTCCTACCATATACGTACGAGCGATAATTATAGTACTGTTAGTTAGGTATTCTACCAAGTGGGTATAGCACATAGCTCCCTCGTCATCCTTAACATGGTTCGGTAGGTAATGGTATAGAAGATCGTCGTAACTGCATAGTGCCGTACCAAATATGAGGGATTATAAGACAACTAGGTGATGAGAGGTATTCTACCAAGTGGGTGTAGCACATAGCTTCCTCGTCATCATAATATAGTTGGGTAGGTAATCGTATAGGAGATTGTCGGAACTGAATAGTGCCTTACCAAATATGAGGGATTTTAGGACAACTAGGTGATGAGAGGGTATTCTACCAAGTGGGTGTAGCACATAGCTTCCTCGTCATCATAATATAGTTGGGTAGGTAATCGTATAGGAGATTGTCGGAACTGAATAGTGCCTTACCAAATATGAGGGATTTTAGGACAACTAGGTGATGAGAGGTATTCTACCAAGTGGGTGTAGCACATAGCTTCCTCGTCATCATAATATAGTTGGGTAGGTAATTTCTTATAGGAGATTGTCAGAACTGAATAGTGCCTTACCAAATATGAGGGATTATAGGACAACTAGGTGATGACAGGTATTCTACCAAGTGGGTGTAGCACATAGCTTCCTCGTCATCCATAATATAGTTGGGTAGGTAATCGTATAGGAGATTGTCGGAACTGAATAGTGCCCAACCAAATATGAGGGATTATAGGACAACTAGGTGATGACAGGTATTCTACCAAGTGGGTGTAGCACATAGCTTCCTCGTCATCCATAATATAGTTCGGTAGGTAATGTTATAGGAGATTGTCGGAACTGAATAGTGCTGTACCAAATATGAGGGATTTTAGGACAACTAGGTGATGAGAGGGTATTCTACCAAGTGGGTGTAGCACATAGCTTCCTCGTCATTCATAATATAGTTGGGCAGGTAATGGTATAGAAGATTGTCGGAACTGAATAGTGCCCTACCAAATATGAGGGATTTTAGGACAACTAGGTGATGAGAGGGTATTCTACCAAGTGGGTGTAGCACATAGCTTCCTCGTCATTCATAATATAGTTGGGCAGGTAATGGTATAGAAGATTGTCGGAACTGAATAGTGCCCTACCAAATATGAGGGATTTTAGGACAACTAGGTGATGAGAGGGTATTCTACCAAGTGGGTGTAGCACATAGCTTCCTCGTCATTCATAATATAGTTGGTGTTCCCGGTTCGGATTAACCCAGTTTATATTTCGACCCTAAATTCACTTTAATATTGATCCGGTGCTAAATTACCGATTGAATCACATGTTTCTAATTTAATAAAACATTCTTCTTTGAGACTTGAAACGAGTGTGTTCTATTCTCACAATAATTTATATATTTTCTAGGGATTTATCCCGATACTTACACCACAGTTGGGTAGGTAATGTTATAGGAGATTGTCGGAACTGAATAGTGCTGTACCAAATATGAGGGATTTTAGGACAACTAGGTGATGACAGGTATTCTACCAAGTGGGTGTAGCACATAGCTTCCTCGTCATCCATAATATAGTTGGGTAGGTAATCGTATAGGAGATTGTCGGAACTGAATAGTGCCCAACCAAATATGAGGGATTATAGGACAACTAGGTGATGACAGGTATTCTACCAAGTGGGTGTAGCACATAGCTTCCTCGTCATCCATAATACAGTTGGGTAGGTAATGTTATAGGAGATTGTCGGAACTGAATAGTGCTGTACCAAATATGAGGGATTTTAGGACAACTAGGTGATGAGAGGGTATTCTACCAAGTGGGTGTAGCACATAGCTTCCTCGTCATTCATAAATAGTTGGGTAGGTAATGGTATAGGAGATTGTCGGAACTGAATAGTGCTGTACCAAATATGAGGGATTTTAGGACAACTAGGTGATGAGAGGGTATTCTACTAAGTGGGTGTAGCACATAGCTTCCTCGTCATTCATAATATAGTTGGGTAGGTAATGGTATAGGAGATCATCTGAACTGAATAGTGCCGTACCAAATATGAGGTATATAGTACAACTAGGTGATGAGATGGTATTCTACCAAGTGAGTGTAGCACATAGCTTCCTCGTCATTCATAATATAGTTGGGTAGGTAATGGTATAGAAGATTGTCGGAATTGAATAGTACCCAACCAAACATGAGGGATTATAGGACAACTAGGTGATGACAGGTATTCTACCAAGTGGGTGTAGCACATAGCTTCCTCGTCATCCATAAAACAGTTGGGTAGGTATAGGAGATTGTCGGAACTGAATAGTGCTGTACCAAATATGAGGGATTTGAGGACAACTAGGTGATGGGAGGGTATTCTACCAAGTGGGTGTAGCACATAGCTTCCTCATCATCCATAATATAGTTGGGCAGGTAATGGTATAGAAGATTGTCGGAATTGAATAGTGCCCTACCAAATATGAGGGATTATAGGACAACTAGGTGATGAGTGGGTATTCTACCAAGTGGGTGTAGCACATAGCTTCCTCGTCATTCATAAATAGTTGGCTAGGTAATGGTATAGGAGATTGTCGGAACTGAATAGTGCTGTCGCAACTGCGATATGGTTTCTAAATTATTCCTAAATTTGTTTGACTACTTCAGTATTTCACTATCCAAATTCACATGGTTTCGGTAAATTTCAGGTACATGTGTTAAGAAAAATAAAGTCAATTGTGTCTGAAAACTTCAACGAGAATTTTCCTTGATATTATTATTGTAAAACTAAGATAGGAAAGAAAGATATTCGGAGGAAACAAGATCCACGGAGAAAGAATAATTGAGTTACAAAAAGTGTAAGTGTTAGTAGCAACAGCGAGGCTACGTAAGATGTCCGAATCCGAAATTGCAGGTCTCCGATTTTATCGGAGTAAGCTCACCGCTTTAATAGACGAAGTTCAAGAGAAGTTGATTGCGACTAACCCTCCGATGACTCCCACGCAGGCAGCTATAGAGCTCGAAAAGTTAGAAAGACTATTTCAATTGATGAACGAATCCAACAAGTCTATAATGCAGTTTGCCCGATCGTCCAGAAGAGCACAATTGAATTATGAAGAGGACCAAAATGAAACATTTTCTTCCACTGTAGAAGCACAAATGGTAATGGCATCCCTCAACCATCTTGTACGAACTCGAACAGAAGAAGTACCTCCTGCTTATAGACAAGAAAAAACTTCGTTTGAATGCTGAAGTAAAACTTCCCAAGCTTGTCATTCCACAGTTTTCAGGTGACGTACTCAAGTTTAGTGAGTTCTGGCAAATATTTAATATACATGTTCATAGTAATGCTAGATTGAGTGATGTTGAAAAGTTCCATTATTTATCTTCGTATCTAGAGGGTATAGCCAAAAGTTGTATTTCTGGATTGGCGATCAATGAACAAAATTACGAAACAGCTATCGAGCCGATCAAGGATAGGTTTGGTGACAACCAAGTGATAATCGCGAAGCATCATCAAGCATTGCGTAACATTAAGAAAGCAACCGATTCTACAAAGAATATGCGTGATACTTTTGACCAGATTGAGAAACACGTTCGAAGTTTGAAGAATGTAGGTCAAGATACACAACAAGATGTATTTGTCTCAATTATTTCAGAGAAGTTTCCAACATCCACGATGCTCAAGGTCGAAGAGAATAGAAGTGAGGAATTGAATACAGAACGTCTTCTTCGAGCTCTCAAGCGGCTAATCATAGCCCAAGAACGAGTTTCTGCCATGGCTGGAGACTCAAATTTAGAGAGTTATCGAAAGAGTACTCCCAATTACCATCAAGTGCTGTACCAAATATGAGGGATTTTAGGACAACTAGGTGATGAGAGGGTATTCTACCATGTGGGTGTAGCACATAGCTTCCTCATCATCCATAATATAGTTGGGCAGGTAATGGTATAGAAGATTGTCGGAACTGAATAGTGCCCTACCAAATATGAGGGATTATAGGACAACTAGGTGATGAGAGGGTATTCTACCAAGTGGGTGTAGCACATAGCTTCCTCGTCATTCATAAATAGTTGGGTAGGTAATGGTACAGGTGATCGTCAGAACTGAATTGTGCCGTACCAAATATGAGGTATATAGTACAGTTAGGTGATAAGTCCTCGTCAATCATGTCATGGTTGAGTTGTTGAATTGTGTTGTCAGAACTACCAAGTACCTATCAAATATGAGGGACGTCGAACAGTTAGGGGATATGAGAGTAGATTGCTAAGTAGCAAAGTGAACCAAATACCTCCTGAAACTGATCCAAAAACGGAAAGTCATCTATACATATGGAAACTGATCCGGATTACAGAATGTGGTCCACCCTACGGCGTCTGGTTCACCTTACTGAAATGATTCACAGTATGGAAACAGATCCACATTAACAGATCGATAAACTGCGGGTAAATTAATTTCAGATTTAAATTGAAGACCACTAAAAAGTGAAAAATAAAAAATAATATAAAATGGAAAAATAATAAAATAAAAACCTTTTTAACAAAAAAATGGACCGACCTCAAAAATTATGTCCGTAAACACCAAAAAGGGAAAAATAATAATCTCAGTGAAAACGTACTTGATGTAGTAGGTTGTTGGACATAAATAGGTATCTAGTCAACAGATGGTATGTTGGAATAGATACTCATCTGTAGATTCTATCATCTAGATGCTATCTAGATAGATAGGTAGGTACGTACGCATTGAAGTCGCCGCCGTGCCCATCTGTAGACACAAACGTCTTCAAGATCTTCTACTCACCAACATATTATTCTTTTTCGCAAATGTACATACCTCCCATACTACAAACATGCTTCCACACCGAGTATGAACGTAAATATTTGTAAAATTGTGGGAGATGTTAAATGTTAATTTGGTAACAACGCTTCCGACGGTACGTAGCTACATTAACATATGTCCACCAATATAATAAACTGTTGCTACCTACCTCAATAGGTCTCTAGGGATAAGTCACTGGTTCCCTCTGTTGACTCCAGAAACTAGCTCAGTGAAGACGGGGTAGTTCATTTGTGATAGGAATCTAAAATTTATGTGGGCGCCAGTCCGCTTGGTATTTTGGGTCATAAAAAATGAAAAGCGTATTTGATATACTAGTGTAAAAAAAAAGGTAAACGGACCAACCCTTGACTTTTGACCAGTAATCTGACCCTGACGAAAACAGAAGAACAAGAAATAAAAAAAAACAAAATTCAAAATTAAATTCCTGTATTTAAAAAAACTTGCTTAAGTCCTGCGAACTTGAAAAGGTGGGTAGAGGTAAAACTCGAAGTACCTAGGTAGTACCTAATTTTAATACGAAATGGATTATACTCGTAATACCTTACAGGAAACGTCCCTATGGTGCACCACCTACTTCGCCCTAGCCTAATCTTAACATATTATTTTCTTATTTTTATCTTAATATAATTCTTAAAATACGTGGCTTGTATAGATGGAGTCCCTAGGTGTGGATCGCTGAAGCATTCGAAGGAGGGTTAAAGGGTAGCCCTGGAGGGTGTATGGTTGCCCTGAAGGGCGAAGCTCCTATACAAACACAAAATTCCTTTGGTTAGGACCTATCATATAGGGCTATTGAATACTTGATTCAATTTTTTTTAGAAATGACACAAAAATCTTGAAATCAAAAATGAAAATCAAATTAAATTACCACACTGTGGAGCTTCCTGGATTTTAAATTCTGTGTCTGTAATAATCTGGTGTACTAATGTATGGAACGCCAGTCAAAATGTCAAATTTCAGGCCACAGAGTATCTAAAACATAAAATAGATAGGGACCCCTACATCAAATTTATGAACCAAAATAACCTTATGAAATATTTGGATCAGATATATGTACCTATTCATTTTTATTCAATATTTTCAGATTTTGTTAATATAAGTAATAGAGACCTACTTACAGTTTGTAGTCTTGGTAGAAGACACACTTCGATTCAAATCAGGGGTGCGTATTATTTTCCTTCAATAATACTCCGAGCATATAATCACCTTAGAAACCAATAGGTCGAATAAATTTCTTTGCAACAATTAAAATAAAATTTACCGCTATTTTAGGTAAGTATTTACTTCAATATTTCAGCTAAGTTTTATAATAAAAATGTAGGTATATATTTTGATTTTCGTATAGGTATGAACAAACAATGATGCCTACATACCTGGAATGGTTATTAATCCCGCTTATGAGCAGCTAAATTTATCTTCCAAATTTCCACGTGGAATACGTTGACTAGCGCAAGAAAACATCCTGCCAAGCAGTTATACACTTTCAACATCCACTCGCCTTGAGCCGACTGGCTTCTAAAACGTGGAGCATTTATCGCCAGGTAGGTAAGGAGTGGGGAAGGGGAAGTTCGCAGGACACAAAGCTTCTTATCGAGGATTACCGCCCGAATGGAACAACAAGATTCAGGTCCATCGGACAGCGATAAGCACCGGTCCACGGATCGATTAAGAAAAATATGCATCTATAATTACAACGTAACATCCCCCTGATTCCTCCCCAAAAAAAATTTGTTAGAAATTTTTTTTTTTAATTTTATATTTCAGACGTATCTTGGTCTCGTTGAGATTTGATGTCTTTCGGGTGCCAAACGCCCAAGTTTTTGCCAGTAGTGTCTTTTAACTCATAGGCCGTTTCTGAAATCTTTTTCAAAACCCTGCACTGTATGAATTTTGGGGTTAGCTTGTTTGAAAAATCTTGTGACGCAACTGAAAGTTGGAAGTTGCGCTTCCACACGGTCTGACCAGGCTCAAAAGAAACACGGCGCCTCCTAAGGTTGTAGGTGTTCTTGCTTCTCTCGTAGGCAACCTCCAAATTTTTGGCAACCTTTGCATAGACTTCTTGCAAGTCATTCTTGTTACCAAAATGCGGGCCCGACTGATTTAGCAGTGGAACTCCCTGCCCATCAGTGTGCAACCTATGTTCATTGCCTGACTTTTTCAGCTCTCTGCCAAAGTTTATGTATGCCGGTGAATAGCCTGTACTCTCGTGGATAGCTGAACGAATGGCAAACCCGATTTTTGGAATTTCTTTATCCCATTTCTTCTGGTTGGTCGTTATGTAGGATTTTATGGCAGTTTTTATCACCCTATTAGCTCTTTCGGTAGGGTTGCTTTGAGGGTGATAGTTTGGGGTGTACCAAATGTCAACCTTGTACTCTTCTGCAAGGTTCTTAAATGAAGAGCTCCTGAATTGAACTCCATTGTCTGTAATGATGACCTTTGGCACTCCAAACATCATAAAAACTTGGTTTTCAATGAACTTCACCATCGGGGCTGTAGTTGCTTCTGGCATGGGATGTAGCAGGCAAAACTTCGAAAAATAGTCACAGACTACTAGAAGGTAACGGTTTCTATTTGACGACCTTGGTAACGGACCCATCAAATCAGCAGTAATGATTTGCCATGGCTCAGACACCTTTCTCTGTTTACCATATTTTCCTGCAGGTAGCTGCTGTTCCGGTTTGTTCGCCAGACAGATCTTACATCGAAGTACATATTTGGTCGCATCTGTGACCATGCCAGGCCAGTAGTAGAGCTGTTTCATCCGATGGATGGTTTTATAAATTCCCAAATGCCCAGCAGTCGCAGCATCATGACAGTCAGCAAGTGCCTCAGTTCGTTGGGACTTAGGGACTACAATTTTCCACGGATTATCAGTTTCAAGGACATCTTTTGGGTTTTGCACATGATGAAACAGTTTGTTATTTTCCAATTTCCATAAGGGAAATTCTGAGGGGTCCTGTTGAACTTTTCTCTTCATGTTACACATCCATGTGTCCGTTGGGGATTCCTGCACTTCAATTGCCTCCACGGCTTCATGGACACGTGACAAGGCGTCTGCTGCAGTATGTAGTCGACCAGGTCGGTGTATCACCTTGAAGTCGTACTCTTGGAGTTCTAAAGCCCATCGACCTAATCTTCCAGTTGGATCTTTGAGGTTATGTAGCCATCTGAGGGCACTATGATCAGTTATGACTTCAAATGATCCTCCCTCAATGTAAGGCCGAAACTTTTTAATCGCCCACAACACACAGAGACACTCCAGTTCACTGGTAGAAAACTTCTTTTCTTCTTTCGTGATCGACCGGCTGGCATAGGCAATGGGCTTCTCACCTTCTTCAAGGTTTTGTGCCAGAATCGCACCGAGGCCAGAAGTGGATGCATCTGTCTGAATAATGAAGGGTTTTGTGAAGTCTGGACATGATAACAGCGGGGCAGAAACAAGTAGAGTCTGAGTTTTTTGAAAAGCTGTTTCTTGTTCATCTTCCCATCTGAACGGTTTGTTCTTACGCAGAAGTCCAGTGATAGGAGACATGATCTGGGCAAAACCCGGAATGAAGCGTCTATACCATGAGGCTAATCCATTGAATCGTCGTACCTGCTTCACAGTTTTAGGCTGGGGGAAGTCCAATATTGCTTGAACTTTCTCTGGATCTACTCCAAGTCCATTTTCATTGACAATATGTCCTAAATAACGAAGCTCGGGTCGACAAAACTGGCACTTGTCCCAAGACAATGTGATGCCCTCTTCATGGAGTCTCTTCAGAACTTCGTTCAGGATTCGCAAATGTTCACTAAAACTTGGTGTCACAATAATCACGTCATCTAGGTAACAGAAGACGTAAGGTTCCAATGCTGGACCTAGTATTGAATCGATGATACGCTGCCAGCGTTGAGCTGAATTGTGGAGTCCAAAAGGCATCCTCTTAAATTGGTAGAGTCCTCGATACGGTACTATAAAGGCTGTTTTTTCTCGGCTGGATTCTTCAAGAGGAACTTGCCAGAAGGCGGACTTAACATCAATGGAAGTCAGATAACGTCCATTCCGCAGTCGATCCAAGATGGAGGACACAAATGGCAGAGGATATGCATCCTTTTTGGTGACTTTGTTTACTTCGCGAAAATCGATGCAAAATCTTTGCTCTCCATCTTTCTTCTTGACTAGGACGACTGGGGAAGACCACGCACTTGTTGAAGGTTCTACCACTCCCTCTTTGATCATTTTGTCAAGTTCAGTAGACATGATCTTCTGGACGAAGGGTGAAACTTGATAGTACCTCTGCTTTATCGGTGGACTATCTCCCGTGTCAATGGTATGTTTGAATTTCAAGGCACACCCGAGCTGTTTGCTTGATTTGTTTTTGTAGAAAGCGATCATCGAATCTAACTGAGATTCTTGGTCACTGGTGAGCAAACGGCGACCAATGATTGATGGTTCTGGAGTTAAAGTATAAATTTCTTCTGTGAAATGGTAGACTTGGTTTTTCAGATCCACTACAAGTCCCATGGCTTTCCACCAGTCTGCGCCTAGAATGAGTTGTTCCCTGATATTTGGAACAACCAAAATCCTAGTGAGATGCAAGTGGGAGTTCAGACGAATCGGCATCAAAGAAGAACCAGATATGGCTTGCGTGGTTCCGTCCGCCATGCGGACATGATGAGGAGGCTGATTAGGTTCCAACTTGTGTCCAAGGGCTGAAATTTTTGCCCAACCAGTCGCGTTCATCAAACTGCCAGTGGCGCCTGAATCTAATAAGCCTATAAATTTGATTCCAAAAATGTCTACGTTGATATACGCTCGAGGGTCTCTAGATGTATTAGTTTTGACGAGAGGATGAGTTATACTGTTACACATTAAGTTCTTTACAGTTTTGATCCATTCTCGCCACTCTTTGTCTTGCCGGTTTATTAATGGTTTCGGGGATAGGTCCCATGGCTCTGGGAACTTCCCCTTTCTTCGTTTCCCGTTTGATTAGGTGAACATTTGATGCAATTTGATTTGTTGGTCTCTTTCATTCCACAGCCTTCGCAAAAAACTGTCTTTGATGAACGACAGACACGGTAAGTGTGGCCTTTTCGACTACAGTTCCAGCAGGTTGTGTCTCTGAACCGTGAATTCACAGGTCTAGGAGGAGGTAAGTTCTTCGCAACCTCTGCTACCTTACACTCGTCAACCTTCGTCGTTGGTTTCCTATATTGGCTTGGACGATACCCTAAATGTGGTTCTAGCAGACCCTTGGTTTGAGGTTCACGGTACCCTTCGGCTCGTTTTGTCCACAACTCTAGACGTGACAGTGCGATCTCCAATTCCTCAACAGTGACGTAGGAGGTGTTGGCTAGGTGTGGAAGGTAGACTCTCTTCAAGTTCTTCTCCAAAATTCTGAGTTTCTGTAGTTCTGTAACGGGGTTGGTAAGTCGATTGAAGAGACATTTCATCTTGGCGAAGTAGATAGCTGGTGACTCGTCGTGGCCTTGTGTTCTTCCTCTAATTTCATCGAGCAGCTTGTCATCGTAGTCAGGGTCCTGGAAACTCCGCCTGAGATGGTGTACCAACGCATCCCACGTAAGAAATCTCTCTCGGTTGGCTCTAAACCAAATGCGTGCAGTCCCTGTGAAAAGATCAGAAGCACAGTTGAACAGCGTATCCTTTGAGACTTGACATGAGAGACGTTTATCTTCTACGTCCTCTAGAAAGTCACCTAAGGACATCCCTGGGGTATCGCCAGAAAACTTTATACCCCACTTGTAGATCTTAGGGTTCCAGTGTTTTTTGGTGTCCACAGATTCATCAGCATCGAAGGAAAGATTCGTAGGAGTCTTCTGGGGTGTTCCAGTTCCAATTCCAGCTCCGTCACTCGTTGTTGCACCTAAGGTTATGGTATCATATAGCGCCTTTAAATTGTCTCGCAGTTCAATGCGTTGTTCATCCAGTTCATCTTTGAATTTCTGTCTGTATAATCGCTGATAGGAGTGTAGCACCCTGTGTAGGTACTTCCTCACCTCGTTCTTGTCTTGGAATGACATGACTTCAATACTGTCAGACAGTTCCGAAAATCTTTCAGAACATAGAGTTATTTCAGTCTGGGGATCTAATTTCTTCAGAGCTTCTTTATCTGGTTGGATTCCACTGGCTAAAGCACTGTTCAATCGGGGTATCAACTCTTTCACTGTACCATCGTTTCTAAGTCCCCGGATGAACAACTCATGTTTAATCTCTTCTTTCAATAAGCGAGACAAATCAAGCCTGACTTCAGTAATGGACGTTGCCATTGTGTTCACAACAAACCACTTTAATGTCAAAATCAGAAAATTCCTATCAACGGGCCCCACGCGTGGGCGCCAATTTGCTACCTACCTCAATAGGTCTCTAGGGATAAGTCACTGGTTCCCTCTGTTGACTCCAGAAACTAGCTCAGTGAAGACGGGGTAGTTCATTTGTGATAGGAATCTAAAATTTATGTGGGCGCCAGTCCGCTTGGTATTTTGGGTCATAAAAAATGAAAAGCGTATTTGATATACTAGTGTAAAAAAAAAGGTAAACGGACCAACCCTTGACTTTTGACCAGTAATCTGACCCTGACGAAAACAGAAGAACAAGAAATAAAAAAAACAAAATTCAAAATTAAATTCCTGTATTTAAAAAAACTTGCTTAAGTCCTGCGAACTTGAAAAGGTGGGTAGAGGTAAAACTCGAAGTACCTAGGTAGTACCTAATTTTAATACGAAATGGATTATACTCGTAATACCTTACAGGAAACGTCCCTATGGTGCACCACCTACTTCGCCCTAGCCTAATCTTAACATATTATTTTCTTATTTTTATCTTAATATAATTCTTAAAATACGTGGCTTGTATAGATGGAGTCCCTAGGTGTGGATCGCTGAAGCATTCGAAGGAGGGTTAAAGGGTAGCCCTGGAGGGTGTATGGTTGCCCTGAAGGGCGAAGCTCCTATACAAACACAAAATTCCTTTGGTTAGGACCTATCATATAGGGCTATTGAATACTTGATTCAATTTTTTTTAGAAATGACACAAAAATCTTGAAATCAAAAATGAAAATCAAATTAAATTACCACACTGTGGAGCTTCCTGGATTTTAAATTCTGTGTCTGTAATAATCTGGTGTACTAATGTATGGAACGCCAGTCAAAATGTCAAATTTCAGGCCACAGAGTATCTAAAACATAAAATAGATAGGGACCCCTACATCAAATTTATCAACCAAAATAACCTTATGAAATATTTGGATCAGATATATGTACCTATTCATTTTTATTCAATATTTTCAGATTTTGTTAATATAAGTAATAGAGACCTACTTACAGTTTGTAGTCTTGGTAGAAGACACACTTCGATTCAAATCAGGGGTGCGTATTATTTTCCTTCAATAATACTCCGAGCATATAATCACCTTAGAAACCAATAGGTCGAATAAATTTCTTTGCAACAATTAAAATAAAATTTACCGCTATTTTAGGTAAGTATTTACTTCAATATTTCAGCTGTTTTATAATAAAAATGTAGGTATATATTTTGATTTTCGTATAGGTATGAACAAACAATGATGCCTACATACCTGGAATGGTTATTAATCCCGCTTATGAGCAGCTAAATTTATCTTCCAAATTTCCACGTGGAATACGTTGACTAGCGCAAGAAAACATCCTGCCAAGCAGTTATACACTTTCAACATCCACTCGCCTTGAGCCGACTGGCTTCTAAAACGTGGAGCATTTATCGCCAGGTAGGTAAGGAGTGGGGAAGGGGAAGTTCGCAGGACACAAAGCTTCTTATCGAGGATTACCGCCCGAATGGAACAACAAGATTCAGGTCCATCGGACAGCGATAAGCACCGGTCCACCGATCGATTAAGAAAAATATGCATCTATAATTACAACGTAACACTGTCTCCTATAATAATAAAGTCTCAAATACTCGTCACAACCATTCCTAGGGAGGTTCACATTTACTATCATACTCATATGGGAGCAGAGACGTACTAGGTACCTGATAGTTTGGGGAGCACATTGTAACTCAATGGTATTCACTTTTGTAATGGTATCCAGATCATCGAGTAAGGAAGGTGGTTAGTTTGTGTCTGCAGATGGGCACGGCGGCGACTTCAATGCGTACCTACCTACCCTATCTATCTAGATAGCATCTAGATGATAGAATCTACAGATGAGTATCTATTCCAACATACCATCTGTTGACTAGATACCTATTTATGTCCAACAACCTACTACATCAAGTACGTTTTCACTGAGATTATTATTTTTCCCTTTTTGGTGTTTACGGACATAATTTTTGAGGTCGGTCCATTTTTTTGTTAAAAAGGTTTTTATTTTATTATTTTTCCATTTTATATTATTTTTTAGGTAAGTATTATGGTGACCGAAACGCGGATATTTGTGGGGAAAAAGATCAAAGTCCTACCTTGTTTGAAATTTCTAATTATTTCTGGAAATTATCTTCGACTACTTAATTTTCTTTCTTGTCACTTGAACATAATTAAATTTCTGGTCAGGTGGCCCAAACAGTTCATTTTTTTAATGCATAGTGTCTGTCTGGGACGACTTCAAACTTTGTTTTTCGATTTTCTCGGAATTAGGAAAAGAGGAGTCTGATCCTTTTTCCCCGTGACCCTTCAAATGAATCGACTATATTCCGGTACATTTTAAGGGAAAAGTTATTACGAATACTAATGAAGCCGAATACCTGAAACTTAGATGGAAAGCCTATGTCAAAAATTTAGGAACTTTGTACATCCTTCAGAGAAAATCAGAGCCACAAGAAGAGATAATTTCTCCCTTAGGGCCGTTTTCACCAACAATCCCTTAACTCCGTTCGACGAAAACTGTGTATAAAGTAAAACTGAGATTGATCTCCAGTCAAAATTTGTTTCGGTTTCACCAAGTTGAACGAGTTCTCAGAAACGGCGTTTTCGTTGATCTCTGGTAAACTTCTTCTTCACCGTCGAAGCATCGAAAATCAGTCGTACAACTCTGATCTGGAAGGCAGTGAATTGGTGATACGCGAGATAACGAAATTGTTTGTGACAATTTTCCCGCAGAATCACTTTTTCGTTAGTTTTGACTTCATTCTATCCGTGATATTTCATCAATCCGTCAAACTATCCTCTTTCAGCGCTATAATTTGTGTTCTTCATAAGTTCATTATGATTGTTGGAGTTCAGATTTTCGATTGGACGTCTACCTACTTCATCAACGTGAGTACCTTTACCTACTTTTATCTGGTGATTCCCTCTTCCAGGCTTTCCGGGTTTTTCTACAAATGTGCCTTACTGCATTAGGTACCTAAACCATATAGGTACCTACTCACCGGTACTTTCAACTACTCTGAGCCAGTAGACATAGCTAACTGCCTAATGTGCGGATGCAAATTTATGTTTTAGATTCCGGATAACAGGCTACGAACTGTGTGTCAATGACGTCTTTTCTGAACAAATAAGGTGAATTTCATTCTTCTTGCCAAGAAAACCCATTATCACTTCATCATTCATGAAATACTACTACGATCGGTACTTGTGTAAAATTTTATGTACGCATTTATAAGAATGAATGAAATAAATTATAATAATTGTATTCAATAAAACGTGATACGTATATTAATTGATTTTTTCATCTGCCTACACATTTCTCCAAGTCAATCTTATGTTGCAACAACTCGGTTCTTATTTTCTCCTACCTACCTATGCTGATTATGGTGCAAATAAAAATAAATTTGTAGGTAAATAATAAGAAAGAATTTTCAGCATGCACGGAAATATCTGAGATGGTAACGAAACTTGTAGGCTGAAATAGCGACGTCCTGCGATGGATTTGTTTGGGACCACGAATAATGAAATGGTTCACAATTTCGTTGTCTTTTCTCACTCCCGTATGATACCTACGAGAAGGTGCGCACCAAAGATCGTGACGTGTAAAAACTCCAGCAAAACACGGACGAAAAAATTACAGCTCGACGGAATAGGAAAAATAACCAATGGCGTAAAGAAAAGAAAAGAAATGGCGTAAACGAAGATCAAACCGTTTAACCAGCCAAAATTGAGCGATCAGCGCCAAACGCCGGATGAACCGAGGAAGGCGTTGATCGCCTCTGGTGAAATCCATTTTCTCGGTTCAGTAGTTGAATCGGCCCTCGAACTACGATCAAAATGTTGGTGAAAACGGCCCTTAGAGGGAAAAACAATCGATCATGGATAAGTATGTCCATTGTTTCTATCAATAAACAGAATTTTTTTCTGAAAAAAAAAAAAAAAAAACTCGGCGCTGCGCGCCTCGGCGGGGCTTCGCCCCCTGCACCCCCGGATGATTTCCGCTTAGAGCCTAATGGCTAAAATGTGACATACCTTGAAAAGGTTTTTGCTCCCTCTCCCTCTTCATCTTTCTTCCACTGTAATATTTAGATACCTCCTTATTCATAATAACATCAGGTTGTCAAGCATATTTGTCGTCAAGCATATGATAAATCATAGCGCTACTTTCCTGTCGCTTTTTCCTGTCGCTTTTTACTGTCGATTTTCCTGTTGTTTTTCGGCGGGGGGGGGGGGGGGGGGTCCCCATCGCTAAAACCTTTTCAAGGTTTAAAAAAAAACTCTGATTGCACGTAATATATCGCAGTATTCTAGAGAACCTTGCTTCATAGCTACCGATGTGTAGCTATGGTTTTGTTTTACTGGACAAAAATCCAACCTCCAAGAAGCTGTGAGGTACCTTATTCAAGCGCCCAAGAATGGAGGATGATTGCAAAGACACAAGCTTCTCTCACTACTCACACAGCTGATCTTATTTGCCAGACTTTTTTCCATCGTCATTTTGTGATCTGAAGAGACTGTGTTCAAACTTCAGCAGTCCAGGAGAGACGTTTGCTTCTTCACTCACAAAGCTGGTCAGACTTCCTTGACTTATTGCCAATCACTCAATGGACTAAGAGATCTAACTTCCCTCACTTACTTTCCAATTCCTTCCAGTGTCTCTAATAAGCTGAGATCTTGTTTGTCTGACCTACTTCCAATAATTCTGTGATCAAGAGACTGTGTTCAAAACTTCAGCAGTCCAGGAGAGACGTTTGCTTCTTCACTCACAAAGCTGGTCAGACTTCCTTGACTTACTGCCAGTCACTCAGTGGACTGAGAGATCTGCCTTCCCTGACTTACTTTCCAATTCCTTCCAGTGTCTCTAATAAGCTGAGATCGTTGTTGCCTGACTTACTTCCAATAATTCTGTGATCAAGAGACTGTGTTCCAAATTTCAGCAGTCTAGGAGAGACGTTTGCTTCAACGTTGACAGAGCTGGACAGATTTCCTTCACAGGCAGCCAATCACTCTGTAGTGTGAAAGATCTGATTTTCCTGAATTACTCCCAGTCCCTTCCAGTCCGACGTACCTTATTCAGTGCCCAAGAATGAAAATTCCAAAGACAGAAGATTCCCTCACCGCTCAAACAGTTGTTCTTATTTGCATACTTAGTTCCAGCCATTCTGCGGTCTAAGAGATTCCATCGTTCACACAGCTAGTCAGATTCCCACCACTTACAGCAAATCACACTGAGGTCTGAGAGATCTGACTTCCCCAGACTTACTTCCAGTCTGAAGTTACCTTATTCAGCAGCCAAAGATGAAAATTCCAAAGGCAGAAGATTTCCCTCATTACTTACACAGCTGCACTATTGCTCCCAACATGATTGGAATTCGGATTGTCAAATCTGACCTACGAACCAATTCCATGAAAATCGAAAAATTTACTGCTACGCGAGCTCCACTCAGTACCTGTCCCGTACGCAAAGACAACTCATTGAGGCAAGGAACAATGTATTTATGAAGTTGTAGGTTGCTAAAACTAACCATTTTAAAGTTTGAGAACTTTTGGTTGAATTGACAAGGTTTTTCTCAGGCAAGGGGGGGAGGTGTGCCTGAGTTTTCTTTTTTTTCAATTTTTAATCGACAGTAGACCTTATCCTGAGATTTTTGACACCAGCCCATTCTCTTTTTGGCTAAGTAGATATTTTTCTATGATTTTTCAAAGTTTCGAATGTTTATGACGTCACGCGCCCCTCCCGCCTGGGTGGGACCCCCTAGCCCACTGTGACGTCATGAACATTCGAAACTTTTAAAAATCATATAAAAAAGGTCTTTTCTCGCTGGACGGTCGCGGTTGACGTCAAAATTCTCAGAATGAGGTCTAGTTTGGATTAAAAATAATAATAAACAGTTTTTCCGACCCATGCGTACACCCCATTGTTGTTCGATTTTAATGATTCCAGCGACAATATTTTAGTTTTTCAATTCTCTAGGTATATGCGCTTATGATTTCAAAAATCCTTGAAATTTTCAAATTTGGGTTCAACTTTTTAATTATTTTTAACTATTTGAGTTTTACTTTTGGAGTCGAGAAATTATAAAAATAAGAAGAATGCCACAAGAACATGGAAATTGGATGATTATTTCTGACTCTTCACACAGTCAGAAGTTCGACTCATAACAGGTTCAAATGGGCCAACTATACCCTAATTCACCCTGCAAGACCGAATTAGTGGTCTCTAAAAAGAATTTGGACGTTATTTAGGTAATCATCTAGAGCCTACTTAGAATTCGATCAATTTTGTACTTTTGTATTTGAGAATCTGCACTTTTATGGAATTTACGTCAACACATGCGCACACGCTACCATTAGTCTATCAGCAATGAAACTCAGTCCCACTGTCTGGGGACTCCCTAAAACTTAACTTTTCTGAAAATTTCGTTACATCCATACTATACTCCTGCTCAAAATTAGAGCACCACCATCTATTTCTTCATTTATCCCATTCTTCTTTCCCTTGCCAAGTTTTTATCCATTTGCACACATTGTTAGCAAACACAGAAGAAAAAGGAACCAAAAAGGCACAAATTCGAGAAAAAAAGATTGTTTTTAATAAATTAAAGAAACATTTACTTCTTGTGGTAAAACGATAAAAATTGAAAATGTGTAAAAAAGGTTGGAATTATGCCAGTTTACTTTTCAATACTTGGTATTACCTCCTCTAGCTCGGATGTGGGCTTGAAGCTTTCGACCCATGCCTTTAATCAAGCTTTGGGTATCCTCCTGGGGGGATATTGTCCCACTCCTCTTTCGCTGCTGTTTCAGCTGCTGGAGATTGTCTAATGGTGGATCTCTGGCTCGAATTCTTCTTTTCAGCACGTCCCAAACATGCTCTATCGGATTTATGTCTGGGCTCCTTGGTGGCCAGTCCAAGATACAAAATTCATAGGGAAGAAGGAAAGAGACAAACGAAAAAAATGGATGGTGGTGCTCTAATTTTGAGCAAGAGTGTATATTTTCATAAAATTCAAAAGCGCAAAATTATTGTGATTATTGTGAGTTATTATGTGTAACATTTATCATATTACACAAAATTGTTGTGAAAATTTTGAATTCCTAAGGACCTCAAATCTTGAAGTGGAAACATTGGACAATCGTCGGACCAATAGACAAACAGAAAGACGGAATCAAAATTGTTCAAAGTGCTCTGAAACGTTGAATATTTGTGAACATTTTACTGTGCAAGTACAAAGGTTTTGTACCTTCGGTGGTGGGAGGAAAAAAATGTACGTCATGTGGGACACGATGTATAATAATTTAGAAGGTTCATTTTCTTCGCCACATCGTGATCGACGTCGACCTCATTATACGACATCCCCTCTCACGAGAATGAAGGAAAATCCGTAAGGGCGAGAGAAAAGGGAGGAAATCCCTTCGAAAGGGCATAAAAAGTCGTTATGGTATCGCCCCCTCCACTCTTCCCCTACCTTATCGCCCCCTTTCAAATCCCCTTTCAGAGCGCGAGGGCATAAACACCGCCTCCTATTAAATAAATGAACTGACACGTCGGGGGTGATGAATGCATTTTCAATAAGAGATGAAGGAAAATCTTCGTAGATCCTTCCGAAGAAAATCCTTTTCCGCACTCCCCCTAATTCAACAGTTTCTCCCTCACAGCTTTCGAAGAAAACAGTTTTTTTTTCCGTTCCGAATGAGCCAAAGTGGTAATAAATATCTTGCTCCCTCACAATCAAACACGGAAGCTTTGTGCAGTAGGTCAAAAAAATGTTGGTACCCCAAAATCGAGAATTTCACTCGCATTTGTGCCGTTAAGAACAACTAACTACCTATACAGCGTGTCCGAGGAAGATACGACCAAACTTCAGGGGTGGATTTTGCAAAAAAAGATTTTGCAAAAAGTAATTGCATCAAAAAGTGCCTCGTAGAAACTTTTTAAATGCTTCGTTTTCGAGTTATTTCACTTTTTAAGGTTTTTTCGTATATTCAACCTGTTTCACTTTTTTGGCCACTTGAAGCCAAAACTATAAAACTAAATGTATGGCTACTTAATGATAATTCTTAATACAAGTACCTACTTAAATTAACTTGAAAACTAAAACTTAATTCTAACTTATAACTAACTAATATATGTGAAACTAAAATTTATAACTAAAAGCTAATAACTACTTAAATTGTTAATGTTAATAATAAAATGTAGGTAGGTACTTACCTGTGAATGATGAAATAGGCCTGAAAGACAACAATAAGAGTGTTGTGTAGTGTAGTGCCCTCAAGAGGTGAATTATCTCCTCTGGGGATTAACTTTATCTCAGGACCACCAGCTACTTCTCTTATCTGCCTGCAAGAGCCAACCTGCAGGACCTTCACTTCACTTCTGCCTAATAGTTAGTTACAAGCCAGCCTTCCTGTGATTCAGTCTCCTACTGCACAGTCTGCTTCAAAATGATTAATTCTCTGTTGAGAAATAAGTTCTGCAACTCAGTTTTGAAGTTGATAAGTCTTTTGAGAAAAAAGAAGGTCTGTTCAAATTTGAAGTTCTACCCAGTGCCATCAAAATCACCTACCTATCAACATTACAACTCCAGCTCACCACAAGCATAATCTAAAGGAGGAAGCAAAACCACTGTTTGTGGTAATTGTATAACTTACTTTCTATTATCAAGAGCTCAGTAGGTAGGTAGGATAAACTTTGTTTTCTTTTGTTCTAATAAACCTTTTTGGTTTGGCTGTGGGAAGACAAGGTGTTATCATTTCCCCTTCTTCTACAGCTAACATTCACTAAAATGACTATAGCTCATTTATTTTTCTTGCAAATTCAAATCTGATTACACCATTGAGAAGAACGTTAAAGTTCCCATCAGATGAACTACAACAAACATTTTAAACCTTGCATCTAGTTACATTTTTCTAGCCCAAAATTAAAACTTTGCAATTTTCGAGTTTTTTGACGAAATTTTCAAGTTATGTTCATCTATTTTCTTAAGAGAAAAATCAATGCGTTTTCAACCAAAAAATCTCAAAATCTCAGCTTTCTAACGATGTAATTAAAAAATGTTTTTCAGCGGAACTTGGGGAGAAATGTGTGTTTTAGAACGCGGAAAACGTGCATTTTTTCCTCCGCTGCCTCCACCCCCGTTCAAATTTTAGATCACCGAAATGCAATGGATGTTTTTCTTCAAGTGGTTGGTGGTAACAATGGCGAAGCCGTTTGTTCTTTGCAGACGAGTGATCTATACAGAAAAATAATAAACCTCGTGTAATAATTTGCAGCGTTTTTAAACTAAGACGACATGCGCTATTTTAACTGCATAATTAAATGCGATTATCGTTTGTAGGTAATAATCTGAATTGTAATAAACACCATTCTAAGCCTAATAAAATATCACTCAAGAGAATGATATATCGTCGGTGAAACAGCAACATGCTATGAGTCAATTTTTGACCAAAATGAGTTAGGCATCATTCTCTATAAAAATTCAAAAAAATTTCCTCCTAGAACTCCTAGGGGTTGTTTTTTCGAGAAACTGACTTCTCCAGTCGATCCGGCTCTCAAAATTTCTGTAAAGAATGATGCCTAACTCATTTTGGTCAAAATTGACTCATACATAGAATGTTGCAGTTTCACTGACGGTATGAGTCCATGCTAGTAGAAATTACGCACGATGATGAAAGAAGTAATTTTTTTAACGAGCTACAGGTGTTGCAGGAATTCCCGCCGCTGGAAAGTTGAATTTTCTCGCAAGTTACGGATTTCCAGCGCTGGAAATTGTTCAAAAGAAAGTGCGGGATATTGGCAGCCCGCCGCCATCTTCCTCCATCACTCGGATGGCAGTTATCAGCAGATACCCTTGGCGTCCCTCGACAACCAGTAGATTGGAAAATCAACTGACAAAACAAACAGGTAGCCAAAACTGTACAAAAAACCTAGCACACAATGGTATTAATTTTACAAGACTTTTTTTTCACCTTCTGCCTGATTACAAAACTTCCCTTCATCGGTAGTGAAGAATCGAAATAATTTATCAAGTTATAAATAAACGAGTAGGTAAAATGTAATTTTAATTTAATTTCTCCGTGCTATAGATTGGGTAGTTCGTATTTATCTTCGTTTGTGGTCCGTTTATCGAAACGACACTGTAATATTAATTTTTGTAAAATCAATTAATTTTCTCTCTTTTCCACGACCCACTTCAATTTTCCAACTCCTCGTTTTCACTACAGTTTCCATGATAACATCACATGTTTATCTCGGAAAATGTTCCTTCTTCTTCTTTTTTTCTGTTGTTTGATGCATCTCCTTCTCAACAGCAATATCAGATCCAGCGTTGCTAACCTAAGGTTTTCCCGTAGATATACGGGTTTTGTCATCCATTCACGGGTCTACGGGAACGTAGGTGGAATCTACGGGTTTTAACATGTTTAAATGTTTTAGGGCTGGGAGTCGTTCTGTGAATTCCGACACGCAAATCTGCAACGTTTTTTTTTTTTCTTAGTTACCACGGACCGATTTCTTAGTTACCACGTTATATCGGCTCCATTTGGGTCTAGTTGTACAAGATGGTCACTGATCAGCTGAGTGAGCTCCAAGGCCATTTTCTCTCCTGTTGAACGCAGGAAGCTGAAATTTGAGAAGCAGGGTCAATGGAGAATGCTGAAGGCGCCTGAGTGGTCACTGATCAGCTGAGTGATCGGCAATCTAATTTCTCCCTTGCGAGGGAAAAACATTAAACATGATTTAATGTTTTTCCCTCGCAAGGGAGAAATTGAACAGAGAGTTTCCTGTTTCAAATGTGTCTTAGTCAATTTTTGGCTGATTAAAAAAATCAAAAATTTCAAATTTTGTTCGGTACAAAATTCAAATGTCAATAAGGTTAAAACCCCCAATGGCGGACAGGTACCCAATGGCGGACAGGTGCCTCTATTTTATTGAATAATAAGACTTCTATCGTTTTCATGCAGCTCTCACTCGTTATGAGCAACTACAGTTATTTCCAACATGTGATCGGAATGCAGCGGTAATAAGCCGAACAAAGCGTCTGGTTACTCGTGTGAAGTGAACATGTGATTTTATAGTTCTTGAGGCGACCGAAGTTAGCAGTTTGCTTAAGGAAGATTGCCGTCCAGATTAAGGTATGTACACGTTATTTTTCATTACTTTTCTTAACAATGGTGTTCATTGTATTCTTGAACATTGTAGAATGTGTTTATAGTGAAATTTTTCGAGAAATATCACGTTTTTTGCGGAAATTAAAGGGTGTCCGCTATTAGGTTATAGAATTTGCAGTAAACCCCAATCCGGACACCCCTGTCCGCTTTGGATCAAACACGATTTTTTTGTTAAGAAGATTTTTTCACGTAAATCAGCTCATTCTGGGCTGCAGAAAAGGGAGGAATTCGTTTCAATAAGTTATAGTATGTCAGTCCAAAGTCGGACAGGGGTTGTCCGGGACTGGACTTTATGATGTCCGCCATTGGAGAGAGGTGTCCGGGATTGGATTAGGTTTGATGTTCACGATTGGTTCCTTGAAAAAAAAAGAGCCTGAGAGTGCGTATTTTTGTCGTCGTATTGGGCTAATTCCTTTACTTATATGGGTTAACAACTTAATTTTAAATCAGAGTTGTCATTATTCGCGTGGTCTAATAATATTACTATTCGTACTTAGCAGCATCATAATAAGTACATCTTTCAGCATTACGATACCACAATTTTCCCATCGATTAGCAGCATTTTCTAATGTCATTTTCAGAAAGAAAACCAATGCCAAAAGGATATGAAGTGTCGTAACGAAACCCTCACCATCGCCCCCTTACACCGAGGAACAGATGAGAGCAGCAGTCCACAGGTGTTGGAGGAAAACCTATGGCTGCTGCTGCTGCTCGTGACAACTGTGTGTCCCTAGAAACTTCTCTCCTTACAAAGCTAAAGGGCTCCGGCCCTTGGAGAAGAAGATGGGCCCCAAAACAATTTAACGTCACACGAGGAAAGTTTATTGAAAACTGGATCCTATCAATATCAAAAGCAGGATTCCCAACCACGAGAGTGGAAACTTCTGGATAGCGTACAACGCCTTTTAGGCGAAATCCAGAGGGAAAATCCTTTCACCAAAAACAGGCCGGGGAAAAAATGGCTTGAGTGCTTCCTAAAACGCCATCCATCTGTCACTCTGAGGACTCCACAAAACCTCACAAATTCAAGAGCTTCCATTAAGCACATCAAATCCTCGAGTGGTCAAGCGTGTTTACAGCTACCTGGTGGAGAATGATTACGCTCAAATACTCCATGATCCTATGCGAGTTTTTAATGCGGATGAGAGTGCGTTCTTCTGTGCCCTAAGGGTGAGAAGGTCTTGGCTCAAAAAGGGAAAAAGACCATTTACCAACATGTAAATAATGATGAGAAGAGTTGCATTACTGTGCTAGTCACAGCAAACGCTGCCGGCCAATTCGCTCCTCCACTGTTGGTGTTTAAATACGAAAGGATTCCTAGCGAAATACTGGATGGAGTAGACCCTTCGTTTGGAATCGGAAATCGGAGTCAGGTGGTTGGATGACAGGTGCTACTTTTTGACCGACTTCAACGCGCGAAGGCGCGCGAAAGAGGAGGTACTCAATTCGGGTTGTCGTGGGACGACAATTTTTTTTTTTTTTTTTTTTTTTTTTTTTTTTTTTTTTTTTTTTTTTTTGTATGTCGAGTCGCTTGCATTTGTTTATTCTGGTACCAATCTGTCTGATTCTTTTTGAAATGTGTTCTACCAGTATCCGTGGTGGTCCCATTTCAAACAGATTTCATTTTGCTTTGTTGAAGTATCGAAAATCTGTGATGGAAGTTTGAAAAACGTGGTTCCTGTTTTCGGGAATATTGGTCCGCATTCACTCTTCTTGCCCTGTAACTCCGACTGAGTCGATGGAGGGCCATTTGTGTATAGTCAAATTGAAGGTCTGATTGTAAGCTTCAAATGATATGCTATATGAGGGGGTTCCGATGACTAAAAGGTGCTGCGGGGATGAGAAACGGGGAAATTTTAGTGGCTTTTAGGTCAGAACCTGCATGAGCCGTATCAAACGTGTCTACGAATGCTCAGTATGTGAGTTTTCCTACCAAGTATGAGCGATAATTTAGTAGTGTTAGTTAGGTATTCTACCAAGTGGGTGTAGCACATAGCTCCCTCATTCATAGTATGGTTGGATATCTAATGGTATAGGAGATCGTCAAAACTGCATAGCGCCCTACCAAATATGAGGTATATAG
>CM019170.2:5198303-5288149 GCA_009739505.2 Apolygus lucorum | reverse complement strand
TTTCTCGGTTTCTAATGAACCGATTTTGCTCAAAATTGGAGGTTAGTTAGGGACTAACTTCTAAGAGACACCCTATAAAGTTTCAATCAAATTGGTCAAGCAATAGCCGCTGCGCATGCGCGAACTTTAATTTATTGTTACAACCAAAACTTCCGCAACTATTCAACCAATTTCGATGAAATTTTCAGGGATGTGTGGGTTAGGTCCTAGATGGTGATCGCTAAATAAATTCTACGTTGAAAATACGAATATCATACTACTCGTGCCCACACTTACTTCCAGGTTCCCGTGTAAATTGCTTCTTTTATTGTGTGATCAAATGTTGTGGTCTGCAGGTCAATTAATGTTGAAACCAAATTGACCCCTCATCACAGTCTCTTTTGCATCTTTCTTTCTGTCATCGAGTTAGTGGTCCACAGGTCAGTTTTGAGATGAAAATTGGAACTTCGCGTTTTTTGAATGCGCCGAACTAGGATTTTACAATGCGAATTTACACATTATAATAAACCATTATAAACATTAATACCTGCAACCCTATCCCGCATATTATCGCCAATATTTTGGTATTCAATAATTCTTTGAATCATAATTTCTTCGCCAACTTATTCTATACGTCCATGTTACAATGAGTGAGGAAGCTATACTGCCCACCCAACTTGGCAGACGTTTTTCAATTTTCAGCATACCATACCAACATACTGTATGCACAGGGTTCGCTTCGAATATGTTAGGAGTCAATATTCACGTTCTACTCGTCTCCACGAACTCATAGAGTACCCACACGGCTATTGATGTTTTTTTTTCAATTTTCAGCATACCATACCAACATACTGTATGCACTGGGTATGTTTTGAAGATTTTAGGAGTCCATATTAATTTTCTACTCGTTCCCACAAACTCATAGAGTACCCACACGGCTACTGCATTTCTGGTACAACAAATATACGCACGTTTTCATTATATGAGCCCCTGAAAAGCCAAGTGGCATAAGTCAAATTTCGGATGAAACGGAGATAAGTGCGGAAACCTAATAAGAACATTCAGCTTCGTTTATTGGCCTAGTGGCATAAGTCTAGCGCTTCGAGAATAGCCCAAGAGAAGGCATCACAAGTTCGATGGGCAACATAAATTAAGGAGTTTTTCAGTAAGCTGGACGCAACAAATGCTTCATCTCAAAAACAGATTTCCATGACTTATGCCACTTGGCTTTTCAGGGGCTCATATAATATATATAATATATATTATATATTATATAAATGTGTATACATACTTTTTGATTTTTGGACAATTTTCATTTTTGGACAGAAACTTCAGGAATCGTTTCAGAATGTTCCAAAACGGGTGAAAAAAAAAAAAAAAATCGAAAAATTCCAGTCTAAAAATGTTGATCTGTTCCCTGTATATGATTATGTTCCCAAGTCTTCATTTTAGTGTTTACCTTTAAACTTAGGTTTACTTTTTATTTTTTGTTATTGTGGTAGAAATGTATAACTATGTGGTTGCACAAGATATTATGAAGGAATAAAATAACATTTCCCCCATATGGCATGTAAAACAACTTATAATGTCCTGTAATAAGACTGGGAGAAGACGACCTCTGAAGGTCAGAGCGATTGCAGAGCACCTCGATGGCGTATTCTCATGTGGCACCTCCTCAAATCCGTTAAACGGCGCTGACGGGCAAAAATAAATAAATAAATAAAAATACACCTTCCAGAGCAAACAAGATGAGATCGAGCAACACCTAATTTACAACACCTGGAAACTAGTTTGTATTCGAAACTCAAACGCTTCCTACTATTTTAACTCCATTTAGACCCCGATTTATACCTACATTTTGTTGATTCGTCCAAGATTGAGATCTAGAAAAAGTTCTTCCTATAAATCGCAGAAAGTTAACAAGTAAACAAGAGTAAAGAGTAAAAAGTGAAAAAAGTAAATAAGAGTAAATTTTGGGAGTTCGAACAACTAAAAAGATTTTTAATTGGCAAATTTTGAAAGGTTGTTTGATCAAATTTCAAACCATTCAAATTCCAAAATGTGCGCAAAAATTGTTATATAAGCTTCTAAATTATAGCTTCCACTTGAACAGGTAACGTCACATACAATCCTGAGTCGGGCTCACTAACACTTGAGTCAAGGAAGCGAATGGTCAGAGATGCTGAATAGATTACTGATCACAACATTCCATTCTTAGGCTAGACCCCAACTTCCCTAGGAGAGCTAGGGTCCAAGATCGGGGTATTGAATGTTCCAAAATTAACTTTTTTCGTTCCGATTTTGAACTTCTAAAACGCCTTTTGTCGAATCTCAGTTCAGAAACCCTGTAGTTTTGCCGTTGACTGTTCATTTTAAAGTCCCTCTTCAGTTGGCTTTGTGCGTATAATTCTGTTTGTCAAAAGAACCCATGAGAATGAAACACGTTTTCCCACAAAGCGGTTTCTCGTTCCAATATTTGCTTTTCTAATGTGTCTCGCGACGTCAACCGGTCTCAGAGCGTCGAATTTCCACCAGAGGAAAAACTCTTTTGCCCGAAAATTCATTACCAGAGGACGAGAGTTGAACCCCCTGTTTGTCTTCCTATCGAAAAGCACTGTAACCAAATATAAAGTGTCTGGTGTCCTTAATCCTGTTTGCATTATTGCTCGACGCCTTGCGCCAACAGGCTGAGCTGAAATCAAACAGGAAGCGGAGGGTTCTGTTTGGTTTGGCGAAGGGTATTTACTCATATAGGGTTCCCGACCCTACAAGAGGGCCTCGATTGACCCATCCATACCGCATCTGGTCCATGAATAATAATATTATTATATGCTCGGCTCGTCTAATAACAATATTATGGCGCACGATTCAGTCGTGGAATACACTTGAGAATAATTAAGTACCAGAATTAGGTACAACGAGTCTCTCACAAGGTTGGATCTGGAAACAGAATTTGATGATCGGTGTTTTTCAATCATCTTTCATTCAATTTTATAACATTTTTCAATTATTTATAACATTTAATTAATTTTGAACTTCAGTAAATTACCTATGCATGCTTTAACCCATCAGCGCTCGTATAATTTTTTGTTCGGATTAGGAGGTAGTTCAATCAACTCAGCAGTACAGGAATAATTTTTAAAAATTCCAAACAAGGCCAATTTAGCGAGATTGACGGCTGCGCTGGGCACCTGAGACACGGGTACTAGGTACCTTGGTGTACCATCTCCGACTCGAGTTGTACGTAAATGACATCAAATTTGTTAACCAAATAATTTAATTTTAATCAAGTTTGAAGTCATGAATTACGTATAAAAATAGATACATTTTTAAATTATTATAATTTCGAATGAAATAATATAAAATAGTCGATGATATGAATTTTTTATACATGGTCCTCACTTGAGGCTGGCAGTTGTATCCTGCACACTGCACTTCCTATATATGACTTCAGTATGAATGACAAAATGATCAGAGCCGTCAAATTGTACGTCGTCAAGTACTCGCGGTGAAGATATAGACCTTCCTGAAGGTCTAGGTTTTATTCGGCACAGAGGATGTTTCGTGAGGTATGTCTCCACTAATTCTCGTCTGAACTGTAAATGGATTTTTTCATGATTCGATTTTTTAGCCACTCGCTTTTTCAGTTAGAAGAATCCAGGATTTGATTAAAAGAGGCTGATTTCGTTGACTGAATATGAGGTTCTACGTGTTGATCATCAACTTCAATGAAGCCACGAACCCTAACATTCCCAATCATTATAACTGTTTCCCTCATTTCTAAACTCTTCGTCAGTAAGAACATCAGGTTGGTGGACATACAAGTCGATGGTCATATTACCTTCAGGCGGGTCAATGCCGTTTCCAGGGCATCTTGAAGGGAAAAGCCTGTCCTGCTATGAAATATTGTTAGCCGTAGAGCCCAATCTATCCTATAAAGCCTACCTGGCCTGAAGATTGAGCAATATTGACAAGCCGTATGAAATGGTGGAATAATTACAAATACGCCTGCGAAGCCCTATGGCATCACGCGAATAAATTCACTTCCCAAGAACGCTGGGTTATTACGAACTCGACAAAATCATCCTCTTTTGTACATAAACATCTATAGAACATCGAAACATGAATAATATATCGAAAAAATACAGTAAAATTAATTTCTGCAACGAACTTCGCAATAACTCCACTTCGACAAGAACATACATTTACAGATCCACTTTGCACAACACTGGATGAGTTTCCAAACATTAATGAACGAAGTAGTGCATAGGAGAACATTCCAGAACGAGAAGATGGTCAAAATTAAACAATAGAGTCGAAGGTTCATTAAAAATCACAAAACTTGGCAGCTTCCCCCAGCGAAGCCATATGGTTGCGCTGGGCGCTGATGAGTTAAGTATGAGTTTATTAATAAATATATAATACGCATTTTCAGCCTTTAAAAAAAATTGATTTGGTTGCTTTGATTCTCAGCCCTCTTAAACTGTAAATCAGGCATCTGAAGCACTGTTTTGTAGGAATTTGTTATATATCTAACACATAAGCTGCCAAAGTGCAAATTTAAAAAAACTTGTTTCAAACTATGTTTAAAACAGTTGTAAACAGCCTAAAAATAAGTTTGTCTCACAGAAGGAAAAAACGTTTTAAACTGTTTTAAACAAAACAAAAAACTGGCCTTTTGTATTAATTTTTTTTAAACTACGGACGGTAGACATACGGTTCTACACAGATCATTTAATAATTATTATTTTACTCCATTTTTTTCCAGAAATTTTTCTTCTAGCCTCTTTTTTATATCGTGATGTGACGGTCAAAAACACCTTAGTAACGTGATGCAATTTCTTATGCCAAGAAGTAACGCTCGTTCGTGATGTGACGCTCGCAAACCCCATCGTGGCGTGACGCCCGTGACGTGACGATAACATACAAAAACTTCTTGTGAATCATTATTTGATGATAAAAACTTTTTTTTTTTTTTTTTTTGCAAACAGGAATAACTAACACAGGAAATAAATGTTTTGGGTCATTCTCGATTTTAAAGTCTTGTGTTCTCATTTTGATTTCATGTAGTTAACTTTTCATGCATAAAAATTTAAATTTTGCGTACTTCTAAATAAGTAAGTCTAAATAAGGTTTGTTGGTATAATTTGAATTTTTTTGAACTTTCCTTTCAAAATATGCCAATTCACAGAACTTTTGAGTCGTCTGAATTCCCAATATTTACAATGATGTTGCTTAGTATGTACTGTTGGTTCATACGTAGGTGGATACGCCGTTATTGCCTAGCTTTCGGAAAATACTTTTTTTTTAATTGCAAACAAAATTGTATGCCTTATTAATATACCTCGGCAGGAGAGTTTGCTTGAAGGTTTGATCCATTTTTTTTTACTACTGTAAGATTTTGTGTCCAGCTTCTCTTGCTTGAATCTGTTTATCGTAATTTTCAAGCCCTGATGATGGAAATTATTTTCCGAAAGCTATTCAATAACGGCTTATGACCCTGAAATGATAGAAAGACCTTGCGTATAAGGTTTTATTGAGCACAATAAAACAGTTTTACCAGTCACCAGTAATGAAAGAAATGCTAGAAATTAGAGTTTTGGGAAATGATGATACCAAGCGACTTGAAACATACCTAAGTATGTCAAACAGTTAATGATTAATGATGATGAAATCTCTCCATAGACCCCAGATGTGTTTAAGAGAAACAAATTTTCAGCAATAAATCTTGAATCTAGTGCTTCATTTAGCTGATTAGTGGCATGATAACTCAGTTATAGTTTGCGGTAGCTAGGAAACCCGGACTTGCTTTGTTTGAGGGCGAGACTGGAAGAAGAAGACGAAGATGATTGTGGTGATTGTAACAAATAACGAGTTTTTTAGTAGAGATCAAGCAGAAACGAATCCATTCATATTTTGGGATTTCACAGAACAAACGAGAAACTGCTTCAAATGTGTTAACTTGACGCCTGTTTAGTTGGTTCTGCCATGTTGAGATTCTGGACTTCAGTTCGAAATGGAGGATTTCTGCCAATTTCTAATCGCCCTGGGTTCGACATAGCAAGGACCTTCTTCAAGAAAGGACAAGCGGCTGAAAAATGTGAGGAGACCGGAGTATCTTCCGAAGGTACCAAAATCCCTCGTCGGCAGCCGTACTCGCCCTTCCCGAAGCCCAAGAGCCTGGTGGAGTTCGCCCTGGTGCGAATGGACGACCTCATCAACTGGGGCAGGAAAGGGAGTTTGTGGCCGATGACTTTCGGTTTGGCCTGCTGCGCCGTAGAAATGATGCACATGGCGTCTCCTCGCTACGACATGGATCGGTATGTAACTTGAATTACCCTCAGATCACCTAAAATAAGAAAATCTGCTTAACGCCTACCGCGTAAGTAGTTTAAATTTTAGCCAAATTTAGTGCAGAGCCTTTAGTCGAAGGTATAGGTATAGGTATAGAAATACTTAATTCTATCAATAAAATGCAAAAAAATCTTCACTACCTACCTATAACAATATTGTTTTTCAATAATTGTTTGTTGACGTGTAACTGTAATAATGAAAGCCTTGAAGAGTATAGGCTTTATTCAGCGTAAAACGTGGCACAAGTATAACGCATGAATGTGAAATGAGAAATTGGGAAATTTGGTACCTAAGAGGTAACAACCCGTAATGTAAGTAATGGATTATAACATTCTCCCCTTCTGATTAACTAACAAAGTCCTCCAAGTATTTAGGCGGACGCCTGTTCCTTTGAGATCTTCTCGTAACTTAGTGTGTGGATTATGCAAGAGATTTTGATCCTTTGAAGGGTTTGGGTCCGTTTGCTGCTGTGAAACTGGACTTGAGGCTCACGTTCTAGTGGATGTGACGACGGATCTTCCCGTATACATTCTTGAGATACGGAGTAATGAGCATCTCCCGTGGGTGCCAAATGTCGATTAGATACTGTGGTTTCTCTTCCATCAGGTAGCCTATCATGCGAGTAGTCTTAATTCGCCTCCAACAGCTCAACTTCTATGACTGCTGGATCGTACTTACTGTTGAATGGTGGTAACGATTTCATCAGTACCTTGCCAGGCGTAGACAGCCATGTTGGAAGTGAATGCCCGTTAATTGACTTCCTGGTGTGGCTGAACATTCGTTCGTGTGGTGTAGCATTGGTGGCCGTACACAGTAGAGATCTGACGGAATAAAGGGCTTGAGTGAAAACTAGTTCCCATTGACCAGTTCTCAGACCAGCAGTGCATAGAGCCATTAAATGGCTCTAAAATTAAAAATACAAATTTTGTACTGCTTTCCATATCTCACCGTTGAACCGCTCAACTTGACCATTTCCACGAGGATTATAGGCGGTGGTTCTAGATGTGGCTACTCCTTGTAACAAACTCAACAACAAGCGCGTTTTCCAGCCCTTATCAATAGGATGTTGTATGTATCGACCTGCGGTATGAAGAAATTGTCAAATATCGGGACATCCAGAAAGAAACGCTGTTATTGCCTAACTTTAGGAAAATATATTCCCTTCATCAGGGCTGTTCGGCAGCCATACATGAGGAGAGAGCACCAACCAACTCATCTCACTATCTGGTTCTCATTAACTTTAAAGAAAGTCAAAAACTTTCAAAATGAATAAATATAGCATCAGGCCCACAACACAAACAAAAATAATGGACTTCCCCGGCGTATAAAAGGCAACAATATAATGTGGTAAAAAAATAATAAAATACCTACATATATATATATTGGGGAAAAAACAAAAAATATATATCGGGGATATGACTCTCTCCATCTTAACTCGGTCGAAAAGGCCCCCAGCCTACACCCTCAGACCCAGAAAATGTAAAAAGATATAATTATACCTGTACTACCCCCCAACTCGAGGATCAGTCGATGAGCGAACGCTGTCCAAGCAGAAACTATCTTATAATTATTATCGTGGTCGCTGTGTCTCAGGGAGTTGGTTTTGTTTTATTGTAATTCGGTCAAATATCGGAAATGTCATTATCCTCAATAATAATAAATCAGTAAAGTATTCGCGAGTACGTGTTTCACTATGGATCCTGATGACGTTGAAGAAGGAGAAATCAGATTCGATGGGTGTTGATGATTTCCCTAATTACTCCAGGGCTTCTTTACATGTGTAACAACCACATATCAATCAAAGTTTAACAAAACCAGTTAGGTCTTGATTCCAAAATGTTATTGGGCATGCGTGGTTGCACATAATACAGTATGCAATAGTATGAGCATAAACAGCGGTTTGCTCAGAAACACCAGCTCTGATTACTTTGGTTGCAACAATTAGATGAGTAGATGAGTTTCATCTCGTACTTCACGGGGTAGACCAAACCCGCACGACCGCTCAGTCTTGACGGTGAGGTAGACTCTCTGCGCCGTCCTCAGTCTCTCACCTCTTGAATAAGAAGTTACAGGCAGAACTTTTCCAACATCATTAGAGTTGTAGGTTCGCGTTGACTTTTTGCGAATTTTCAAAAAACGCTGAAATTATTACACAAGTTTTTTACTCTAGAGATCACCCGTCTGCATAGAACGTAGCTTATCCACTAATACTACCTACCTGCAATAACATCGCTATCTGAGAGTGGGAGCCTTCATTACGAAATTTGATTACTTCTTGCTAAGGAACAACACTAGAGTACAACACGAAACTTATTCAAAGGAACGAACAATGATTGTATTTGATTAGCTTAAAATTGAAAGAAGAGCATCGCAAGCAGTAACCATCCGGGGTTCGAGGGGGCTTGCTAGAGTTTTTTTTTTTAAGAGTAATAACGTTTTGAAAATGTAAATAAATTTAATTTTTCAAATTCGTCTATGTTTGTGCTGCTGGGTCTTTAGATGGTACACCATGTGTACAGAAAATTCAACGCCGATTTCAAACAATGGTTCCTTATTGAAAATAATAAACCAAAATGTGATCAATAGTTGAAATTAAATGACTTAAAGTAAAAAAACGTTAGTTTAAAATAAATTAAAAAAATCACAGTTTTCTTGAAGAAAAAAAAATTTTGAAAATCGTACGTCGATAACCGATTGAGTTGAAAATATGCGATTGGAGGCATTTCACTTCATTTTTGATTTAGTGTAACGTTTTTTTTTTTTGCATCTATGAGCGGACCACTCTGAATGCATTATTTTTCATCCTGAATAGATTCGGCGTCGTGTTCAGAGCTTCCCCCAGACAGACAGACTGCATCATCGTCGCGGGAACCGTCACGAACAAAATGGCCCCCGCCCTGAGGAAGGTGTACGACCAGATGCCGGAACCCAAATGGGTCATTTCGATGGGCAGCTGCGCCAACGGCGGCGGTTACTACCACTACTCGTACAGCGTCGTGCGCGGCTGCGACAGAATCATCCCCGTCGACATCTACGTCCCGGGATGCCCTCCCAACGCCGAGGCTTTGCTCTACGGTGTTTTGCAACTGCAGAAGAAGATGAAGAGACACAGTTATTTTCAATCTTGGTATAGAAAGTGAATTTTTATCACCTTGAGAAGTTAGATTACTTTTGAATTATTATCCCATTTGAATTTTGTATAATTTGTATTCTCAATTAAACTGAGAATATAAATGATGATCTGATGATCTCTGATATTCTATTTTTTCTGTTCCTTCGTCAGTGATAAAATAAAACGTTTATTTGAATTAAAACAGTAAATTTTTTATTATTTCAAGACAAGGCCTGTTGTTTCGGCTTCGGGAGTCGATTCTACAATAATTTAAGTAAGAAAATGTCTCTTAGCAATTTTGTTTTAACCCTTGTTTTTCCAAGTTTTTTTCAACATTAAGATTTTTTCGTGTTTCCGACCTTAAAACACTAAAATGAGCATAACTGACTCAATTTCACCGGCACCGTTGGAAAGGGCCACGAATTTCTCATCTTTCACAAAAAATTATTTTTGGGGCCATGATGGGTAAAAAATCGTCTCGTAAAATCATTTTTGTCAAATTGGGAAAATTTACTACTTTTTCTTTTGGTTGTTAAGGTTTTGCTCTAGCATGGTTTTGCACGTACATCAACACCAAAAACTGAACAAAAATTTGTCAGCTTTCCAATGGTATGATCAAAACATATTTTACAATCCGAATTAGGGGGAAAATTTGTGTCTGAACGCGGAAAAGAGTGATTTTTTTAAAACGAGGTTTTGTCGGAGGGATTTCGGGGTCTACTTGATTATCTTTGTGAGTGATTTTGACTGGTTTAACTGCACATAAGTTCGTCAAGGATAAAACGTCATTGGATAAAATCGTCTACGGTGAACTCAATGAATACCTGATGCGCAATAGCATAATTGGGGGAAGACAGTCAGCATACCGCAAGGGATATAGTACCGAAACTGCACTCGTAAGAGTTTGTGATGATATTAGAAAATCCATGGACTCACGCCAGGCCACAATCTTGGTGATGATCGATCTGTCCCGTGCATTTGACCGAGTTCAGCACCAGTTACTGGTCGCTATCCTCCAGTCTGTAGGGATCTCTAAAAATCTAGTAGATTGGTTCAAGTCTTACCTAGCAGATAGATCGCAGTGCACCAAAGGGCCAGATGGAACGATTTCCAAATTTCAAAAGTCAATGGTTGGAGTTCCACAGGGTTCTATTTTATCGGCATTGTGCTTTTCTATCTTCATTAATACTCTGCCTGATACTCTGGAAAGGTGTAAGCATATGATCTATGCTGATGATGTGCAAGTTCACCTATCATCTCCCCTCGACAGGTTGGATGAATCAGTTCAGTTCGTCAACAGAGAATTAGAGAAAATAAGTAGATGGTGCAACGATCATGGAATGTCCATGAATACAAAAAAAAAGTACAGCAATGATTATAGCCTATCCTAGCCTCAGAAATAAGATTTGCTTTGACTCTATATCAAGAGTGGTAATAGATGGCCAGAGTCTAGAGTATGTGGACATTGTGAGGAACCTGGGCATATGGTTTAGTGCTACGCTCTCATGGAAAGATCAAGTAAAAAAAAAGTGTGCAATAATGTTTATGGCTCGCTGTACCAACTTAGACGTATGGTAATTGATTTTCCGTTCCATGTACGACTGCAACTTGTTCAGTCTCTTGTACTTCATAATTTTGAATATGCATTAACGGCATACTGTGACCTAACTGGTGACCAAATTATCAGGCTTCAAAAAGCACAAAATGCTGTAATAAGATTTGTATTTAGGCTAAAATTTTACCAGCATGTGACACCGTATTACGCGAAGTTGGGTATTTTGAAAATGAAAGAGAAAATTCAATGTGCTTTGGCTACTATGCTTTTTAAAAATATGAAGTTTGGTACGCCGCAGTACTTAGCTGAAGAATTTAAATTTTTGAAAAATGTCCATGATCGGCAAACTAGGTATAATATGTTGCAAGTATCGCTACATCAAACGACAATTTATAATAAGTCATATTGTAACCACGCCATCAGAATATATAACAATTTCACTGACCAATTTGATTTGAGCAAATCAGTGACTCAATTTAAGAATGATCGTACAAGAATATTACTAATAAATTACACAGAAACTTAAAATAAACCATGTGTTGAACGTAATCCGCTAGGACGTAGAACAAAATAGGAGCATATTATTATATTATCAACAACAATGTAGAAGAGTAGATGTTCATTTTATGATTTTATTTATTCATATTGTTTTTCCAGATTTATCGAGGTAGGATATTGTGATAACCCTTTCAGGGTTACGGTAAGAGAGGGCCCTAAGGCCCTATGTAACCCTGATTTAATAAATAAAATCTTCAATCAATCAAGCAGACATCAATATGCAAACGAGGTAAACCGCATCATTCATTGATTAAAAGTTATGTAAATGTGGATATATGAGCTCTTCGGGATTGAAAATGACGGAACACAAGCGGGGCTTCCTGCAATGTGACGAGGGGCTTCAGATTGGACGATTTGCCTCAAGGAGGCTCAAGGTTCTCGGTGAGATTAGGAGGGAATCCACCTGACGTCTCGCTTTGATGTTGAATTCCTCAGACAATAACAGGCCTGCATGTGAGGGAAGGTAACCTCTACAAGGTAGACATATATTATCCCCTCAACATATTGACTGTACCATCACTACAACCCTCATACCGTTGCAACACCATAACTATATCATCTTACACCCGAGGAGAAGAAAACATCAACATCAATCACTCAGATCTGACTAATGGTTTATCAATAAAACCAAACTTATTCCAAACTATGAAAGGTACCTACACAGAGGGACTGGTGGAGTCCAACGCTAGGAGGAGGTTCAGTGACGACACAAACAGTTAGATATGAATGAGCCAAGGCTGTCAACATCCAAATTATCAATTTGAGATAACTTTGAATCCTAATGAGTTAAATAAAGACATGGTCTGAGAAGAAGATCAGGACGATCTGAAGGAAAGTGAAGCAGCGACTATACGTCTTCTGGAAGATCAGCTAAGTTGAAAGAACAGGTTCGGTTGACGGAGATGAAGTAACGTAAGGATGTTGGAGTTTTCCTCCTAATGGAGGGACTCTTTCATTTTTGAAAATCAACCTTTGTCGTCAAAGGCTGAGGAAAGAGATATAAAAGTCGATCAGATGATGAATTTCTCAAACAATAACTGGCCCGGAGAAGGTAACATCTACAAGGTAGATATATATTAACCCCCTTAACATTAGTACAGCCCTCATACCGTCACAACATCATAACCATATCATCTTACACCCAAGGAGAAGAAAACATCAACATCAATCACTCAGATTATTTACTTTGGATTACTTCTCTTTGAATTCTAATGAGGAAAAGAAGCAGGATAATCTGAAGGAATGAGAAGCAGCAGAGAGGATGAAGGAACAGGTTTCGTTTATTTAAAAGAAGAAAAATAAGGATGCGTTGCACTTTTCCTCCTATGATGAGGAAAATATTGAACTCGAAAGAAACACCAATTCTTAATCTCATTAGAACAACTGTAGATACTGTGATGCCCTCTTCCGAGGAATCACAGAATTATTCGCAGATGGGGTACTGGAGGGAGGAGAGAGAGAGAGTAGGGAGGTGGAGGCGCGAGACCACTTCTTCTCCAGCAGTCGGGGAGTCAATAAAAAAGAACTGATTAACAGATTTAAGGGTGTTTTTGGCACATGGTTGCCTCCTGTATCGTTAATTGTGTATGGGGAACATTTGAATTTGGGAACACCTGTCAACGAGCATTCAGTCGTCACCATCTCATCCCGTACTGGAGCTGGAAATCAAATTTGCGAGAAATTTCAATGCATGGATGTTAACGATCCATGCACAAAGTAAGTGCCACATCATATTGCCATTTATAATTGAGTAACGTCCCTTTTCTCTTTCTAAATAATTTGTTTGTAGCGAGTCGCTCTGATTGTAAAATAATAATTGAAGAAACAATTATTAAAATTGTGACACGTTCTATCAAATTAAATTTGAATTGCCATAATTTGATTTTCATTTAAAAACAACAGTCCTGAACGACCTGTTATATTGTATGTTGTTGCTAGACTCAAATTTGCTTTATTTCTTTGAAAGGTAGCCTGCTCACACGGTAAATAAGTCCCACCCCTGAAGATCATGAAGCTCTGTCGCCGTAGTTCATTTCTTTAAGTATTTTAATTTAAAATCGTAGATTTTAAAAATATATGTATATAAAAATATATAGATTTTAAGAAATGAACTACGGCGACAGAGCTTCATGATCTTCAGGGGTGGGACTTATTTACCGTGTGAGCAGGCTACCTTTTTAAGAAATAAAGCAAATTTGAGTCCAGCAAAAACATACAATATAACAGGTCGTTCAGGACTGTTGTTTTTAAATGAAAATCAAATTATGGCAATTCAAATTTAATTTGATAGAACTTGTCACAATTTGAATACTTGTTTCTTCAATTAATATTTTACAATCAGAGCGACTCTCCACAAACAAATTATTTAGAAAAGAGAAAGGGGCGTTATTCAAATATAAATGGCAATATAATATGGCACTTACTTTGTGCATGGATAGTTAACATCCATGCATTGAAAAATCTCGCAAATTTGATTTCCAGCTCCAGTACGGGATGAGATGATGACGACTCAATGTTCGTTGACAGGTGTTTCCGAATTTCAACTTCCGAATTTCCCCTAGCACAATTAAATATAAAGGAGGCAACCATGTGCCAAAACACCCTTTAATTTGTTACTCAGGTCCTTTTAGTTTTAAATTTACTCCCCTGACTGCTGGAGAAGAAGTGGTCTCGCGCCTCCACCTCCCTACTCTCTCTCTCTCCTCCCTCCAGTACCCCCATCAGCGAATAATTCTGTGATTCCTCGGAGGAGGGCATCACAATACCTATTACTACCGGTTTGGACTGTTGCAATTTATTATGGTTGAGAAGGAATAAAAGAGAGAAGAGACGACTATTGTACTTGATGACGCTATATTAAGTGAAGCAATGATGGATGAAAAGATTGAACCGACCAAAGGCATGCCATTGAAATTTAGCTAGGTACTTGGGTATTCGGATTAGTGGCTGCTGATTTGAAGATGATGTGTGATGAATGATGATAAATGATGGAATGGATGGCTGGTATTTATGGGCGAACACCTCGTGGAGGTAAAATGCAGACGTCTTGGACGAAGCAAAAACTTGGAAATGGCGATACACGGTAGGCTTGAGGGCAACTGAACTTGGGAGACCACACTCCACTGGGCTGATGAGGGAACCAACCGGTGATAAGACCACCGAGCTGGGGTCAGTGGTCAATAAGTCACCGGTCTCCCTTTTCCACTAATCCGTTACCTGAACATCCTACTTAGAAGAACTCTTTCATTTTTCAAAAACGGGGAAACTGGCAACCATTTTGAGAATCAAAACTTTTGCCCGCACGCTGAGGGAAGAAAGATAAGAACTCTCGCTTCCATTTCGAACTTCTGTTTGTGTACATCAGATGCAACAAAAAAGTTCCTCTCGACCAATATCCAGTTCTCAAGTATAAGAAAAAAATTTGTGTTTTTTTTTTTTGAAAACGTGATGTTTTGCTAAAATTAACCACATCTCAATTATTGCTCCTACAGCAAATTAAAAGAAAAACATTGAAAAGCTCATTGTCTTTCATTTGGTCACATTACTTGCCAAGATTCCCATTTGATTCTTAAGAGCATATAAACAATTCTAAACATGAAAAATTTCAACTTATAAATTTTAGAAAACGTCTTGGAGCAAACAAATGATTAATTTTCACTCTAAACTGTGCGAATAACAAAAGAAAGTTTTTCCGACGAATTTCAAGGAAACAATTTGTGTTAAAACGAGGAAAAATGTCAATTGTTTAACGAAATAAACGATTCGGCTGAGACTCCGGGTTGCCACCCCCCCCCCCTCCCCCCCCAACCCCACGTCCATCCACGGAGTCTCAGCCGGAACGCTGATTTGGTTGAAAATTAGACCCACGTTTTTAACACTCATTTTCTTCCTAAACTACATGGAGAATGTTTTTTTGTTTGCCTATCTTTGGGAAGCATTTCAAAAAAAAAAGAAGCTTTTCTAAAATCCGAACTGTTTAGTGTGGAAAAATTAATTAAATTAATTTTTTAAGATAACAAATTTTGTTATCTGAAAGACAAATTAAATTCTCTGAGATTTATAAATTTATAAATTTGCAAAGTTTAGCATTGTTTCTGTGTTTACAAGAATTGAATTGGAATTTTGGAGTGTTATGCTTCATTAAAAAAATTTAATAATTCTTCAATATTTTCCAAAATTTGGCTGTAGGATAGACAGTTGAGGAGATATTGTTAGTTTTAAATCAAAAACCACGGTTTAAAAAAAAACACAAATTTTGCAATTACATTTGAGATTCGGATATTAGTCATGAGGAACTTTTTCTGCATTTGAGGTGATTCCTAAACACCTCCTAGCGGTTGAAAATCACCAGTCACATAATTTCATATTTGAAGACGAAACAAAATTTATTGATACGGCGAAAGTAATTATTAAGTTAAATTATATATTATAAAGTCCTAGAGGAAGTTTCTTTTTCAGTGATATCAAGTTGTTATACACTAAAAAATGTTTCGTAAAAAAAATTTTTGATGGATGTCGGATGGCATCAAATTATTTTTTTAATCTTGTTATGGATGGAAGCTAAGTGCCATAACTACTTGACAGATATTGTGTGATGGAAAAATCACACGAATTTAAGGAAGAAATGAAGTAGTAAATACCAAAACTGGGCTACTCAAAGGAAATCTCCTTCCCCTGCACCGAATTTCGACGAATACCCTTCAATAACAGAAGCGAGCTACAAAAATTTCCTTCACAACTTCCGTCTGGACAGAGTCGAATCCATTCCCAACACTCCAGCCATCGGCTATTATTCCCCTTCGACTCTGCGACTGAGAAAAACTGTATAAAACTTTTGATTTATATTTCCCCGTCGAAAACTCGGTCGTCTGGCCTCTTTTCCTCAACCCTTCCTTTTACTGACAAAAGGGGTTTTTTCCCCTTTGGATTTTTTTTTGCGACCGGTCGGTCCGAAAGGGTTACGACGGCTCTCGATATGAACGGCAAGTTGGTGAAATGAACTCCTCCACTCCCGCTCACTCTAATACTCTCTCCGTTCACCTCTCGGGGATATTTGCATGAAGCCTGTCGGAAATGAAGTATTGATTTCCCGTCGTAGAAACAATGGGGCGATTTTACCCCCTTTGAAGAGGGCAGCTGAAGAAAGGGAGGTTGTGGTCGCCCCCCCAGAAATCCCTTGTTTACATCAGAAATGACAGTTGATGGACGTAATCGTTTGAAACTACCCGTGCGAGAAACATCACGTCCAGGCTTACTAACCCTGATTCCCAGTAAACGCGCTCATTGGAATAGATAATTCCGACTGCCACCTACTTTTCCACGAAGAACGGAATCCCATTCGACCCTTCAGCGAAACATACGAGTAATTAACATGATTTGGCTCCTCTCATTGTTCGTGTTGCCACAAGGAGGGTCAGAAATACTCTGTAACTGCCTTCCTGATCTACTAACCACTAACCTAATTGATATAAAATATTGACAACATAACAGAAAATATTGATTACAAGATAATCAATAAAGATCAACACAACTTTTGATAAACATTGTAAAAACCTAGGATAAATATGTAATACGATATTTATTACAAATTGATATTGATGTAATAAAAAATTTAATTGAATAAGATGAAGGTTTAAAATAAAATAAAATAAAAGAACAAACTAGAAAATAAAAGAAAGGAAAAGAAGAAAAAATAAAAAAACATCTACCAAGTGCGTGTAGCACATAGCTTCCCCGTTTCCATAACCCGATTGTATAGATGATCCGATGCATAGTAGTTAATCTCAAAACATCAATCTCTAAGTACCTTTCACTACCCTCATAGGGGACCATCTACACGCTAATCTGGACAATCCTAGAAAATTTCATCAAATTTGGATGAAAAATTATGTGAGTAGATGTATGTGATTGGATCAGAAAAATTCTTAGCCTCGGCTGGGATTCGAACCCGCGATCCCTGGAGCACAAATTAAGACTCTGTCCTCTGAGCTATTGAAGCCTTGTCATGTATAAGATTTGAGATTCTCACAGGAGACCATCCCTCTATGAATGAATCCCTCTATGAATGAATCCCTCTATGAAAAACAATTCTCTATGATTTTCATAGGGGACCATCTAAACACTACTCTGTAACATCCCTGAAAATTTCATTGAAATGGGATGGAAAATGTAGAAGTTAAGGACTTTTTTTTTTTTTTCAAACTCCCCTTAAAGACAAAAGTCTTCGATGACGGAGGGGGCACGCCATGAATGAAAATAAATAAATAAATCAAATATAAAAAAGGAAATTCACGTTTGCGCATGCGCAGTGGCTACTATCAGTCCGAAGGTGGTGATTTTCATAGGGGACCATCTAAATACTAATCCATAACATCCCTGAAAATTTCATTGAAATCGGATGGAAAATGTAGAAGTTATGGCCGTTACAAGGAATTCACGTTTGCGCATGCGCAGTCGCTTCTATCAGTCCGGGGATGATGATTTTCACAGGAGATCATCTACAACCTAATCCACATAATCCCTGAAAATTTAATTGAAATCGAGTGGAAAATGTGGAAGTTATGGCCGTTAGAAGGAAATTCACGTTTGCGCATGCGCAGTAGCTACTATCAATCCGAAGGGGGTGATTTTCATAGGGGATCGTCTACACACCAACCCGCACAATCCCTGAAAATTTCATCGAAATCGGACAATAACTTCGTATAGTTATGCGCGTTACAAGGAATTCATGACAGACAGACACACAGACACACAGACAGACAGACACGGAACCAAAATTGTTCAGAAAGGTCTAAAACGCAAAACGCGAGTGAAAATTTTGATTTTGGAGAACTTTTTTTTCGTCCTTGAAAAGTGAAAAGAAAGCTTCCGCTACCTTGGTAGACTCGGAAGCAACATCTACCAAGTGGGTGTGGCACATAGCTTCCTCGTATCCATAACCCGATTGTATAGATGATCCGATGCATAGTAGTTAATCTCAAAACATCAATCTCTAAGTACCTTTCACTACCCTCATAGGGGACCATGTACACGTTAATCTGGACAATCCTAGAAAATTTCATCAAATTCGGATGAAAAATGTGAGTCACTACTCAAAAAATCAAAAAATTCTGACTTGGCTTGGAGTTGAATCCGAGACCTCTTGTATGGGAGTCAGACTCACTGCGTATGATGCTATGAAGGCCTGGCAATAGATAGTAGGATTTGAGACTGTGATGTACGCCGGCTGTTACAAGGATTTCACGTTCGCGCATGCGCATCGGCTACTATCAGTCCGGGGGCGATGATTTTCATAGGGGACCACCTAAATACTAATCTGTATCATATCTGAAATTTTCATTGAAATCGGATGGAAAATGTAGAAGTTATGGCCGTTACAAGGAATTCACGTTTGCGCATGCGCAGTCGCTTCTATCAGTCCGGGGACGATGATTTTCATAGGAGATCATCTACACACCAACCCGCACAATCCTTGAAAATTTCATTGAAATCGGACAATAACTTCGTATAGTTATGCGCGTTACAAGGAATTCATGACAGACACACAGACAGACAGACACGGAACCAAAATTGTTCAGAAAGGTCTAAAACGCAAAACGCGAGTGAAAATTTTGATTTTGGAGAACTTTTTTTTTTTCATCATTGAAAAGTGAAAACAAAGCTTCCGTTACCTTGGTAGACTCGGAAGCAAAAAGTAGAGCCTTTTGATATGAACAACAAAATGTAAGTCAGAAGTGGAGGATTTCCGAAAATCTATTTTTTAATTAAAACAAAACAATTTGCACAACGATAAACAAGAAAAATGTGATGATAGGCCGAGCCAATATATGCTAACACATCATAGAGAAGGTTTAGGTACAAAGTCATTAGTTGGAAAAAAATTGGTTCGAGCGCTAAAATCACCACTACCTAGGTGTAGACCCACTTCACAGAAGAACCACTTTGGGGCTCACAGGCAGTCAACGTGTTAACTTCAGTGCTTCCTTTAGTAGGTAACCTAACGGGAATCGTGTTCCAATTCACTATAAACACTAGAGTGTGTTCTGCACTTTTCCTCTTGTACCACTAAAAATGAATAGTTATAATGACATTATAACTAGGGTATCACATTGTGATACGTGACATCGGAGGTCGACCTCACCGTTTACCTTGAAACGAGATCGTAATCTCGCGGTACCACATTTCCCATCGCGATCGCCCATCCAAGCGATAGCCTTCCTAACCTCACGGATCGCGCTCTAATCTATTGGCGCATCATCCGCATCCGAAATCCAATTCCCTTCCGACCGAAAATCTTTTCGTATTATGACGAGGTTTTTTTTGCTAGAGGTCGACCGAAAAGGATCCTTACGACGTAATTTTCTCTAGCACCTTCTCGAATTCCCATTTTCACCCCCTCCCCTCCACTCCCCCTCCTATCACCAGTTAACCCTTTCAATGTATAAATAACGCCATTTTCGACCTAGTTAGGGTAGTTTTGAACTTCTCCAATCGTCATCCCTGTTAACAGAGACTCTCAGATAACGATGTTCACTAACCCGTAACTCTCCTAGTTGATGGAGAGTTCACCCATGAAATTTTGCGCTCAAATGTAATACTGCTTGCCATCTTCCTTTTATCAAGTAACAACTCTCAAACAACAACAAAAAAAGTCTGCCAAGTGATTGTGGCACATAGCTTCCTCGTATCCGTAAGCCGATTGTATAGATGATCCGATGCATAGTAGTTCATCTCAAAACATCAATCTCTAAGTACCTTCCACTACCCTCACAGGGCACTCTACACACACTCGTTGCCATTGTCACTACCAACCAACCATATTTTCGCTTCACAATAAAGTTTATTGTTCTGTACTCCTGCTGTAGTCATTTTTTTGGTTGTTGTGGAGAGGAAGCAAAAAGTGTAACTGCAAAAAGTGAGAGAGTTGGTTTGGCTAAACATATTACGAGGGCAAAGCATGAGGTAGACTGGAAAAGTGTAAGGTCAGTAAGAAGGGAGAAGAATAATTTTAAGCGTAGAGTATTGGAGAACGTATCCCTGTCTGATTCAAATTGTTTCTCTATTGTGATATGAAATCTGTAATGCCTGTGATAAGAGAGATAATTAGATTGTTGTTCCTGTTAAAAATTTTAAAAAAGTTCTCCTGTCTGTGATCCCCCTCTAGTCATTGTTTTATTGTTAATTAGTTTTAAATAATTTTTAGATCCTGCCAGTTTTTAGTTTTTTAGTGACTTGAAGAGAATAATTGATATGGAAATGGACGAAGGTAGGTTTTTGACATTTTCTATTTTTCTATGTTTTTTTGTTGGTAGAAAGTTTTTCAAAATTATGTTGAAACGTGTTACTGGTTTTCCAGTGAGAACAGTTTTCATGATTGGCGGAGATCAGATTTTGGTGATTGAGGAGGGATGGAAGATGTAGGAGTAGTATTGCAGAGTGAATATAGGTAGGTTGTTTTGGTTTCTTTCTATTTTTTAATGTTTGTCTGTGTGTTAGTGTGAGTATTGTTCGGTTCTTGGGTGCTTATATTCTTATTAGTTTTTTAGATGATGAAGAATAGGTTAAATCTTGGTGGCTCATATTTTTTAATGGTTTTTAATGAAAATTAATTATTAAGTAATTATGTTTTTTGACATAAAAATTTTTGACTGGTTGGTTATACTAACTGTGATTTTATGTTAGAGGTTAGTTTTGTAGGCTTCAATTATTTGTTTTTTCTTGTAGGCTTGAGAAAGGGGCCATAGTTTGCCCCGAAAGCGCTAGCCAAATAAATGTTAAAATGAGTATATTGACGTCCTCTGCTTCCTCTCCACAACAACCAAGATAAAGTTTATTTTGAAGAAATAAAGAGCTGTGAGTGCCATCATTAGGAAATTCGATTACTGGTTGCTAATAACGCGAAATTGAGTACAACTCGAAAAAAACGAACAGCGATCGCATTTTGGCCAGCTAAAATTTGAACGGAGATTAGGCCTCTTTTGCGATTCACACGCGCGTTTCAGATTTATCTTGAGTCCACCACTTAAGTGCACATGGGGAGCAAACGGTAGGACCTACAGAGCTCCGGGTAGTCTCATTCGATTGTAAAAATTCAATACTATTCTAAATTGATGAAAAAAACCATACATTTACATTAAAAGATTTTGAGCTACGGCGTTTTGAAAATTTCAGCACTTATTTTTCAACCCTTAGAAGTGAGTGAAATCAACCAAAAGCATCACAACTCGGGTCACAACTAGACCCCAAATGGAGCACATATAATAAATTTCATCGAAATCGGTCCATGGTAACTGAGGAAAGTGGCACTTACGGAGTTTTCGAGTTTTAATTTTAATTTTATTAACCTTGAAACGCTAACCAACAAATTTTGTGGGGGCGTTAAACAAATTTGTTTCTTGATCTACTCTAAAGGTTTATTATTGAAAATAAAAAGCCAAAAATGGTTGGCAGGTAGTGACAATGGCGAAGCTTTGTTCTTTGCAGGGAGTGATCTATGAAGAGTAATAATAAACCTTTACGATGGAAAGATAGATACCATGCTTTATTCAACACAAATTTTAAATAAAATAATAACTATGCGGATACAGTAAGCATGATAAGGCTGTGGTATGGTTATCGTGAGACTGGAGTTAACTCCTATATGTATAGTACATTAATATTAACTGTTGAATTACATGTAATATTAATATTTTGTTTGAATTATTACACTAAGATATATTTTTCTTCTACAAATCGTTTACACATTTTATGTTTACAAATTTTTTTACTAATCCGTGTTATTTATTTTTATTTCCCTCGTTTTGAGTATACAATAAACCTTTGTGTAATAAATTGCAGCCTTTTTGTAAAACTTCCAGCCAATTCTGGTCTGATTTTGATGTAGTTTGTGGCAATATTAAATCTTAAACATTTCAAGGCCCCGAATGATCAAATCAATAATTGTAGAGGACCAAATTTGAAAAGACCATGTGGCTGGCTGTATAATTCCGTTGATAACATCAAATGTAATGGAGTTGTCCGGTAATGTAGGCTTGACCCAGTAAATTCGAGTTCATCGCCGTCCAAGCGAGGGGTCAGGTTGGGCCGAGTTGAACCTAACAATTACCCCTTCCACCTTCCCCTCCCCCTTTCGAAAAGTTTCTATGCTGTAATCATATCTGAACCACCAGAGCCGACCATCCGGCTTGTAATAAAGTTCCCTTCCCCCCTGGCAGGCTTCCTCTCCGAGCTGCAATGCCAGCAAAGGAAACTAATTTCGACTGGGGTTCTCTACCCTGTAGCCAGGAAAACAATGAGCGAAAACCGCATTAAAGGCTCGCAGGTTGAGGTAGGAGCCGTTCCGTATTTGTACGACGTAAGCTAACGTAGTATTTATAGGAGCCTTGAAAAGGGGTTTGTATCCTTCCTGCGTGTTATTATCGCAGTAGCGAAAAACAGTAGTGCAAGTTTGAAAACTGGTTTCTACTCCGCATAGACTTAGGTACACACCCAAGTGGGGTAATAATAAATACGTCGGTAAATAAATTAGCTTCGAAGATCATGGAAGGAAAATATTGACATTCATCGTTTCAGGATAATAATTGGGGCTCCATTCCAATTCACAAAAACCTGAAACTACTCAGTGTCTAATTTTCGGAGTTATCGACTTGGATATACAGTGTGTTTCACGAAAAGGTTACACCCCCCTTCATTTTCGCAAAATACAGCGTAAAAAATTCTGACCAACGCAATTTTTCATGATTTTTTGTGAGGATCTCAGGAAAAATACTTTTGCGCAAAAAAGTTGCGCGCAATCGTGCGCAATTGACACTAACTTCATTTTTTCAAATAGAACCCCCCCTTTTTTATTACAGATTCGGATTCTACGTCAAATTTCATGAAAAATTCATACCCACATCGATTTGTTTTATTGCGCGCAACCCGGCTTTTTGAACGCTCTAAGTTGCGCAACTCCACAATTGCACAAAAATTAGATTTTGGAGAACCCTTGTGTTGGTGACACATGTTTTTTCATCATTTTTTAACGCTAAATCACATAGTGACATCCGTTTTTCAATTTGACTGGAATTTTTCAAAATAGCGGCCAAAAATTCGGTTGTTTTTAGTGAAAAATCGCTCTTTTTAAATCGTTATGAGTTTTTAGGTAAATTTATTCAGTTCAAGCATGATCATGCTGTCAGTTTTTATTTTTAACTCCACCGTAGAGGGCTCCAAGCCCATGGTTCAAAAGGAGGTGAGAAAATAAAAAATAAACATGATTTCGACCTCAAAACTGATGTTTTCGTGAAAGAAATGTTAATTTTTCCTCTTAAATCTTGGTTTTTCTCAAAACGGATGACACCCTGTGATTCAGCGTTAAAAAATGATGAAACAAACATGTGTCACACTTAGGGTTCTCCAAAACCTAATTTTTGCGCAATTGTGGAGTTGCGCGACTTAGAGCGTTCAAAAAGCCAGGTTTCGCGCAATAAAACAAATCGATGTGGGTATGAATTTTTCATGAAATTTGACGTAGAATCCGAATCTGTAATAAAAAAGGGGGGTTCCATTTGAAAAAATGAAGTTAGTGTCAATTGCGCACGATTGCGCGCAACATTTTTGCGCAAAAGTATTTTTTCTGAGATCCTCACAAAAAATCATGAAGAATTACGTTGGTCGGAATTTTTTACGCTGTATTTTGCGAAAATGAAGGGGGTGTAACCTTTTCGTGAAACACCCTGTATAAAAACGACCTTCAGTAAAAGCATCTTTCGGTTTATTATTTTCAATAGTGAACCTTTAGAAACGAGAAAAAAAAGAAAGAGTTTAACCCTCCCTCTTCAAGATTTGCTACACAGGGCGTCCCAGTAACTACGCCCCCCCCCCCCCCTCTTATTTCCCTCCAAATTCGATGGTTTACAGTTACATACGTAGAATCCGAAAATCGAATAAAAATTTTGACGTCCGTTAGCGACACTTTCCTCAGTTACCATGGACCGATTTTGATGAAATTTGGTATATGAGTTCCATTTGGGGTCTAATTTGAAACATTATTGTTCTAGGGGATCTGAAGAATCTGATTAATTAATAAGAATAATTTAATCGTTGCTGTATAATAGAGCAATAATACAGCAATAATACTATAATAATACAGCAATAATAATAATACTATATAATACAGCAATTGCTGTATAATACAGGGGTAGAATAATTCTACCCCTAGAGAACTGTACGTTTCGTTTGAATACCCATTCCTTGTTGGAGATCGAACTAGGACTAGGGATTATGAATGAAAGATACAAATTGAATTAGGAAAGATAAATAGATACATTATCCTATAATCAATGAGGCTTGTATCTATACACGCTATATGAGGGGGAAGAAGTATCAATAGATCTTACCTAATAGATCTTCGGATTTGAACCACGAAGGTGAGGGAAGTGATCTTGTATGAAAGTATGGTAATTACAGATCGATGTCTGGAATGAGACTGGGGAGCAATCTCTGAGTTGTAATTTAGGGGAACAAAGGAAAAGTTCCATCAAATCACCAATCAGGTGTCAGAGCAACTGCTGCTCTGTCACAAGTTGTGCTCCGAAGCTTTTGGTAGATATCAGTCACTTCTAGGGGTGAAAAATGTGGGTCGTGATTTTAAAACGCTGCAAATTATTACACAATGGTTTATTATTTTTCTATAGATCACTCGTCTGCAAAGCCACCAACCATCCAACATGAAGAAAAACATCGATCGCATTTCGGTCAGCTTTAATTCGAACGGAGATTAGGCCTCTTTTGCGATTCAAACTCGTGTTTCTGATTTATCGTACGTCCAACCCATAAATTCTCATAGGGAGCTAACAATTTGTCCTACAGAGCTCCGCGTGGTCTCAAAAAATTCTAAAAATTCCGTAGAATCTTAAATTGAAGGAAAAACAATGCCTTTATATAGAAATTTTTTGAGTTAGGGCGTTTTCAAAATTTCAAAATTCATTTTTGAACTCTTAGAAATGACCTACATCAACCAAAATCTTCGGAGCACAACTAGACCCCAAGTGGAGCCTACATACCAAATTTCATCAAAATCGGTCAATGCTAAGTGGCAAAAGTGCCGCGTACGGCGTACGGCGGACGGACGGCCAAATTTGTATTCGATTTTTGGATTCTACGTACCTTGAAACGTAAACCATCAAATTTTGAGGGGGTGTTGAAAAAAAATTTTCTTGGTCGATTCCAAAGGTTCATTATTGAAAATAATAAACCAAAAGTGCCCTAGCTCGAAAACACTCAATAAAAAAATAGTGTTTTTGGACAATTTAAAACAACATTTAATTTTAGAATCTATTGAAACCACCCAGAGCTCTGTAGGAAAAATAAATAAATAAGAAACACGAGTGTGAATCGCAAAAGAGAAGAAAGACACTAGCTTGATCATATCAATTCTAAGGTTGTCCCCCACAAAGTTGTTATTTTCATCACGTAAAAAAGACAACCGATTTTTTCCCCATCAACGGGAACCTTTCCACGTAAAAAAAAAATCCTCTTCGCGTTCGAGAGTTGATACGTGAAGAAGAAAATGGCAAGTACGAAAATACTCTAATTAAAAAAACGCTGCAAATTATTACACAATGGTTTATTATTTTTATATAGATCACTCGTCTACAAAATCACCAACCATCCAATATGAAGAAAAAAAAAAGAAAAAAAATCAAAATCACCAACCATCGATCGCATTTTGGTCAGCTCTAATTTGAACGGAGATTAGGCCTCTTTTGCGATTCACACTCGTGTTTTGATTTATATATATATATATTTCAATAAAAACCCTTAAATTTTCGTAGGGAGCGAACGGTTTGTCCTACAGAGCTCCGCGTGGTCTCAAAAAATTCTAAAAATTCTATAGAATCTTAAATTGAAGGAAAAACCATACCTTTATATCGAAATTTTTTGAGTTAGAGCGTTTTCAAAATTTCAAATTTGATTTTGGAACCCTTAGAAGTGACCTACATCAACCAAAAGCTTTGGGGCACAACTAGACCCCAAATGGAGCCTACATACCAAATTTCATCAAAATCGGTCAATGCTAAGTGGCAAAAGTGCCGCGTACGGCGTACGGCGGACGGCGGACGGACGGCAAAATTTTTATTCGATTTTTGGATTCTACGTACCTTGAAACGTAAACCATCAAATTTTGAGGGGGTGTTAAAAATTTTTTTTTCTTGGTCGATTCCAAAGGTTCATTATTGAAAATAATAAACCAACACAACCATTGCCAGGAAGGAATCGGGCGGACTCCTGCAGTTGTTACAACGATGCAGTTAAATATTTGGGTATGACCCTCGACTCCAAATTAAACTGGAATTACATGACATAATATGTCATGTGTGTTTCTATATTATAGAAAAAAAGAGAGGAAATTAAAATCAAATTCAGAATGATGTATTGGTTGATGGGAAGGAATTCTCGTCTCTCTCTCTCCTCAATAAACTGCTTATTTATAAGCAGATCCTTCACCCTATCTGGACCCATGGAATTCAGTTATGGGGCTGTGCCAAAAAATCAAACATTAACAAAATCTAAACCTCCCAAAATAAAATACTGAGAAGTATAGTGCGTGCACCTTGGCACATGAGGAACGATGATATTCATCGTGACTTGAGGATGGAAACAGTCCAAGAAATTATCGCAAGGTACTCAAGGAGGCACGAACAACGCCTCCACAATCATGAAAACACGGAAATGCTCAACATTTTGGACAACGAAGATGAACTCCGGCGACTCAAGCGAAAAAAACCACTGGATTTAGTGCTGTTAAAGTGCAGTTATAGCTCAGTGTTGAAGATACTGTTATGAGAAGGGGCTGCGTTTTACTGTAAACGGGCTCTAAAGGAGTATAAAAAAATATGTAATATTGCTAGATGTAATTTTGCTAGATGGATTGTATTTTATATTCAGTTGCAATCATAAATCACGTTAAAAAAATATTTAAAAAAAAAATAAAAAGTTGTTACAAGGATTGCGGTTCTCGGCAAGCGTGGTGTCCTTCGACAATCCGATAACGATTAAATTCACTTGAAAGTTAAATGTTTTTCTACCGGATGTATCCAACCTCTACGTAATAATGAGTTTATTGACGAGTTCCGAGATCCGATGGTGTTGCTGTAACTGTTGTGTTCAGCAATTGTAACCTTTGTTACAACCTTCGAGCTTGACATCAGTAATTAAGGTCTTTGAAGTGCATGCGTTTGAGAGCCGATATTGTGATAAAGCTTAGAGGTAAATAATAGCCGTTGGAGCAGAAGCGTAACAGGAATATATGGTGGGTACGGCCGACGTCACCCGTCCAATGAATGCCTACCTGTGTAGTTGGTGAGGACTGTGGTCGGAATGCAGGAGGGGAGCTTGGAGCTCCAAACGCCGTTGTTGCAAACCAATTTCGACTCCCCCAGCAGTTTGTAGAGGCCTAGCGGCTCCCGGCAGCGGCCGTCCACCTCCGAATTGTGAGGAAACGTGTCGTTGTTAGTCTGCAACACAAAACAACATAATATTATAGTCCATCTTCACAACATAAAGGTCATGTAGGTACATCTTTCAAGGATACACAGGGTGTCCCAAAAGTTGTCCACTCAACTTCGGGAGTAATTTCTACAACTAATTTTCAGTCAGGAGTTTTTGTAACCCCCTTAAAATCCGACCTTTAAGGTTTTTCCGTGTTTACGACCTTACACCATTAAAACGGTCATAACTCCCTTAAATTACACTCAAAAATTAGAAATAAGGATACCGTTGGAAGGAGCTTTCAATTTCTCAATAGATGGGCCGTTGACCAGTCAAGAAAAACAACGCTAGCGTAGTATTTTTTACCTCAAACTTAAAAATTTGTCAATTTTTTTTTTTTTTTTTTTTTTGAAAATTTTAAAATTTCTTCTTAACTTGCCAGGGGGGCTTAAACGTTTAAAAACGGCTCAATTTCATCAGCTTCCCGACGGTATAATCAAAAATATTTTACAATCGAATTTAAGGGAGAACTTTTTGTTTGAACGCGGAAAAACGTGCATTTTGGTTTATTATTTTCAATAATGAACCTTTGGAATCGACCAAGAAAAAAAAATTTTAACACCCCCTCAAAACTTGATGGTTTACGTTTCAAGGTACGTAGAATCCAAAAATCGAATAAAACGCTGCAAATTATTACACAATGGTTTATTATTTTTTTGTTTTTCTATATAGATCACTCGTCTGCAAAGCCACCAACCATCCAACATGAAGAAAAACATCGATCGCATTTCGGTCAGCTTTAATTTGAACGGAGATTAGGCCTCTTTGCGATTCACACTCGTGTTTCTGATTTAGCGTACGTCCAAACTTTAAATTCTCGTAGTGAGCGAACGGTTTGTCCTACAGAGCTCCGGGTGGTCTCAAAAAATTTTAAAAATTCTATAGAATCTTAAATTGAAGGAAAAACAATACCTTTATATCAAAATTTTTTGAGTTAGGGCTTTTTCAAAATTTCAAAATTGATTTTGGAACCCTTAGAAGTTGCCTACCTCAACCAAAATCTTCGGGGCACAACTAGACCCCAAATGGAGCCTACATACCAAATTTCATCAAAATCGGTCAATGCTAAGTGGCAAAAGTGCCGCGTACGGCGGACGGCGTACGGCGGACGGCGGACGGACCGCCAAATTTTTATTCGATTTTTGGATTCTAAGTACCTTGAAACGTAAACCATCAAATTTTGAGGGGGTGTTAAAAAAAAAAAATTTCTTGGTCGATTCCAAAGGTTCATTATTGAAAATAATAAACCAAAATTTGGCCGTCCGTCCGCCGTACGTCGTACGCGGCACTTTTGCCACTTAGCATTGACCGATTTTGATGAAATTTGGTGTGTAGGCTCCATTTGGGGTCTAGTTGTGCCCCGAAGCTTTTGGTTGATGTAGGTCACTCCTAAGGGTTCAAAAATCAATTTTAAAATTTTGAAAACGCCCTAACTCAAAAAATTTCGATATAAAGGTATTGTTTTTCCTTCAAATTAAGATTCTATAGAATTTTTAAAATTTTTTGAGACCACCCGGAGCTCTGTAGGACAAACCGTTCGCTCACTACGAAAATTTAAGGGTTTATATTGAAATATATATATATATAAATCCAAACACGAGTGTGAATCGCAAAAGAGGCCTAATCTCCGTTCAAATTAGAGCTGACCGAAATGGTTGGTGATTTTGATTTTTTTTTTTTTTTTTTTTTCCTTCATATTGGATGGTTGGTGATTTTGTAGACGAGTGATCTATACAAAAATAATAAACCGTTGTGTAATAATTTGCAGCGTTTTTTAATTATTTTTAATAATGGACCTTTGGAATTGACCAAGAAAAAAAATTGTCTAACTCCCCATCAAAATTTGTTGGTTTACGTTTCAAGGTACGTAGAATCCAAAAATCGAATAAAAATTTGGCCATAGGAATATGGTATATTAGCTGAAAAGCCTGCTAAAAGCAGGCAAAAACAAATCGTAGATAAACATGTAATAGGTCCTTCCAAGGATTTTGAAATAGGTATGTGGTAGGTAGGTAGTAATTATGGACGGTAGATGGTGACAATGGCGAAGCCGTGTTCTTTTCAGACGTGTGATCTGCATAGAAAAATAATAAACCTTTGAGTAATGATTTGCAGCATTTTTTTTCAGGGATAATTTGAATTTTTTAAACTTAAGTTGAAATTTTACATCATAAATATATAACTGAGAATGTTAATTTCTAAATTCATTACGTAGCATTTAATTCCCATTTTGGTTTATTATTTTATTAATTTTTTTATTAAAAAAAAATAATTCAAATCATTGCTCAAAGGTTTATTATTTTCTGTATAGATCACCCTTCTGTATAGATCCCTCCCTACCATCCATAGGTACCTACTACCTACTATGGCATTTTTGAAAATTTCAACCCTTCATTTCCATTTGGTTGGTGGTTGGGTTTGAAATTTTCCAAAATGCCCTAGTAGGTAGTAGGCACTTATGGTTGGTAGGGAGGGATCTATACAGAAGGGTGATCTATACAGAAAATAATAAACCTTTGGGCAATAATTTGCAGCGTTTTTACTTCTTACCATTTTTTTTACTTACTTTACTTCTTACCATCTCTATGATGTCAAAAGTAATATTTTGTTGTCAAATTGCAAAGCGCTGTAAGCTACTCCTTAGGTGTGGTCATGAGAGTTTCGTCATCTGACGCAGTGCAGGGCTCAGACGAAACTGATGAAGCAGACTAGATTCCATTAAGGGAAAAGGGTGACGAACTGACGAGCAATCTGCCCTCGAGGGAGGGGTTCGCCCGAGAAAAACTTGATTTGTGAATCTCGGATCCGAGATTGAGGGTGAAATCCGGTAGTTGGATTGAGAGACGAGGAGGCGTGGTTCCTGCGAGGGAGACAGTAAAATGTAATCTCGGGAAGCCAAATACGTCACTGCCTAGGGAGTGGACTGTGGCCGTTCGTAAATGTGAAATATTGGATGGGTCGAACGTGGTATGAGCCAGGGAAGTCTCAGTGCAGACAGGCGAGGTTGACGGTGTGCGAGATTTGACTCAAAACGATTTTTTTTTCTCGAAATACTTCAGGATGTCAAAACTGGAAAACGTGTGGACCCCTCAGATGCTATCTAATTAAAGCCTATGGCCAAGGAATGTTTTAGCCAAATTTAACCCCTAGTGTCAAGAGGCCCTCCGATGGACTTCCCTGTATAGAGGGTCTGGCAGACACGAGGCAACCGTAAAGAATTCGATTGTTCAAAAAACGCTGCAAATTATTACACAATGGTTTATTATTTTTCTATAGATCACTCGTCTGCAAAGCCACCAACCATCCAACATGAAGAAAAACATCGATCGCATTTCGGTCAGCTTTAATTTGAACGGAGTTTAGGCCTCTTTTGCGATTCACACTCGTGTTTCTGAATTATCGTACGTCCAACCCTTAAATTCTCGTAGGGAGCGAATGGTTTGTCCTACAGAGCTCCGGGTGGTCTCAAAAAATTCTGAAAATTCTATAGAATCTTGAATTGAAGGAAAAACAATACCTTTATATCAAATTTTTTGAGTTAGGGCGTTTTCAAAATTTTAAAATTAATTTTGGAACCCTTGGAAGTGACCTACATCAACCAAAATCTTCGGAGCACAACTACACCCCACATGGAGCCTACATATCAAATTTCATCAAAATCGGTCAATGCTAAGTGGGGAAAGTGCCGCGCACGGCGGACGGACGGCCAAGTTATATTCGATTTTGGTTTATTAATTTCAATAATGAGCCTTTGGAATCGACCAAGAAAAAAAAAATTTTAACACCCCCTCAAAATTTGATGGTTTACGTTTCAAGGTACGTAAAACCCAAAAATCGAATAAAAATTTGGCCGTCCGTCCGCCGTCCGCCGTACGCGGCACTTTTGCCACTTAGCATTGACCGATTTTGATGAAATTTGGTATGTAGGCTCCATTGGGGGTCTAGTTGTGCCCCGAAGATTTTGGTTGAGGTAGGTCACTTCTAAGGGTTACAAAATCAATTTTGAAATTATGAAATCGCCCTAACTCAAATAATTTTGATATAAAGGTATTGTTTTTCCTTCAATTTAAGATTCTATAGAATTTTTAGAATTTTTTGAGACCACCCGGAGCTCTGTAGGACAAACCGTTCGCTCCCTACGAAAATTTAAGGGTTTATATTGAAATATATATATATATATAAATCAAAACACGAGTGTGAATCGCAAAAGAGGCCTAATCTCCGTTCAAATTAGAGCTGACCGAAATGCGATCAATGGTTGGTAATTTTTTTTTTTTTTTCATATTGGATGATTGGTGATTTTTTTTTTTCATATTGGATGGTTGGTGATTTTGTAGACGAGTGATCAATATAGAAAAATAATAAACCATTGTGTAATAATTTGCAGCGTTTTTGGATTCTACGTACCTACCTTGAAACGTGAACCGTCAAATTTTGAGGGGGTGTAAAATTTTTTTTTTTCCTGGTCGATTCCAAAGGTTCATTATTGAAAATAATAAACCAAAAGTCTATGATGAACGTTCAAATCACCAAAACTTGTTGGTTTGCTTGCGAGAAACAACCACTTCAAAGGCTTGTTTTCACCTTCGATTGTTTGAAAAAGTCGAAAATGAACGTTCAAATCATCGATGTCAGGGAAATCCGTTCAGTCAGTCACAGTCAGGGAAATTCGTTAAGTATTATTTTCAATAATGGACCTTTGGATTCGAACTTCGGAGCAAAAATCCTTTGGAATTTGTGTTACTTCTATACTCCATGGTAACGTTACTCATGATTGGAGCTCGGAATTTGCATATTTTGCATATCTTTTATTATTCGGTATATCTTTGTATATGAACGTTTTGAAGGTTTCTGAAGGGTATGCGGTGGTTTAAATTGAAATTGAAATTGCATATTTTTGTATACTTCGGTCATTTTGGAGATTTTAGCATTTTTTAGTCATTTTGGGGATTTTTTTCTTATTTTGCAGCATATTTTACAAATTTTTTGCGTATTCTGGAATTTTTATTAAAGTCAGTGCTGGAATTTGACTGTTGTGCTGTTTCCGACCTGCTCGAAAAAAGCTCCCACTGGCATGGAACAACTGGAAAAGCCGTCAAGGATAAACTGGAGGGGGTCCTATCGAAAAATCCATGGTGGTCTTCAGTGGTTCAAATCGCGAAAATTCTCAAAGGAGAAGACAGCTCATGGGACTCTCCCTACTCTCCAAAAGAGATTTCCACTTTTAAATTTTTGCCTATTGTATCTTGCGATGTAGAGATATCGTTTTCTGCATTGAAAGAAATTTTAAGTGAAAGGAGACTCTGTTTTACACCTGATAATTTGGAGCGTGTAATTTTTGTCCAATATAATAAGTAGTTCATCTTTACATTTTATACCGAGTTCGTATAAATGTATAAAAGTAAATAAAAAATGTATAACTGATTTTTTTGAATTGCTTATTTACTTTACCTGATGCTTCATAACTTTTTTCTAGCAGAAAAAAAGGGCTATAAAAATAATATGGAACATCCTTTCTTAAAATACTGAAATTCCAAAGTCGTATGCAATTTTAAGGGCAAATGCATATTTAGCATTTTCTTCCAGTTTGCTGTGCATATTTTCGGGAAATTTTCGTGCATATTTTCCGAGCTCTACTCATCTATCACGAGACACCCTCGAGTCTTCATCCAACTAAATAAATAAACACGAGACGTTCACCTCATTCGTCGCAGCTTTCGTGAAAGGCTGAGAAACTTGTTTAACGTTGTGAAAACCGAGAAAATTGAGTGCGAACGTCAGTAAAAAAACATGGATAAACTCGCGGGTGGGAAAAAAATCCACTCGGATCGGAGAGCAAACTAGGAGACTCATGTTTCTTTCATAGCGCAGTCGAAGAAGCTTGGAAGGAAGTCAAGTCGAGAGAACTGCCAGGGATGGTCTTATTTGCGACCTCTTCGTCAGATGTCACGCTGATTTTTGCTGCCTTTGATCTTCAGAAGGTGGAAGAACGGGTGAAGAGTGGGGGGGGGGGGGGTGTAAAAAGAAAAAAAGATGAAGTGGGGGAGTCTGAAACCTGGCGGGACTTCCAAAGAGGGAAAATATCTTACTTGGAATACGGTCGGGGAGGTTTGTCATTGAAGGAGACACTCGAGCCTCGCGAGTTTCCCGTTCCTGGCGGGTATGTGATGGTCGTGTGACAGAAGCTGAACATTTTATCGTGGAAACCATCTCCGTCTTTCCGGTCTTGTGTATGAGGTGACGTCGGAGTACGTCGTGATATTGTGAAATTCCACTCTAGGGAAATGAACCTATCAAATCACATAATATCAACTCGAACCTTCATCGTGTGCCTACTTACTCCTGCGTTTGCCGCCCTTTGTGAGAAGGGTACAGAAGACATAAGAAACTGAATAGTTCGCAGGCCTTTATAAAGATAAAACACCTCTAAGGTGTCCGAAAGATTGATTAAGGGAGTTCATGAGTCGGTGTTAATCTGATACTTTTTCATGTACCTATTTCTCTGGATATAGTCATGATATCTTCATACTTTTTGCTTCCGAGTCTACCAAGGTAGCGGAAGCTTTGTTTTCACTTTTCAAGGACGAAAAAAAATTTCTCCAAAATCAAAATTTTCACTCGCGTTTTGCGTTTTAGACCTTTCTGAACAATTTTGGTTCTGTGTCTGTCTGTCCGCCTGTCATGAATTCCTTGTAACGCGCATAACTATAGAAAGTAATTGTCCGATTTCTATGAAATTTTCAGGGATTGTGCGAGTTGGTGTGTAGACGGTCCCCTATGAAAATCATCATCCTCGGACTGATAGTAGCCACTGCGCATGCGCAAACGTGAATTTCCTATTATATTTGATTTATTTATTTATTTTTCATTTATGGCGTGCCCCCTCCGTCAAAAAAGACATTTTGTCTTTGAGGGGAGTTTATAAAAAAAAAAAAATAAAAAAAAAAAAAATAACGGCCATAACTTCCACATTTTCTACCCGATTTCGATGAAATTTTGAAGGATTGTCCAGATTAGCGTGTAGATGGTCCCCTATGAGGGTAGTGAAAGGTACTTATAGATTGGTGTTTTGAGATTAACTACTATGCATCGGATCATCTATATAACCGGGTTATGGATACGAGGAAGTTATATGCCACACCCACTTGGCAGCCGTTTTTTTAATCTTTATCTACTCTTCATATAACCACTGAGCGAGTTTCAACTATGTTGCGAAAATATTATTTTATCATTGCAGCATTGAGCGATTTCGATGAAATTTGGTAGGTAGGCTCCATTTGGGGTCTAGTTGTGCCCCGAAGATTGTGGTTGATGTAGCTCACTTCTAAGGGATCAAAAATGAATTTTGAAAATTTGAAAACGCCCTAACTAAAAAAATTTTGATATAAAGGTATTGTTTTTCCTTCAATTTGAGATTCTATAGAATTTTTAGAATTATTGGAGACCACGCGGAGCTCTGTAGGACAAACCGTTCGCTCCCTACGAGAATTTAAGGGTTGGACGTACGATAAATCAGAAACACGAGTGTGAATCGCAAAAGAGGCCTAATTTCCGTTCAAATTTTAGCTGACCTAAATGCGATCGATATTTTTCTTCATGTTGGATTGTTGGTGGCTTTGCAGACGAGTGATCAATATAGGAAAATAATAAACCATTGTGTAATAATTTGCAGCGTTTTTTTAATTCTAGCCGTGATTCTGTTGGGAGTTTTTCGTCCAAACTTGTTCAGTGGGCTGTAGTAAACACCTCTCGACAATATAAAAAAAATCAAGTTGCCAGCTCTATTGGTTGCCGAGAAACAGGTACCTGAGTTACGAAAAACAGGGGTTTTCCGCTTTGGAGAAGAACAGCGATTTGTGAAAGGTTGCCGTTGTTTCGAGGTAGGTATTTGATCGATAGTTCATAGTCATTTCATGTTGAAGAAATTGCAAATGAGGTCTGATTATTCCTTAAGTATCTATGATTCTTATCAGTCATTGTTTTTACCGGTTAGGTAAGGCTCATATCACTTACTGATACGTATAAATACATTTTGTGCTTGGTTTTCGCCTTGTCCCATTCTTCGGTTGTTTTTGTTTGCCGTATATTCCCTGTTTTGTTTGTTTGGAACATTGTCTCAAACACATTTTGTAAGTATAATACATATTGTTTTATGTGTTGTTCAGGTGTTGTAACATGTTTTCAATTTTAAGATTTTTTTCTTTCGTTGTATCCCATTTTTTCCATAATTACCAAGTAAATAATTTAAGAAACAAGTATAATAAGATCAAATAAATTTAAATTTGATATCTTTGGAATAGAACGTCATATTTCCAAGCATACGTAATGCAGAACCAGAATCTTTTAAAATTTTTTTTTTTTTCAAATCAACTCAAAAACAAAGTTTTAAATTTTTTCGAATTTTGATTTGTTTACGGCTAAGCTTGTGGTAGTTTTTACTTGAGATGATCCGATTTGATTTGCTTTGATGATTTTGCTCTTAGCAAAATTGCCTCATCGATTAAAGGGTTCCCTATTTTCCACCCATTCGAGTATTGACTTCATTCCACCACATAATGGCCTCCGGCCCGTCTCCACGACACCAAAACTGTCCCAGTTATTACAGCAGGTGCGAGGGTAAGACGTTTTCGCATCGACAACTTTCCCTTCGACCCAAACGAAAAGCGGAGTTGCGAAGCAAGCAAAATACCTCTTTTCAAACCGCCTCGGAATCTATTTTTTCCGCCACTTCTCACATAACGAAGGTGGGAACGGAGAAAAGGAGCGTGTCCTGTCAATTTGGGACCCTCGACGAAGCCCTTTCATGTTTCTCGAGGTGAGAAACGAGTCACTCGATAACAAAAAAGTGTTCGTCGAGGGAAGATTGTTGTAAACGTGGACAATAAGTGTTGTTGAAGCGTCCAATTTTCGGGTGTATAAAGCTTTCCAACGCATCGCGCAGTTGTATAGAAAAACGTATCTTTGGCTTAGCTAGAGTGGCTGAGTGATATTATTTCTGAAATAACTTGACTCGTTTGGAGAAACAAACTGATATTTGACCTAAGCAAGACTAACCAGCTTCAACCCCGAAAAGTTCAACTAATCAAGCATGATTTCTTATAGATACGTCAGGACAACAAATCAAACATAGACCCAAAGAAACGGTGGCGACGTTGCTTAGAAATCTGCCTCTTCTGGCTCTGCCACCTCCAAGGGGTTTCAGCTCCAAGTCCCAAGGGGCCTCAGGTTGTCGCCAGTCTTAGAGTAGCCGTAGCTTTGAATACAGACCACACAAATTATCCTCCAGTCAGGACAAGGAATCAATCATAGGCACAAAGACACGGTGGCGACGTGGGTTAGAAATTGTCTTCTTCTGGCTGTGCCGTCACCAGGGATTTGAGTTCAGCTCCAAGTCCCAAGGGGCCTCAGGTCGTCGCCTGTCTTTGAGTAGCCGTAGCTTTGAATACAGACCACACGAATTATCCTCCAGTCAGGACAAGGAATCAATCATAGGCACAAAGACACGGTGGCGACGTGGGTTAGAAATTGTCTTCTTCTGACTGTGCCGTCACCAGGGATTTGAGTTCAGCTCCAAGTCCCAAGGGGCCTCAGGTCGTCGCCTGTCTTTGAGTAGCCGTAGCTTTGAATACAGACCACACGAATTATCCTCCAGTCAGGACAAGGAATCAACCATAGACCCAAAGAAACGGTGGCGACGGGGGTTAGAATTTAGCCTCTTCTGGTTCTGCCACCTCCAAGGGGTTTGAGTTCAGCTCCAAGTCCCAAGGGGCCTCAGGTCGTCGCCTGTCCTTGAGTAGCCGCACCTTTGAATACAGACCACACGAATTATCCTCCAGCCAGGAAAAGGAATCAACCATAGACCCAAAGAAACGGTGGCGACGGGGGTTAGAATTTAGCCTCTTCTGGTTCTGCCACCTCCAAGGGGTTTGAGTTCAGCTCCAAGTCCCAAGGGGCCTCAGGTCGTCGCCTGTCTTTGAGTAGCCGTAGCTTTGAATACAGACCACACAAATTATCCTCCAGCCAGGAAAAGGAATCAAACATAGACCCAAAGAAACGGTGGCGACGTGGCTTAGAAATTTGCCTCTTCCGGCTGTGCCACCTCCAAGGGGTTCGAGTTCAGCTCCAAGTCCCAAGGAACTTCAGGTCGTCGCCTGTCTTTGAGTAGCCGTAGCTTTGAATACAGACCACACGAATTATCCTCCAGTCAGGACAAGGAGTCAATCATATACACAAAGACACGGTAGCGAAGTGGGTTAGAAATTGTCTTCTTCTGGCTGTGCCGTCACCAAGGGTTTGAGTTCAGCTCCAGGTCCCAAGGAACCTCAGGTCGTCGGCCATCTTCGAATAGCTGTTGCCTTGAATATAGACCACACGAATGATCCTCCAGTAAGGATCCACTTGGGATGGCCACTCGTACCAGATCTTTAGCTGACCTGCCATTCCATATCCCACCCCAGGTAATTACCTCAATCACCTTCATTTGACTTCATAAGCTCGCTGTTAGCATCATATTTCTGATTTTGGCGGCTTTGTTTTTTGCATCTCTGTCTTGAACCAACTCGGGTAAAACATCTCCACCAAAGAACGCGCGTCCCAGCGACCACGTCTACACCGGGCCCCATCTGGAATAGGTGTTCTGACTCAGATGATTCTCTATTTTGATTAACCGTGAAATTTCTTATACAAATGGAGTTGACAACATTATTTCTCAAAAGACCTCAATCACAAACAATGATACCGGGATGTTTTTAGCGTAGGGACTTTCACCCTCAGACCAGTTAAGAAGAAAATGTTACTAAAAATAGACGTCCAATTAAAATATTGGGAAGAAGAACCGCAGAGACTGAAAGTTCTTGTTTGAATAATCAAAAGAGAAAACACGACCTTCTGTATTTTCCACAATATTTAACGTATTCCTCCTCTCCTTTCGTTTTTCATATTTAAAATATCGAAGGATTGTGAAGAAAAGAGAGAAAAGAGTTCTGTGTATAATAAAGCTCCAGGTATGCCTTGGTTTTGTGTTCCCCTCCGTCCATATTTTCTGGAGGGATTCAAATTCATCCACTTGAAAGCTGATGGGATTGTAATTGGAGAGATTTTGAGAGCGGTCGGAACCTTTCTCTCCCATTAGCAATTCAAAACCGAAGAGGGTAGACAATAGCAAGTCATTAACCCAAACACAGGAAGCCAGACCAGACCTTTCCACTCTGCGATGACGAGCGAGGGCTTTGGTATAATTCGAGGAACCAGGGAAGCGATGTGTGGTGGTGACAAGCTTTCGAAGACTCCATGTTCGATGTTTTTTCCTGTGTTTTTCACGGGAGAGATGGGAGGACGGGGTTTGTGCAGGAATTAATACAGGAATCCAGGGTGTATGAAGGGATTAGAAGCTTTCGGGGGAGTGTGATCGTAGATCCCAGGGATTCGGGCGTTGAAAAGAGCGAGGTATTGGACTGGAGGTACTGTGACCGATGAAAGAACTTCTGACAAGTTGGATGCGAATTAGAGTTTCCTATCACAGATACCTGAACTCTTTGGTATTAATGAATGAATGATTGAATGTGTATTTACAATGAAATTCCTTAAATTACACGAGTTACATAAATTTTTTCACGCTCCACAGTTTGAGTGAAGCCGCCAACTGGGTTGGCAGTTACTTAACTTTAGGTGCATTTGGGAACCCTCCTTTGAGGTAGTAAGTAGCTCTGAAGAACAGGATCTCAATTTTAGATTTTGGATTTCAAGTCAAATCCTAAAATAGGGCCCTAGAATAACATTTAACACCAGGAATACCCAAGGAAAAAAATTACCGCAAAATAAAATGCATAAACATGGAGCCTCTGCCAAAAAACACCGCGAAAATCGAGGGAAACTGATCACGTCACATCCCCAGGTTCCTCCTGCAATACGACTGACTGGATTTACACTACTGTTCGCTCTGACGTCACAAACTCCTGTGTTCAACCACGTAAGCTGTAGTTTCAGGTAAGTTTGCAGAGGTAGCGCTACTGTCGTAAGGGGCTCAGATCCTCCTATGAAGTTAGACTGGTTAGAAAACCTGTTACGTTGCAACACGATCAGATTGCTGCTACATTCAAAATTTTAATCTTCCTTAGATTCTTTAAATCTTTTGGATGCTTTTTTGAGCAGCACACTGTGGTTTTCTTCCATAACAGTGAACCCTCTTCTGAAACAAAATATAAAAAACTGTGAGGCGAATTCCCACTATACCTACACTGTGTTTTTGTTCAGATTCTGACGCAGGTGGTGGTTTTCACTCGCCATAACATCACAGTCTCCCCTCTTCCCGATCCCTTATTACTGAAATGAGAATATCATATGGACCACTTCGGGCTTCTCTAAGAGCGTTTCCTTGTTCCACTCAACGCCCTACAGATAATAAATCTGCGCTTTTCGGGTCGAAAGAGCCGAACGGCGTACCTGCTCTTCCCGGCTGTCCTCGAAAAATTTTCCGCTGAATATGAAGGAAATTTCAACTTTTACGATGAAAATTGAAGTGGTGCTGGGACTGAGTCCGACATTTACAAGATTCACTGTACGTTTGTGTCTACAGTTGGGCTCGGCGCACAGTGGGGAGAAGACGCAAAATACCGTTTATGAGTAGAATTTTTGAAGGTCGAGATTTGGTCCAAGTGATGACAGAAGATGGTTTGTTTGCCTTCAAAGCCAGCGCCAAACGTCTAAATTGATGAGTACACCATACAGATTTTTGTTTGATCAGAAAAAACATATAAAAAGTTGTAGAAATTTGTAAAAATTTTGATGAAATTTGGATTTCAACATTAGATTATCATTTATTGGTAATCAATTCAGTTTTAATATACTTATATTTTTCTCTGATGTGGTCCAAATAAGTTTTTGCTTCCAAGCGGAAGCTTTGTTTTCACTTTTCAAGGGTAAAAAAAAGTTCTCCAAAATCAAAATTTCCACTCGCGTTTTACGTTTCAGACCTTCTTGAACAATTTCGGCTCCGTGTATGTCTGTGTGTCTGTCATGAAATCCTTGCCACAGCCATAACTTCTCCATTTCTCATCCAATTTCCATGAAATTTTCAGGGATTGTGTGACTTGGCGTGTAGATGGTATCTTATGAAAATGAACACCGCCGGACTGTTAGTAGCCACTGCGCATGCGTAAACGTGAAATCCTTGCCACAGCCATCTTCCTTGCCACATCTTCTACTATTCTTACCCGATATCGATGTAATTTTCAGGGATTATGTGGGTTGACGTGTAGATGGTTCCCTATTAAAATCAACACCGCCGGACTGATAGTCCGAAGAAATAGACGCTTCACACTCAGTTCGAAGAAACAGGGATTATTAGGAATTATTCATTATAGGTACCCTAATTATTAGGAAATTCGATTACTAGTTGTTAATGACCCAGAACTGAGTATAACTCGAAGAAACAAACAGAGTTTTATGGAGATTAGGCCTCTTTTGCGTTTCTCGCTCGTGTTTCTGATTTATCGAAAGTCCGACCCTTAAGTTCCCGTAAGGAGCGAATGGTTGGTCCTATAGAGCTCCGCGTGGTCTCAAAAAATTCTGAAAATGTAATACTATTTAAAATTTATGGAAAAAAGGTACCTTCATATCGACATTTTTTGAGCTAGGGCGTTTTCAAAATTTCAACCCTCATTTTTCAACCCTTAGAAGTGATTGATATCAACCGAAAGCTTCGGGGCATAACTAGACCCCAAATGTTGCTCATATACCTAATTTCATCAAAATCGGTCCATGGGAACTAACGCGAACGGCGGGCGGACGGAACATTTTTCATTCGATTTCTACGTTCCTTGAAACAAAAATTCAACAAATTTTGAGGAGTTTGAAAGAAAAAAATTCTTGGTTGTTTCCAAAGGTTCATATTGAAAATAATAAACCAAAAGGAAATCTTAGAGGATACCTACAGTCAACCAAACTATATAAATTCGTTGATATAATGCTGCCAGCTATGGAGTTGTGCTCAACTTGTGAACGGTTGAGGAAACCACCAAGACTTCGCACCATGAAAGGCTTCCATTTTGAACACTCACGAAAAAGACTCAAACGATAGAGCGGAATATCAATGCGGCAAATTCCCTCTCATATTGTTCGAATCCTATCGTACACTGGAAAAAAACGGGTTTGCTGACGAAAGACTTAACAAACAGTAACTATATAAAGCTCAAAAACGCGATGCCATCTCCCGAAAACAAATGCGGGAAGATCTCTCCCAGTAGTAGTATTCTCTCGTATAACTTATTCCCGTCGATATTCACCCAAATAAAGATGGGGGATCAACGCGTTTCGCCGTGATTCCTCGAGATGGGATCTTTTCTTCCTCGGGGAAACTTATCCCATTCTTAAAAGTGAGCATCGAAGAGGATACGACGCGAGAGGGTTACCTTTTTACCTTTTTTTCGGGAGCTTTACTTTGAAGTTCCACCACTTCCGACTTGGAAAAAGAAGGGATTGACTTTATGTAGATTGGGTTGTCTGGTGAATGTTTCAGAATCACCGCATTCTTATACTCAAGATACATTTTCACGCAATTCACTTCGCGTTTTCTTTCATAGCCCAGCAGCGAGGAGGAAAAACCATTCGACTTTGCTTATTCATTCAATTCTGCACTGCAATATGAGAAGGTGAAATTTCAAGGAACGAGTCGTTGATTTTCGGTAGGGAATTCACGACTATACCTAAAAGTAACGATTATTCAAGATCAAACATTATAATTTTCCGAATTTAATTACCAAATTGTCATGGACAATTTTGAGGGGGTTAAACTTTTTTTTTTTGAATGATAATTTTATTTCCATAAATATTTACATAGCATTAGATTTACAAAACACGACGGGTCATGGAAACTACCCCCCTCATAGATCAAGGATCTGTGCCGAGGGGGGGGAGTTGCATGTGCAAATTACATTTTATTTAGTTTATCTAGTATCATTTTATATAGTTACAGTTTATCACTAGTTTTTCACATTTCATTACATCTATATATATTGCTATGTATTCAACTTACCCTCTATTAAAGGGAAATAATAACTTAACGATTTTGAACAAAAAGTAATAACAATAATGTTAAAAAGTATAAATGCTGGATGTCATCGCATCGCACTCCGAGGGAGTAGCGGCAATGAGGTATGAAATAGGAATCTCCAATTTTTATTTAAGATTCGATTTCTAAATAAAATTTTATGAAAGTTTAACTGCGCGCAACCCATTCAGCAAGCGCGCAACTTCAAATACGTAAAATTGTCCAACCCTGAAATTTTTCCATGATGTAAACCGCGATAAACTCCAAGTGTGACATGAAATTTAATTGTTTTTCAACGTTGATTCACGTAGTGATATCCGTCCCGTGGGCTCGCTATATTTTGAAGTGATTATGGCCGAAAATATGGACTCAAAGCGGTACCTACACTTCGAGAAACAACGCTGCTCGATTAGAAAAAATTCGCACTGATAGAGCAAAGAAGATTGCTTATACAAGAATTTACTCTGCTTTTATGTTTTTGTAATTGATTCTGATGTGTTTGAGAGTACTAATCAATTTAAACATGTTATACTGCCAAGGAAAAGAGAATTTAATTTCTGAATAATTTAATTAGGTACTAAGTACCCTTTTCCACAATTTGGTGGAATTGTTTCGGGTCTGAGAGTGATTCCACCACCAACCACAACTCTCAAGAACTTAACATGTTGGAGGACGGGAAAAAAGAAAAAAACGCTTGCATACGAGTCTGCAACGCATTGGGACATTTTCATGTCTTTACCTATGTCAACTACCAACAGTTAATAGGAGAGGTAGGTACCATGTAAATAGGTAGGTACTACGAAAGAGTGTAGATAATATCTTATGTAAGCCTTTTTGGGGCCCCACGCTTGATGGCAGCTGAATTTAATTGGAAGCCAACAAGCGGTGATGGGCGTTTGGGGGTCGTGTTGGTCGATAAAAATCAACGAACACGAGCGCCAAACGTTTGCACACGAGTTCGGGGGGTTTGATTTGAAATTTAGATTTAGCTGAAAACAAAGATATCGAAACACTTAGAATTTAGAATGGTAGCAAATGGTATTTACCTGTGGCGACTAGCGTGGCGACGTCGGCGACTGCGTGGCGATCGTCGTACTGCAAGATTTGAAAGCCTGAAGGGCAAAATGGAGTAAAACAGGTACACAAGTGTGTCCTTTGCCTGAGGGGCTGACGTTTCGTCCTGAAGGGACCTAATAACCAATTGAGGGGTGTCGTTGCACTCTCCTCTAACCTTTTACTGAACCAGGTATACTCAGAGGAAAACTACAAAAGTACAACTAGCAGGTGGAATTTATTAAGAATTAGGAACGGCAAGGACTTCCCACAAGTGTGGCGAGTGAGCTGAAGGCTTTCAATGGTAATAGTATTAATATCACAAATACAAGATATTTTCCGATACAACAACATACATTCAATATCCAAATCGTTTATCAATGTTCAATGCATAGGTCATCATCCAGAAATCAGGTAAGTTATAGTTATAGTTTAACTAGGTTTCAATGTTCAAGTTGTGTTGCGAATTTACTCAAAATTTGAGTATATTGGCCAATAATTTATGCAACTGTGCTAGAGTAAGAGTAAAAAGACATTAGTAGAAAACAGTATAACATTTGAACATTTAATGTTCAATTATTAAGTTTAATTATTGGCCAATATATTTATGTTTAAAGGTTTCAACACTCACTGTCGGGCCCGAAGGTATCCTCAAGCTGGGTGTGGCGATGTGAAGATCCGTGACGATCGGTAGCCAAGGGTCGTGGCGATCGTGGCGGTACAAGGGGGGGGGGGGTACGGGAGGAAGATTCGTCAGGATGGGGCGGACTCTCTTTCACTGACTTTGAGCGCTTCTGGACTGGGTATGAGGTTGCCGTCGTTGGCGGGGAGCTCAGGTGGGTCCTCCCCCCTCCGCCCCGCCTGAAGATGGTAGTGGGGACGGCTGGTCGAGTGGGGGAGAGACCGTTGGGTCCCTCCCAGCTGAGGGGGGAGGGACGCGTGGGGTGGCGTTCGGCGTCGGCTGGTGTTCTTCCACCTGAGCTGATGACGTCACCTACGAGGCTGACCGAAGGGAGCTAGTGGTGCCCAGCCCCCGCTTCACTGGGAATTTGGCCCAGAGAGCGAGAGCTCACACTTATAATATATTATATTATGTTACAAATTGACACAATTATTAATATTAAGAGGTAGGTACCTAATTTCAATAAAATAGACGATTCCGGATTAATTATCTTCTACACTCACGATCATTAGTTTGTAAACAAAATATGAGAACAGTTATGCCCATAGCTCCGCTATTCGTATAGTCAATATGTTATGGAGAACATGAAAATGTTCGTTAAATCGAGAGCTTTCCAACGAGTGGTGAACGATTTTTGTGGGTTAAAAAGTGTAGAAAAGGAACAAACCTAACAACGGGGTCGTTGTAAGCGGAAATCATTATAAAGGCACTGTAACACAATTTCGTTACGCAATTTCGTGACAGTTTTTTGTGCTATGTGCCAGGGCAAAGACTTGAAAATGTCAGAAACGGACTTTTTGTAAGCAGATCTACTGAAGGAATGAGGGTGGACCAGAGTGGTTGGTATTGTTCGCAATGTGTATGGTAAGTTATGGTAGAAGTGGCGAGAAGTGGTTTGTAAGCGGCTCGACGGAATAGGTATCACAGCTTGGGTCGTGAGTCTCATTTTCCGGGTACTCTGTTCAGATGAGCTGGGCGTGGTAGTATCTAATGTTTCAGGATGTTTGTGGTAATATAGCAGAGCGTGCTTGATGTAAAGCTGCTTCACCGTGAATACTTTCGCCTCGTGGAACAACTCAGCACTAGGGAACCTCCGGGGTTTTTTCAGTAGAACTTTCAGGATAGCTTTCTGCAGTACAGTTATAGGTTCCAGGACGCTACTGTATGCGTTACCCCACCGGAGAATACCAAAGCTAAGTACCGACTGTACTAGAGCTTTGTACAGTAAAATCAGTGTGCTTTTCGCGAAGCAGTTTCGGATGGTGTAAAATATATGGAAAAACTTCCTTGTTTTCTTCACGATTGCATTTATCTGGGCTTTCCAGTCCAGGTTTTCATCTAATACTACACCAAGGTATTGTGCACTTTTTACCCTTTCTATTCCCGAGCACTCACATGCCATGTACCCTGAATTACAAAAGTGTAATTTTAGTTTGTGTGGGTGGGAGTCCTTGTCTCTTGTGCGGGAGAACAGTAAGTATTTGGACTTGTTCACGTTTATGGTGAGGGATTGCGAAATGAGCCATAGGCATTTCTTATTCATGTCCTCATTTGCTCGAGTAAAAACTTCCTGCCATGAGCTATGGTCGAACAAAAACGCTGCGTCATCAGCGAATAGGTACAATTTACCTCTAATGGGTATTCTCGCAATATCATTGATAAAGACATTTTTGTTCGTTTTAAAAAATCTATTCGAATTTTGAAAACATAAATAAAAATCGAACTTAAATTTTCTCATGTCAAAAAAAGTAAGTAAAGTAAACAACCATTTCAGGTTGGATTTTCGTCCGACTGCCATTCCTCAGCTGACGTCATCAGCTGTCTTCCTAAGGGAAGATCAGAACTGGCTCTTATGATTTCGCTCATGGCTTCCCATTGGCCTCACCGCCCTGGGTTGTGACGAGGGGGAACTGCGACCGACTTGCCCGAAAATATGCCGCCGAGGCGAGCTTCGAACTCTTGTCTCCAGTACTCTGTGGTCTCATTAATTCTAATTAGTGACGATTCGATACTTTTGATATTTAACATAATATGTTAAATAATATAACATATTAATATGTTAACATAATAATATTCAACATAAAACATAATATTATTATGTTTTATGTTGAATATTATTCGATATTGGTGAAATCAATATTCTTGTTTAGTTAATTTATCGTGATCACTGATATTGATAAAAAAAAAATATGAAATCAGTATTTTTCTTCCGATATTCTATCAATATCACTCATTTTGATTTTGATTGAAATCAGTATTTTTCGTTTGATACTCTATCAATATCACTGATATTGATTAAAAAAGATGCAAAAACATATTAGATACTAGAGAAATCAGTATTTTTCGTTTGAGATTCTATCAATATCACTGATATTGATTAAAAACGCTGCAAATTATTACACAATGGTTTATTATTTTTCTATATAGATCACTCGTCTATAAAATCATCAACCATCCAATATGAAAAAAAAAAAAAATCAAAATCACCAACCATTGATCGCATTTCGGTCAGCTATAATTTGAACGGAGATTAGGCCTCTTTTGCGATTCACACTCGTGTTTTGATTTATATATATACTTTTTCAATATAAACCCTTAAATTTTCGTAGGGAGCGAACCGTTTGTCCTACAGCGCTCCGCGTGGTCTCAAAAAATTCTATGGAATCTTAAATTGAAGGAAAAACAATACCTTTATATCAAAATTTTTTGAGTTAGAGCGTTTTCAAAATTTCAAAATTGATTTTGGAACCCTTAGAAGTGACCTACATCAACCTAAAGCTTCGGGGCACAACTAGACCCCAAATGGAGCCTACATACCAAATTTCATCAAAATCGGTCAATGCTAAGTGGCAAAAGTGCCGCGTACGGCGGACGGCGGACGGAGGGCCAAATTTTGGTTTATTATTTTCAATAATGAACCTTTGGAATCGACCAAGAAAAAAAAAAAATTTTATATTTTATTTTTATTTTTTATAATTTATTTTTATTTTTTTTATTTTTTATTTTTTATTTTTTCTTTCATATTGGATGGTTGGTGATTTTGTAGACGAGTGATCTATATAGAAAAATAATAAACCATTGTGTAATAATTTGCAGCGTTTTATTCGATTTTTGGATTCTACGTACCTACCTTGAAACGTAAACCATCAAATTTTGAGGGGGTTAAAGAAATTTTTTTTTTCTCGGTCGATTCCAAAGGTTCATTATTGAAAATAATAAACCAAAAGATGCAAAAACATATTCGATATCAGTGAAATCAGTATTTTTCTTTCGATATTCTATCGATATCACTAATATTGATTTTAAAAAAAGATGCAAAAACATTCAATATCAAAACTATGTCTCATCGAACAGGTCAAACCTGGGAGGAAGTTAGGGTTAAAACAGAGAGCAATTCAACAGTTAGAGGATAGTTACTATCCTACAGAAATGGTTCAACAATAAAAACATGATGCTAAATTTCCGAAAAACGAAATTTATCGCGTTCGCCCCTAGAGCAACTTCTGTTCCGCGGTTAGGGAAACTTGCTTGTCATATTGAGATGGGATGTGGAAATTGCACTTGTCCGGTAATCGAGCAGGTCTCCCACATTAAGTATTTAGGAGTTGTAATTGATGAGTGTTTGACGTGGGAACCTCACATAAACGGATTAACCCATCATTAGTAAATTACGCTCACTGATTCATCTTTGTGTGGAGGTGCGGTGGTACATGACACCGAAACTAAAGATGCTTTTTTACATGGCAATCATACAACCTCTCCTCATTTACGGCATTGTTGCATGGGGACTTACTTATACAACGAAAACGATACCATTATTTGTTGTGCAAAAATTATTGATTAAAATCCTATTAAAAAACGCTGCAAATTATTACACAATGGTTTATTATTTTTCAATATAGATCACTCGTCTACAAAATCACCAACCATCCAATATGAAGAGAAGAAAAAAAAAAATCAAAATCACCAACCATCGATCGCATTTCGGTCAGCTCTAATTTGAACGGAGATTAGGCCTCTTTTGCGATTCACACTCGTGTTTTGATTTATATATACAGGGTGTCCCCAAAAACGTTCCCCCCCCCTGCTAAAATCGTCCAGGAAGTGGTAAAAACAAAAATTTTTTTTCGAATCTTCATGATTTTTCCCAAGGATCTCAAATATGACCACGGTGCGCATTGCGCACGTGCGCAATCGTGCGCAACGCACACCAACTTCGTTTTTTCAAATGAGACCCCCCATTTTTTATTGCAGATTCGGATTCTACGTGAAATTTCATGAACATTTCACCCCTCAACCGATTTTTTGAATTGCGCGCAACCAGCTCAGTGCGCGCTCAAAGATGCGCAACCGCAAGGTCGTGTCAAAATGTGCATGTACGAAGTACCTAAGTGTGACACATGATATTTTAGTATTTTTTTACGCTGAATCACGTGGTGAAGTTAGTTTCTTGATTTCACTGCATTTTTATCAAATTATCGACGAAAAATGAACTTTTTTAAAAGGAAAATTGCATTTTTACTCATTACGCATCTTCTGTGCCCATCCGTTAACTTCATCCTTGTTAATAAATTGTGGGACATGTTGAAATTTATGTTTTGACATTTAAAAAAAAGAACTCTCCGATCGCACGAAATTTATTGCAGTATTCTAGAGAACCTTGCTTCATAGCTACCGATATGTAGCTATGATTTTGTTTACTGGTTGCAGCAATGCATTTTTGTGATTAAAAAAAAGTGCCGCGAAAAATTCCTTGACCCCCAGCCAAAAGACATATCCATGTCGAAACGATTGTTATCACACTGGACTCTTCACTAGGTAGTAATTTCACAAGGACTCTCTACTTGTAATTTCTCGTGAAAAACCCGTCCTGTCTACTTGAAAATCTTTTTTCGATTATCTTGGAAAAAAGTTTTTAAGTAGACAAGGTGGTTTTGCCCTTAAAAAATGCAATTTTCCTTTTTTAAAAGTTCATTTTTCGTCGATAATTTGATAAAAATGCAGTAAAATCAAGAAACTAACTTCACCACGTGATTCAGCGTAAAAAATACTAAAATATCATGTGTCACACTTAGGTACTTCGTACATGCACATTTTGACACGACCTTGCGGTTGCGCATCTTTGAGCGCGCACTGAGCGGGTTGCGCGCAATAAAAAAAATCGGTTGAGGGGTGAAATGTTCATGAAATTTCACGTAGAATCCGAATCTGCAATAAAAAATGGGGGGTCTCATTTGAAAAAACGAAGTTGGTGTGCGTTGCGCACGATTGCGCACGTGCGCAATGCGCACCGTGGTCATATTTGAGATCCTTGGGAAAAATCATGAAGATTCAAAAAAAAATTTTTGTTTTTACCACTCCCTGGACGATTTTAGCAGGGGGGGGAACGTTTTCGGGGACACCCGAAACCCCCGGTTTATATTTCAATATAAACCATTAAATTTTCGTAGGGAGCGAACGGTTTGTCCTACAGAGCTCCGCGTGGTCTCAAAAAATTCTAAAAAGTTTATAGAATCTTAAATTGAAGGAAAAACAATACCTTTATATCGAAATTTTTTGAGTTAGGGCGTTTTCAAAATTTCAAAATTGATTTTGGAACCCTTAGAAGTGACCTACATCAACCAAAATCTTCGGGGCACAACTAGACCCCGAATGGAGCCTACATACCAAATTTCATCAAAATCGGTCAATGCTAAGTGGCAAAAGTGCCGCGTACGGCGGAAGGCGGACGGCGGACGGACGGCCATGATGCTTGACGAAAAATTAAACTGGGACGCTCATGTTAACTTTATCCATGGAAGGTTGAAGAAATGGATTTATATATTCTATAATATACGCAACCTCATTAACCCTATCGCTTTGAAGGGTGTATACATCTCCATGGTTCAATCAGTTCTCCAACTTGGAGTTTCTATTTGGGGCTCAGCAGTTTCTTCTGTCCTCTGTAAACTGGAAATCCTGCAAAAAGCTATTTTAAAAATAATGTTATCCAAAGGCAGACGATACTCTAGTAGTGACCTATTCGATGAAGCAAAAGTTTTTGCAGTCAAACAACTATTTGTTAAGAACTTATTATTATTGTATCATAAATGTCCCCGCATTATAGAAAAATTCTCTAGTCATGCATACCCAACAAGATTCAAAGTTCTCGGAAATGTGGTTAACCCTGTAAAACCGAGATTGACTCTCACAATTAGAAGCCCTGTCTATATTCTCCATGTTCTCCATAATCATTTGCCTGATGAGTTACGAGCTCCACTTCCATTCATTCGATCTAAATATAAAAAACTTATTTTTTCCTGGATTTTAACAGTAGGATCTGACATCAATAACTATTTGAAAAGTCACTACTTGTAACTAAATATACTTGACAATTGTTCTCTTAATCATTTCTTTTATATTTACAGAATATTTTACTTAAATTCCTTCTATTTGATTTTGTATTTGTATAATGTAGTATATACTCCAGTGATGAAGTTTGACGGTATAACATATGTAATAACGTAGACTAGTACGACTCCAGTGCCACGGGCTCTTAGCCTACTATTGGGCAGATTATCGTCCTACTAACAACTAAATTGTACTTGTAATATGTGTGATGTATGATGATGATAAACTTCTCTCTCTCTCTCTCAAATTTTTATTCGATTTTTGGATTCTACGTACCTTGAAACGTAAACCATCAAATTTTGAGGGGGTGTTGAATTTTTTTATTCTTGGTCGATTTCAAAGGTTCATTATTGAAAATAATAAACCAAAAAACCCAGAAGGTATCCGACTGATAGGGTGTTCATGGACTTTCCAGTACTTAGGCTCTATGAGTTAACTGAAAAATGTACCTTGAGTTATGTATCAGGAGATAGAAGTACCCTTTCGAAACCCAGAATGGGTTCTTCACTGAGAATGCGAAGTTACCTTACGTGGGGGGTTGACATTTTCAATAGCCTGCCTATGAGTTAGGTAGGTGACAGAGCAACTGTCCCTAGATAAATTCAAAATTAACATTAAAAAATATTTCAATAGGAAAAATCAAAGTTTTGGTAAGCTCGCATAGTCTAATGATAATAAATATATGTATTGTGATGATAGGTACCTAGTATGTTTTTGATCATGTAAACATGGTCAAATAATTTTCAATTATTAGGCTCCGGCTCTTAGCACGAGTCATGCACTCAAAAAGAGTGGTAGCATTTTGTATTTCAATGTATGTGTATCCATAGATATTTTTCACAACAAAATGCATTTTTGGAAAAAATCGACATTTTTGTAAAAAAAAAGATGCAAAAACATTATATCGAATATTATTTGATATCAGTGAAATCAGTATTTTTCTTTCGATATTCTATCGATATCACTGATATTGATAAAATAAAAAGATTAAAGAAAAATTCAGTGACTAAGTCACATCAATATTTTTGTTTCGATATTCTATCGGTATTAGTGATATCGATATTTTTCTTCTGATATATTATCGACACTGGGCTGAAAGCTGAATGTGGGAGCCTGAGAAGCGTTCTGATTGGTGGAGCTCCAGGACGTAGTTATAGCGGAAAGCAACAGATAGCGTTCATGATCACTTGTTCCCAACCTCATCACAACAAGTCACCTTTTTTATCACATATTTTTCTCCTTGGTGCGTTACCGGCCGCATCTAAGTAATTGATTGGATAACATTTGGTTATATTCGCGATATGTACGAAAAAATCGAGCGATTTTCAATAATACACAGAGTTTCAAACGTTTCTATGGGTGGCAGTTGTCGATTCAACATTTGAACAACTGGCGATAGGGACAACAACAACTGTAAGGGCAACTTGGAAAATACCTTTCGCCTCGATTGGATTTTCTATGTAATTTTCGTATATCTAAATGTTGATGAAACGAAAAGTTATCAATTTCTGGTCATTCGAAAGGAATTGAAAAGATGCGATATGAAGAGTGTGTCCTCCCCCCCCCCCACTTCCATAGTAGTTCCTCAATCCTAGCTGAAAGTAGATGGCGCAACTGAGGCAGCCTCAAAAATGCTTGACCACCATTTTAACGTTGGCTTTCTTCTCTGTTAACTTGTCTCCGTTACTCTGTGATTATCGATACTGTCTTCCGATATTATTTTGATGTTGAATATCGCATCGAAAGGTTCATTGAATCGTCTCTAATTCATTTTAGAAAAAAAGTTACAGGATGAGGTGGTCAGTTCGAGAGTTTTGTGAAACATAAAATGTTGTGCTTATTGTAAGAGGGATTTTGAGGATACAAAGGTGAGAAGGGACGAGTCGTAACATCGTTATATCACCTACTCGAGAAAGAGCGATTGTGAGCGAGAGACCGATGGGTCGCTGGGCGGAGGCGGCGCGGGTACAGACGGGGGCGGCGCAGCCTCACGTGGGGGCGGCGCGGGGGCGTCATTGTTAACAGGAGAAACACGAAGCACGAGGAACTCTGTGGAGGTTTCCGGAATAACTTTGGGGAAAACCCGCTCGCCTGATTTGTGACTCCGCCAACATTACGAGGACCCCCGGAAGCTGCGTCTACTCCTGTGTGTCGATCTCTCTCTTTCTCTCTCTCTCTCTTTCTCAGCACTGTAACTTTATTACAGGTAAATTTACTACTTTGGGAATAATATTGTTACGAATCGCCAATTTTCCCAGGAACGTTTCCGTAAAATGTTACCACTATTAAATGATGGTGTTAAAAACACATTTTTTTAAAATTATTTTAATAAATGACCCGATGGAATCGACCAAGAAAGAAAAATGTTTAAAGTAAAGTAAGCAACCATTTCAGGTTGAATTTTCGTCCGACTGCCATTCTTGGCGTCGCGGACAAGAAAAATGTTTAATCTCCCGATCCACAATAATTGTGGATCAATTATTGATGAATTACGTTTCAAGGTACGTAAACGGAAAAATTTTGAGGGGGTTAAAAAAATTGTTTCTTGATCAATTCCAACGGTTCGTTTTTGAAAATAATAATCCAAAAAAGCAAATTTTGCTTTATACATTTTGCGAATACTTCGTATCTATGATTATAATGGTAATATCCACATAAAATGCTAAAACACCGTTTTTTGGCATATTTTTAAAAATTTGGACCCCCTAGGGTTGTCCAGAATTTTTAGGTAACAAACTCATTTTGGTTTATTATTTTCAATAATGAACCTTTGGAATCGACCAAGAGAAAAAAAATTTAACACCCCCTCAAAATTTGATGGTTTACGTTTCAAGGTACGTAGAATCCAAAAATCGAATAAAAATTTGGCCGTCCGTCCGCCGTACGCGGCACTTTTGCCACTTAGCATTGACAGATTTTGATGAAATTTGGTATGTAGGCTCCATTTGGGGTCTAGTTGTGCCCCGAAGCTTTCGGTTGATGTAGGTCACTTCTAAGGGTTCCAAAATCAATTTTGAAATTTTGACAACGCCCTAACTCAAAAAATTCCGATATAAAGGTATTGTTTTTCCTTCAATTTAAGATTCTATAAAATTTTTAGAATTTTTTGAGACCACGCGGAGCTCTGTAGGACAAACCGTTCGCTCCCTACGAGAATTTAAGGGTTTATATTGAAATATATATATAAATCAAAACACGAGTGTGAATCGCAAAAGAGGCCTAATCTCCGTTCAAATTAGAGCTGACCGAAATGCGATCAATGGTTGGTGATTTTGATTTTTTTTTTTTTTTATATTGGATGGTAGGTGATTTTGTAGACGAGTGATCTATATAGAAAAATAAAAAACCATTGTGTAATAATTTGCAGCGTTTTTTCGTTTGTTATTACGAACATTTTGGCAGAAACGTGAACATTTTGCGATAACAATTACTCAAGTTATCGTCCTGAATGACACAAATATTCAAATATTTTTTGGACAAACTTCAGAAATCGTTTTAGAATGTTTCAAAACGGATTTCAATGAGAAAACACTGCAAATTATTACACAATGGTTTATTGTTTTTCTATATTTATCACTCGTCTGCAAAGCCACTAACCATCCAACATGAAGAAAAACTTCGATCGTATTTCGGTCAGCTTTAATTTGAAGGGAGATCAGGCCTATTTTGCGATTCATACTCGTGTTTCTGATTTATCGAACGTAAAACCCTTAAATTCTCATAGGGAGCGAACGGTTTGTTCTACAGGGCTCCGCGTGGTCTCAAAAAACTCTAAAAATCCTATACCATCTTAAATTGACGAAAAAACAATACGTTAATATCAAATTTTTTTGAGTTAGGGCGTTTTCAAAATTCAAAATTCATTTTTCGACCCTTAGATGTGACTTACATCAACCGCAAATTGACCCCAAATAGAGCCTACATACCAAATTTCATCGAAATGCTAAATGGGGAAAGTCCCGCGTACGGCGGACGGACGGACAAATTTTTATTCGATTTTCGGATTCTACGTACCTTGAAACGTTGACCAAAAAATGTTGAGGGGGTGTTTAACTTTTTTTTTCTTGTTCGATTCTAAGGGCTTATTATTGAAAATAATAAACCAAAAACAATTTTATGCTGAAATTTTGAATCCTTTGCTGAGGCTCTAGTTTAGAAAGACTCAGTTACAAATTAGAGATCACAATTTGAAGGGTTAGTAGCAACCTTGAGGAGCTAAATAATTCCTAAACGACTCAAAAGACACTCGGAAATTGTCGATTGGCAACTTTTCGGTTGTAATCCTCACCCTTTCGGAAGGACTTCCGCATTATAAACGCCGAGTTTGGTCTAATTGCGAGTGTAATTTGATTCCAGTAATTTTTTTCTCTCGGGTTTTTTTTTTCTCTTTTAAATCTTCACCCTCCGACATTCAAAAGGAAGTTGGGAAAGGGTTGAAAAATAAAGTCGACGACCCTGAGAAGGGGAAAAATCGAGATCAGAGACGGTTAGGGGGAAATGGTTGCATGGGGTCGAGGAAAATTGATTTTAGAATCATCCCCTCTTCTCATTTGTTGATTCGACAATTAGATGAAATACCGGAGGAGGGGGAGTTGAATTCATTAAGAAATAATGCTGACGACTTTGCCGTTCGTTTTTACTTTGATTAAGCCTCGCTGTTATTTCCATAAAACCACCGAACAATGAAACAGAGAGTGAATTTCCAGCCGAAGCTAGACACTTATCTAGACTATTCATCACAGTTTGACTGAACTTGCATTCAGATTGGAGAGTCAAATAGTGTAAAACAAACAACTAACAACTGATTTTTTATTGTTGCCGATGATGCAGAGATGATGTGTATGATGGAGAAACAATTTTTGAGACTCCTCTGCTAATAAAAATTATCTATATTGGAGACCATTTCGGGTCAGAACCTCATCAGCGCTGAAAAAAGTTTACAAAATCTTCATTTGTGAATTCGAATTTAGATAATGAATGATTACAATTTATTATTGTAATGAATCATATACTCAAACCTGTTAGTTCTCAAATAAATGACACAAGGGAAACCCTGAGTGACTCATCATGCCAGGTAGGTATGGGGGACGAACACGTCACTTGACGTCACCTTCCTCCACTCTCCCCTTACCTTGTTTAAGTAATATAAAAGGAGGACTCAGGGCTTCCCCTTCATGCATTCGTCTTCAAAAACTCGACTTGATTATTTCTTGCTCTACCTCACCTTCTCTCTGAAGCCCAAAGTTCCTCGGAGGTCTCAGTAGGCGATAAGCTCATTGTGCCGGCCTCTGCTTCCATTTCACCTAGAAGCTGTCTGCACCCAACTAGGCCTAGGTAAATGTGCTGCCTCCCTCCAGTCGGCGAGCAATCGTGCCGAGGATCGTAGCTGAGCTGAATTCCTTAAGCACTCCTGCATGCAGTAGGCGGTAACCCGCGCCGGGCAGAAAGTGCTGTCCCATCCTTCACCTTCGTTGAGTAGGGACCAATATAAATCGACAAGCCGACGTAAAGACCATCGCCTTCACACGACGACACGCCGACATAACAATAATTGTTATTAATAACTATTAATTAAATTATCAAATTTATTAAAGTAATAATAATTATTAATTGAAATTACACTTTACTATTGATTAAAACTATTGATTGAAATTAGAATTAAAACTGTTGATGAGTAATGAACTACAAATAATGGTTTCCAATGGAGAGAATTTTCATTAACAGAAGGGTATCAAAAATGTTTTCTTCGTAAACAACTAACAAGTTGGTGGGCAGTACAGCTTCCTCGACTAGAGCAACATGGACACAATATGTCCAATGATATTATCATTGATATTATCTCAATAATATTATCATTGAGTACAGAAGCATGTAGGTACTGCATTTTGAGCAGCAAGACTGACAATTTCACAAAATTTGTGAATTTGTGAAATATCAAAATTCAAATCATAATCAAAAAGAAATAATAAAGGTTTTATAAGTGGACTGTAAAGATAATAAGAATTATTTTATAGTGAGAAAATAACGTCACTTATAGATGTCAGAATCGCAAGTATTGTTTGCTCAATAAAAAACTTACTTGCGATTTGCGAAAACTAGTGACGTTATTTTCTCACCATAAAATAATTCGTATTATCTTTACAGTCCACTTATAAAACCTTTATTATTTCTTTTTTTGATATTTTCTCAATGTTGGATTCCTGAGTTGGCAAAGAAGAACCTGGTCGCGCTTATGTTGACGTTTTTTCAACTTTTTAAAAGCTCTTCCTAGATTCATTTTGTTCCGAGCTCCAAACTGCCCTCAAAATTTGAGAAATATCCGAAATACATTTCGAAAAAATTGGTGGTTATGTGAAATAACTCTCTCAATGAAAAAAGTCTGCCAAGTGATTGTAGCACATAGCTTCCTCGTATCCATAACCCGATTGGATAAATCATCACAAAACACCAATCTCTATTGTACCTTGCACTATCCTCATAGGGGATCTACACGTTAACCCACGCAGTCTCTGAATATTGTTGGAAAATGTAGAAGTTATGGTTGTTACAAGGATTTCGCGTTTGCGCATGCGTACAAAATACTTTCAATTTGGGGGCCATGATTTTCATAGGGGACCATCTACACCCCAACTGAAAACCTCATCTAAATCGTACGAGTATTGTGGAATTTAAGGCTGTGGCAAGGATTTCAAGTCACACAGACACATATTTTTTTTTTTTGTAATAAGAATGCATTTATTTTTTTTAATAAACATACAATCTGATCTAATAACACATAAATAAATTAAATGTTATTGTAAATGTTGCATGTTAAATATGTCTGTAAACTGTTAAAATTGTTAAATGCTACATCCTCTGAAAGACAGAAGTCTTGTGTCGAGGGCGTCCAGAGCTACATCACCCCTTGGCAAGAAAAATCTCCCGATATTATCAAATTACAATACAATCCATTACAATACAAAATTACAAATTACAATACAAAGAAAATGAATCTTCTCTATTTTACATTTCAATATTTGAGAATCTCCTCTATTTTTTAACTTCTGATTTTTTTTTTTTTTTTTTGTATTACATTATTATAGCTATTTTTTGCCTTAATATTCCTTTTTATTTCACAAACTTTTTTAAATCTTACTTTTAAATTGTTCTAAACTAAGCTGGGCCACCTTATTATCAAAAATAAGGTTGTTGAATGTTTTAATACCAGAGTACCTAGTCATAGCATTTTAATCCTATCGCGGTTTGTCTTCTTGGTAGTTTTATTGAATAAAATTATAAATACAAATTTTGTATTGAATTTTTAGACCTAGTGTTATTTATCATTCTGCTGAATTTTCCTCGCTGTAAATATTTGAAAACAATTGAAAGGGTAGTTTTATCCAGACGTTCTTTAAAAGTTAATATTTTTGTATCATGGAAGAGTTGGTCAGTAGGAAATCTATATGGATTTCTAAACAATATTTTTATCAAAAGTTTTTGAGAAGTTATTATTTTTTCAATTTTATTCATATATGCATCGCCCCAGGCCACAATTCCGTAGTTTAACTGGGAATTGTGAGATAAACGATTGACAGACAGACAGACTGACAGACAGACAGATTGACAGGCAGACCCGTAACCAAAATTGTTCAGGAAGATCTAAATTGCAAAACGCGAGTGGGCATTTTGATTTTGGAGAACATTTTTTTTAACCTTGAAAAGTAAAAACAAAGTTTCCGCTACCTTGGTAGACTCGGAAGCAATATACAGCTCATTGCACCACAGGTCCCATTAGGCCATTGGAATACTTGTATTGTTGGTTCTGTCGTTTGGACATAGAAATATTGACGGTTTTATCGATTGGTCATTGAAATATTGATAGTTTTATTGTTCGGCCATTACAATAGTGAGTGTCGTTTGGCTATCGAAATATTCTTGGTTTTGTGCCATTGGAATATCGATGGTTCTGTCGTTTGGCCGTTGGTTTATTTTGCTTCCGAGTCTTCCAAGGTAGCGGAAGCTTAGTTTTCACTTATCAAGGTTGAAAAAAAAAGTTCTCCAAAATCGAAATTTCCACTCGCGTTTAACGTTTTAGACCTTTCTTACCAATTTTGTTCAATGTCTGTATGTCTGTCATGAAATCCTTGTAACCGGCCTAACTATACCTACGAAGTTACTGTCCGATTTCGATGAAATTTTCAGGGATTGTGCGGGTTGACGTTTAGACGGTTCTCTATGAAAATCATTACCCCCAGACTGATAGTAGCCGCTGCGCATGCGCACGCGTGAATTCCTTCTAACAGCTATAACTTCCACATTTTCTATCCGATTCCGATGAAATTTTCAGGGATTATGCGGATTAGGTTATAGATGGTTCTCTATGAAAATCATTAGCCCCGAAATGAAAGTAGCCACTGCGCATGCGCAAACGTGAATTCCTTGTATCATCCATAAGTTCTATATTTTCCATCCGATTATGACGAATTTGTCAGGATTGTTCAGATTATCGTGTAGATGGTCCCCTATGAGGGTAGTGAAAGGTACTTAGAGATTAACTACTATGCATCGGATCATCTATACAATCGGATTAAGGATACGAGGAAGCTATGTGCCACACCCACTTGGCAGACGTTTCGGTTTTATCGTTTGGATATTGAAATTATGATGGTTCTGTGGTTTGGCCATTGAAATATTTTTGGTTTAGTCTTTTGGTCATTAAAATATTGACGGTTTTGTCTTTTGGCCATTGAAATAATGTTGTTTCTGTCATTTTGCTATCGGAAATATTGGTGATTCAGTTGTCTTTCCGTGGTTAAGGTATTGGAATCGTTGATTTGGTCGTTTACCCGTGGTTGAGCCATTTAATCATTATTTGTTCAGCCTCTTAGACCTCCTATTGCTTGTACTTCGATATTTAACGACTTGAAACAGTAAGTATAAATGATCGAACAAACAATCGCAAGATACTCGAGTTCACTCGGTAAATCTTAAATACCCCCTCAGCACTAAGAACCACCGAGGTATTTAAATTTCCCTCTCGACGGAAAATACCCCACTAATCGCACCGTCGTAATCTAAGGAGCACTCTGAAGCTGCAGCACCGGAATGCAAATCCATTTGTAGTAAACTCGACCCTCTGGAAAAAGAGAGGAAAAGAGACCAAGAAAAATCATCCTCCCACTCTTTCCATTGTTCCGAACGTTGCTAATTGGGTCTTCTTTCCATTCATTTCGCAAATTAAATTGCAACGGCCATTTTAAACTCTAATTTCACGGGAGGATACTCCCGAGTGATAATGGAGCTCTACGGATACTCTGAAAAGGCATCCAAGAGGCGTACTAGTGGTTTTTGCGTACCTACATGTTTCAATGGGTTTTTCCCCCCTAACCCGAGTGAAAGGTTTTTTTCCTCCCGTCGACGGCGGTGGAATTAATTATTCAAATTCACCACTTGATTAGGACCGCTAGTGGTCACAGTGTAGGGTTTCAGTGGACTAACGATCAATTAGAGAGCGGGGTTCGGCCGAAGGTAAAAATGAACACTGCCGGTGCGAAAGAAATTGTCTTGTCTGACGCCATTGTTATTTGTGGAAAGGTCATTCGTTATACATGAGAAAGAAACAGAAAATGTGATGGGAAATCTGATATTGTGAACAGTGAGTGATCTTCAATCGCTCAACATTTTATGTAAACCAACTATTTATTTTTTTAAAGTTGCGAATTATTACACAAGGGTTCTTATTATTCTGTAAAGTTCACACATCAACTACCCTCTAAGTACCAAGGATAAGTGGGGTTTGGTTCTTTTAAGGTAAGGATAGAGGGAAGCCTAAGTGAACAACTGATGAAACATGGGATGGCGTTTTTTCTAAAGCGCAACATGCTTTGGACGCCCTGGGAGTTTGGTTTTCGCAGAGTAATTTAACGTTAAATTCTAAAAAAACAAAATATATGTGAATAGAGAGTGTGGACGGTAGTATGGGTCTGGAATCTTTGAAACTTATATCTCATATCTGCGATAACTCTGAGCCCGCAAATTGTTTATGTACTTAGGGATGGCAACGATATATCGATATATGAAATATATCGATACACTACGTTTGATATATCGATATATTTATATCGATATAGAGAACCGATATTATCGGTCAATATCGATATATTTACCGATATATCGCGACCTGTTTTCAAGTTTAAAAAAAAAATTTTTTTCTAGTAAAAATTCAATATTGAAATGAATGGACGAGAAGGGACGCCTGTACTTGTAAAAACATCGAGTAATTTTATTCCAAATTTTGTAGGTACCTACGTGATGGGTAGATTTCAGACTGTTGACTTCAGCTCAGACATGATTGTGTACATAGTTTACACCTACAGTGGCTCTCAAGGCTCAATCACTTGACTTAAGCCAAAATTAATGGAGGCTCATCCAGCTTAAAACTACCTACTATGCGAAGTGAAGCAGGTTTTCACAACAATTATTTTCAATTTTGAAGAATTATGATCGTCTACAGTATACCCCTGTCAATTTATAAATCAATTTAACATTGCAATGACATTTTCGCACTTTGACATTTTCATGTCTTTGCTTTGGCACATAAACTGAAAAATCGTCACGAAAACTATGCAAGTCTTGCTCACGCGACCAATAAATAAAATAGACTCACTCTGTTGCGTTGAGAACAATCAACTGTTTTCTTATTTTGATGCTTGGGTACATGAACTAACAACCTTACATCACTACATTGTTGATAACATGTAGTACAGTAAAAGTGGAGCATGTTGTAAATTTCATTTAAATAAAAACTACATTGTTGTGTAGTTGTTGACATGAAAATGTCCCAATGTGTTGCAGACTCGTATGCAAGCATTTCCTAATAAACTTGATTTTGAAGTAGTATGTGGTAGGTAGTTACGTTTTCAACCTGATTTCTAGTTTATATTGTTTTAAAACTATTAAATTCACCTACCTACTTCACATGTTTTTTAAAGTAGATCTTCCGATACATCGAAATATCGATATATTTTCTCCAATGTATCTAAATATCGATATATTTTCTCCAATACATCTGAATTTTGATATATTTTCTCCGATATATCGAAATATCGATATATTTTCTTCGATATATCGAAGGTATCGATATCTTATTGACGATATATCATTTGATCGATATATCGATGTATTTCATTCGATATGTCATCCCTATATGTACTCCTTTAGATAGGGTGGTAAGTTATCGTTACCTAGGCATTATTGTGGAAGAGGTTTTGACCTGGAAAATGCATATTGAAGCCATAAGCAAAAAATTGAGACGAGTTAATTATGTTTTATACCATGCTGGAAGGATTTTTAAGCGAGACAAACTACGTTTATTATACATGGCCTTGGTGCAGTCTACTATTCAGTATGGTATCGTTTCGTGGGGGGGAACTTACCCAACTCACTTGGAGAAATTAAATGTGATACAAAGAAGTATTATTAAGACGATAATGAGGTAGGAACGTCGGTACTCTAGTCTTAACTTATTGAATGAATTTATATGGTCCTTAGAGTTGTAGATTCTCCCCTAAAATCTCCACTATTTTGTACGCGTGTGGCATATAAAAAGAAAATATATGAATGGTTAGTGAGGCTGGGTAGGGAGGGGGCGGAGAATATGGTTAGGAGCATTTATGTTTAGGATGGTATAATTCCAAATGGTAATTTGTGTCGTCGCAAAGTTATTATTGACGTATGTTTATTTCAATTGATGTATGTAATGTTAAGTTTCAAATTAGTTGATGTAAGTAAAGTATGATTTATGTATAGATGCAGTTGATCTATGTAAAGTCAAGTTCGAAGTTGTTTGGCGCTACTCTTGTAGGGCGATACAGGCTTTCAGCCTTCTGCCCTGCAATAAAGTTGTAACAATTATCCATGTAAAACAATGGGGAATTTGCCTCACATTTTTTTTTTTCGAATGAGGGTTTATTTTTATGGAATAAAACCATAGTGAGCTGCTCGAAGACGCATCCAAAAAATTTAGAGAATTTAAGGAAGATGGAAATTTTAAATGTGGTGGCAATGTGTAAGAGGCAGCCATGTTTGAAACGTGACGGATATTCTACCAATCTGACTTCAAAGGAGGTTCTGTGGCGCTTACCACAGAAGCGGAACATACACGAACTTTTAGCTTACAAGTAGTGCGCACAAGAGTGCGCCGCGAACTGGCAGGAAGAACCCAGACACAAAAGTGACCAAAAGAAATGTTACTCACTTTTTTACAATACGATTCTACCTACTAGTTTATCAAGCATTATTAGTCTTCATCTTCTCTTATTTAGTTTCAAGATTTGAATTACATTATCCGAGTAGCCATTTCACTGGATCGTTTTGTGTGGCGGTGCTAGAACTCTGTCTGTTGTCGTTGTTTTCGCGTCGTTTTTTTTTTCGTATGACGTCAACAATATTCCTCGATTTTCGCGATGTTTTGTAACAGAGGTTCACTTGTTTAGTCATTTTCTCCTACGGTAATTTTTTCCCCTTGGTTATTCCTAGTGTTAAACGTTATTCTAGGGCCCTATTATAGGATTTGACTTGAAATTCCAGAATCTAAAATTGAGGCAAATTCCCCATTGTGTGTGGTTTATGCAACTGTAAATAAATAAATAAATAAAAATAAAATCAATAAACAAATATATTTCACAATAAACGCGCATTTTTCCAATTTATTTTTAATTTAATTCGATATTTAGAACATTTTGACACCAACCACAGGCGAATCGGATCATTTTGGAACCTTTGGATTCGAGCAAGAAAAAATTTTAATCCCTTTCAAAATTTGATGGTTTAAGTTTCAAAGTATGTAACTACAATCCGAACATGGAAGAAAAAAAAATTTTTTTGTTTATTAGTTTTTTGTATAGATTTGCCATTGCCACTACCTACCAACCATAGCTTTGCTTCACAATCTAATTTACTTTTGAGAAATGAACGCTTCAATCTATTCAGAAAAATAGGTAGTTGTGAGTGCCATTAGCAAATTTGATTACTGGTTGCTAAGGATGCGAAACTAAGTACAACTCAAAGAAACAACAACGATTGCATTTTGATCAGCTAAAATTTGAACGGAGATTAGGCCTCTTCTGTTTCCACACTCGTGTTTCTGAAGTATCCAGAATTATTAGTCCTACCCTTAAGTTCTCATGGGAAGCGAAAGGTTGTTCCTACAGAGCTCCGGGAGGTCACATTCGATTCTAAAAATTGAATGTTATTTTAAATTGGTGAAAAAGCAATACATTTATTCGAGAGTTTTCCATCAAAGGCACTTTGGAGGATTACAATACCTATTTTTTACCCCTAATAAGTGACTCACACAAACCTCTAGAATGTAACCAGGCTCATCGTCTTCAAAATAGGAAAAAGCAAGCTAACGTTCTTCTTCTTCATCTTCAAAGAAATCTTAAAACTCAAATATTGTTACCGTTTGAAATAAAGAGGAGGAAAAACTAGAGAAAAGTAATAAAGTTGCGTTCTTGGAGGTTGAAAAACTTTAAACCTTTTTTCTAAAAGATTTCGCTTTTGAAGGCCCAAGAAACAAATTAAATAATTTCACTCGTTCGTGACTATTTCTTCCGAGTCTACTAGTAGGTTTGTTTTCACTTTTCAAAGTTGAAAAAAAAAATGTTCTCTAAAATCAAAATTTCTACTCGCGTTTTACGTTTCAGGCCTTGCTGAACAATTTTGGTTCCGTATCTGTCTGTCTGAATTTCTGTAACGGGTGAAAGTAGTATAAGAAGTTATAGTCCAATTTCGATTAAATTTTCAGGGATTGAGGGTTGGTGTGCAGATGGTCCCCTTTGAAAATCATCATCCCCAAACTGATGGTAGTCACTGCGTATGCGCAAACGTGAATAGCCAAACCCATTCCCTTGTACCAGCCGTAACTTCTACATTTTTCTCCCGAATTTCTCCCGACTATGGTCAACCTATGATGGTAGTGCAAGGTACTTGGAGATAAGCTACTAAGCTATGTGCCACACCCTGTTGGCAGGCTTTTTATACCTGCAGCAAGAAAACCCTCACAGCTACCCTGGTAACTTGCTTGCTTCGGTTCCACATTAGGGTCGACTCGAGTTCCTGCCCCGAAACTCAGGGGGTGCACAGAGATCAGGAGAGAATAGGTGATTTTCTCTGCCAAATAGAAATTTCAACGATATGCAAATGGGATAAATCTTTGTAACTTTTTCATCTTAAAATTGCAAACGGTACTAAATACGTAGGTGCAATAGACACGAAACATGTTCTCTAGTGGTTAACAGAAATTCTGAAATACTTAATCATCAAAGGTTGAAACCCAAGAAATTCATCCATCTAATTGCAATAACTGAAATGTATATTTGCCCGTGACGATTCAGAACATCGTTCAATTTAGAAGAAAAATTAACGAGCCCCTTGAAAACTCCAAGATTCGAAGAATCTTCCCTCTCATCGTGCCCACGCACGGCTAGCTCGAAAACACCACAGAACTTGATAGGTAGAATAAATAATTCGGGGTAAAAAAAAAAATGTACCTATTTTTCGATCTTATGACGATGTGCACTGTCGAGTTGTTGCATTATATTTTGACGACACACTATACGCAAATCTACCAGAGCGTTCTTATGGGCTTTTTTTGGCTAAATGGGAGATCACTTATGCCGTCTTTAACTCAAGCCTCATTTCGGTTGGTAGAACAAAGTAGGCGAAATTGTCAGTTAGTCACTTCACACCCACAAAGCCAATCTACCTTCTTATAATAGTCGACATTAAAACTTATGGTACGAACCTGCACGGTTTTTTAAATTTCAACGTCTGCTGGAGTCCAGGTAGAGACAGCAAGGGGCTGCCAGTTTCTCGAATGTCGCACTTTTCCACGATCGACAAACGCAAATAGTTTACTTTACTTTAATGTAAACTACTCATCGTACCTACAACACTCCTAAGTAATCTTAATACTTTGATCAAAACAGTGTGTACCGAAACGGTAGTAAACCAAAAACGTAAAACGGAATTCCCTCTTCAGGTTTGTTTGTTTACTTATTTCTCTATAAGGAAATCCGGATTGCAGAGCTCTCTGACGGGGGAGCAACGAACCAATTCTGCACAAGACGAGAAAATGTCCTGCTCTCTGATTGGTCAATCTCACGTGCCTGCCTCCCTCGAAAGATGTCAAGATGACGTCACTTTCCCCAGAAATGGTGCAGAGGAAAGGTGATGCTCCAAACGGGTGTGATTGGTCAGAAAAGAGGGAGCTCCCGCCACAGTTTTCTCGCGTAGGTTCAACTAGCACAGTACCTACGATCATGTCTTCTGTCCTAGCCAACTTACTCTTCAAACGAAGAGGAACAAACTTTGAATTTTTTCTTTTCTTTTTTAATTGGCTGGGGGTGCACATGCGCCTATGCTCCTATCAGTAGCCGCCCAGACTGTATTCTTACCTTGTATGGATTCAACAAGGTGACCTCAACTCGTGCCAACAGAACAGCGGAAATGGGGGAGAAAGACAAATACACTTGGACAACCGTCACTCCCCTTTTATGACCCCACGACACAGGTAAAGTGGACATAGAGCCTCGGACAAGGAGAGAAGGCCGAAGTGCTTGAGACGGACACTTCAAGCGAGAAGGGCGCCCCTCGCGCCCACAAGTGGGAACTTCATGTCTCGATGTCAACCTCCGCGACGGTTTCGTTTCTTCTCGGCTTTTCCCTTCTCTCTCGGTCGTTTCTGCTCTTGACAAGGAAGTATGGCTGCCCATTCACCTGCCCTCACCACAGGGATACCTCTTGACCTCGAGACCACACATCAACAACACGCTGTAGGTCAGGGAGCTGCATCCCCCTTCTGATTCATTGTTGTCATCGTATTTCAACTTTTTCATCCCCTCGTTGGGAACGGAGATAAAGAAAATCCGATACTCGCACGACAGCTTTGGGAATAGATTTAGAGATATAAATATCAACTCCAACTCAAGTTATATTGTGTCTGTTCTCTTCAATCCTTTTCCAACAGGGAATATATTAGTAACGGCTATTCTTATAAAATGATGTGGATAAGTACATTCTATTTTGGAGTTGCTCCAGTGCTTGACATTCAAGTTTTGAAATGGTTTGAGCTTTGTATTTTGTGCAGAAGGTAAAAATAAAGCTAAAAAGTTTGATCCGAAACAAATTGGAAAAACCACTGCCAAGTGGGTGTGGCACTCGACGATCAAAATTCTTCTTTCTCTCATCCTTCATACAGAAATTCCCTTGGAAAAAAAACGACACCAACAGCCCCAAGATTGCACCAAGCAGTGAAACCTCGTTCGGTCAAATAAAAGCATTTTATTCTTTTAAAAAAATTTCAAATCATCAATCTCCAAGTACCTTACACTACCATCAAAGGGGACCATCTACACGCCAACCCGCACAGTTCCCGAAAATGTCAAGGAAAATTGGACAATAACTTCGTATAGTTTAGCCCGTTACAAGGATTTCATGACACACAGACAGACTGACACGGAACAACAATTTTTCAGGAAAGTCTAAAATGTTAAACGCGAGTGGATATTTTGAGACTGGAGAACTTTTTTCAACCTCAAAAAGTTAAATAATGCTTGGTGGACTCGGAATAAAAACGCTGAAAATTATTATACAATGGTTCATTACTTTTCCGCAAAGATCACCCGTCTTAAAAGAACTCAGCTTTGCCGTTGACTCTCAGCAGTTTTCACCAACCAGAGCAGACAAACATGAATACCTGCAGCCTACGGTGCCACACCACGATGCCTACGATGCCACTGCAGCCTACTTGACTGTCGGTGGTCTATACATTTCATCTATGAAATTTCAACCTCGCTGATACAATATGAATTTTGTCAACATCGACGAGTGATTTCACCTATAATACACCAATGTCTCAGAATAATAGTCCGATTTCGCTCAAATGTTGGGGGTAGTTTGGGACTGGAATAAAGAATAATGACGTTGAATTCAACGTAATCCGATCTGTTAGAGCCAAGGAGGTTGCGAAAAAGTGCAAAATCGTCAACGTTCTCGCAAACAACTCCTGAATTGACATAGCAAACCATAAACATGATCGTGAAAACTAAACAATTTGAACAACATTATTGAAGAATAAATTGACTGAGAAACGGTCGAACAAAAAGTGGCTTTATTTACGAAGAGAGGTGAGTATCGGTAGTATGTGTGTATGAGTAGGCACATTTCAATGTCCACAGAATACAGTGACTGACGAGTGACATCAACAAAAACTTCGCCTCATATCGGCACTACTCATTGATACAATTAAGAATTCCAACACCAAATATTTATTCATACGTGTTACGTAGAAAGGGTATTCATGATTAAAAAAAAACGATTTCCATCGTAAAAAAAATAGTTCGAATAATGTATTTAAATAAAATGGACTGTATTAAAGAAACAATAAATTAATAATTGGAATGCCTAAGGAGCTCCTTCACAAGTAAGTAAAATCCCTAGGGTGCCGTTCCTTGAATTTGCCGTTAAAAAATTAAATTATAAACAAATTAAAAAGATTTGACCAATTCGTGAAGGGATGGGAAGTCCAGGGAAAATCGACGAGAAGAGAGGAGAGGAGAGTAGCCGAGAGTCGAGCGGATAGAGTAGAGTTGAGTAGAGTAGAATAGAGTACAGTAGACGTCCATGAGAGTAGAGTAGAATAGGGGCAACCAATGTCTGCAGATCAGCAGCTGCAAACATAGGGATAAAATCATTAAAATTTTTATCTCCGGTTGGAAATGACGCAGATGCCAGAAGTCGCTGGACACTTACTTCATCCTCTGGATACGGGTAGTATAAGTAGAAACTTCGTCGAGGAAGACTCCAGCCGGATGTGGCACTTTTAAGGGAAGTAGGGAAATGTAGCAAATAGATTAAGATCGGAGGTCTGACTAGTCGCAGAACACAACGAGAGCTTGGTGAAGACTGAAGGATTGAACGACGTAGAGGGGAGTAGGTAAAGGTGGACACAATAGAGAAGAGTTGGGATCAGGGAGCATTAAGGGGTTCAGAAAAGTAAACAAACGGCTTGTGGAGCGGCAACAATACGTCTATAATATAGATTATTATTTTCTATTGGGAAGTTATCCCGTCAATTAACCCCGTGACTCTCTGAGATGCATTTGAATATCACACGTGACAATTTTCCTATTCTTACGTTTTATTTCATTCTTGAAGTATTCTTCAGGTTCCACCGACGAAAAGCGGTTTAAAATTTCAAACGCTGTCGAAAACCTCCCTTTCTCGAAAGAGTACCGAAATTTCACCGAATTCAATTAACTTTCAACTCACATCGGCCTCCCATCTTCAAGAGGCTGCAAGAGGAGGAAACGAGACTATAAAGGATGAGAAAACGAGGAGCCTGGTTCAAAGGAGAAAAAAATTACTGAGATATTACCTCATTTTGACCTTACTGGCTTCCCGGACCGAATTTAGCCAGGTGAAATGTTGCCGTTGAAAATAAACAGCCTCGGATAATATAGGACACGTTTAAAACGTATTGCCTCCTTCTTTTGGTTCTTTCTCGAGAAAGAAGGGTTTTTTTTTCGTAGAAGGATTTTAAATGGGTGGTGTGAGGTAGAGAGGCAATTTTACAGTTTAAAAGGGGTTGGAATTGGGCAATTAATGTGGCCAATCTGGTCGCAGTAGAAGAACGTTGAGTATGGAAGTTGGTGTGTTTCTCTCGAGACCTATGGAATCCAGCTATTGCTACTGTTTGATACGTAACGCCCCATTAATTCTGTTTCCATAGTAATTTAGATGTGATGACTGAAATAAACAGGACTCTGTTTTTGAGATCAAAAATGAGAAATTCGGTGTTCCGTTATTTTATTTATATTGAAAATACTTCGAGTAATTGATTGTGAAAGAGTACAAATTGTATAGGATGTGGTTCAAGATGGAATTAATCAATTAAATACCAGGTGAGAATGGAAAAACGAAATTTGCACGAAGTTATAGAAAATTGAATACACGATGTGAGGCAAAGAGAATCAGTAAAACGTAGAATGTAATTAATCTCTAATTAATGTGAAAGGTTTTTCTCGAGACAACGGATCCAGAATCGATAACTGATGGAGAACAAATTGTCTCGGATGTGATTCAACCCATTAGTGACCGTAATTATTAAATAATTATATAATTAGAGACAATTTTTCTCTAAAATTTCTGATGAAACTTGAGATGCCTCATGTTGCGTTTAGAAGCACTAGAAAAATAATATTAAAAATTTCGGCGTACGAAAAGGTGGTCTAAAGGGGTGTGCCCAAATTATCCCTCCTGGCATTAAGCACTAGCAGTTCTGGGAAAGTAATAGTGATGAACGATCATTTCTTAACAGTTATGTAATAATGAAATCCTTGAATAGAATAGGCTTTATTCAGCTAAAACGTGGCACAAGTATAACGCATGAATGTGAAATGAGAAATTGGGAAATTTGGTATCTAAGAGGTAACAACCCGTAATGTAAGTAATGGATTATAACATTCTCCCCTTCTGATTAACTAACAAAGTCCTCCAAGTATTTAGGCGGACGCCTGTTCCTTTGAGATCTTCTCGTAACTTCGGTGTGTGGAGTCTGCAAGAGATTTTGATTCTTTGAAGGGTTTGGGTCCGTTTGCTGGTGTGGAACTGGACTTGAAATTTCTTTCTGGACTCGAGGCTCGGATTCTAGTGGATGTGACCACGGATCTTCCCATATACATTCTTAAGATACGGAGTAATCAGAATTATTAGATACTGAGGTTTTTCTTCCATCAGGTACTACATCAGGTAAGTGAATAAATTGTAATAGGTAATGAAAGCCTTGAAAAGAATAGGCTTTATTCATTGTAAAACGTGGCACAAGTATAAAGCATGAATGTGAAATGAGAAATTGGAAATTTGGTATCTAAGAGGTAACAACACGTGATCTAATAAGTAATGGATTATAACAGTTTATTGGCTACTTTTTCCCCCTTTCTACAAAACAACGGTGTTTTGTTCATCGATAACCATCCCTACTTACACCATAACTTGATTTGTGATGAAGCTCTCAGATTGCGAGTCATCAATGTCCAATTTGAAATTCGCTCATTTGAAAATTCTTGCAGCATTACTTGAACCGTATTTTTCTTAATAGATTGATACCCCTGCCTACCGCCAATAAATTATCCTTATTAACCCTTAATCTTAAAGACGGAAGGGCGATTGGAAGGCTCAATTCAGCGAAAAGGAAGACTCACTTTATTTTCTTGAGCTATTAAAAGTAAATTGATCCTTTCAGTAAAAACTGGAAAAACAAAATTAAAAGTCAATTGAACTTTTTAGTGAAAACAAAAAAAAAATAATAAAACAATTCAAAATAAGGAACTAAGAAAAACTATCAAATGCTCTTGGTATATTCTATATTAGGTTATCAAAATGAAAACGAGAGTGAAGAAGTGGGTAAGCAGATTGGACTAAACACGAACGAAGCAACTATTAATTTTCTAGAGAATACGAACTTTGACGGCGGCTTCAACCTTATCTTGAGATTATATGAAAAGAATTTTGAAGAAATAATGTCGAAATAATACTTTATTTGAAACTAATTGAGAAGCTACTGTCAATTTGGGAGCTGTGATTTTCGTAGGGGACCATCTAGACGAAAATCCGTATGATGATGATCCTTAAAAATTTCATCGAAACCGGATGAGAGGAAATTTAACATTTGCGGTGTTTGACAATCAAATAATGTCACTAAAGGCATTGTTGTATCAAAACGCTTGCATAGGGGTCTGCAAATCATTGGGATATTTTATGTCTTTACTTTTCCCCGCCCTCCTTCACCCGTCTACCTACCTATTATAATAATTATGCTTTCTCAATAATTTATTGTTTGTCGACGTGTAACAACCTCTTACTCCAAATGTTGTTTACAGTTCTTTTAACTCAGGGGTATATCTCTATTTCTTCCACAATCAAAGCGGTTTTAGCAGTATAAGATAGCATTTCCAACCCAAATGAAACCTTTTCCAGACCAAATGAAACCTTTTCCAGACCAAATGAAACCTTTTCCGAACCAAATGAAACCTTTTCCAAGTCAAATGAAACCTTTTCCAAACCAAATGAAACCTTTTCCAAACCAAATGAAACATTTTCCAAGTCAAATGAAACCTTCTCCAAACCAAATGAAACTTTTTCCAAATCAAATGAAACGTATTGAGAAAATGAGTGAAATGAGGTACCTAGATAGGTAGATACTCTGCAAATTTCAGATCGATGCAATTGTACCTATCGTACAAAGATATTGCCAAAATGAAAATTCAATGAATTTTAGACATAGGATTATCGAAGTAAATCTCACCTTAGTAGAATAGGAAACAAGTAAGTTTGAGAAATTTCTGACTGTTGAATGTGAGTGGGTACCTACCTACTCGCCACGCCCACACGGAGAAACCGATAATTAAGGGGAGTCACCAATACTTACATTGACTGATTGAACCTCCAAGACTGAATTTCTGAAATTTTGCAAAATATATCATTCATCTACGATTGTTTACTTTACAGAAATACACTATGTTTGGAAAAAGTTTCATTTGACTTGGAAAAAGTTTAATTTGGCTTGGAAAAGGTTTCATTTGACTTGGAAAAGGTTTCATTTGGTTTGGAAAAGGTTTCATTTGACTTGAAAAAGGTTTCATTTGACTTGGAAAAGGTTTCATTTGACTTGGAAAAGGTTTCATTCGGTTTGGAAAAGGTTTCATTTGACTTGGAAAAGGTTTCATTTGACTTGGAAAAGGTTTCATTCGGTTTGGAAAAGGTTTCATTTGACTTGGAAAAGATTTCATTTGACTTGGAAAAGGTTTCATTCGGTTTGGAAAAGGTTTCATTTGACTTGGAAAAGGTTTCATTTGACTTGGAAAAGGTTTCATTTGGTTTGGAAAAGGTTTCATTTGGTTTGGAAAAGGTTTCATTTGACTTGGAAAAGGTTTCATTTGACTTGGAAAAGGTTTCATTTGGTTTGGAAAAGGTTTCATTTGCCTTGGAAAAGGTTTCATTCGGTTTGGAAAAGGTTTCATTTGACTTGGAAAAGGTTTCATTTGACTTGGAAAAGGTTTCATTTGACTTGGAAAAGGTTTCATTCGGTTTGGAAAAGGTTTCATTTGACTTGGAAAAGGTTTCATTTGACTTGGAAAAGGTTTCATTTGCCTTGGAAAAGGTTTCATTTGGTTTGGAAAAGGTTTCATTTGACTTGGAAAAGGTTTCATTTGACTTGGAAAAGGTTTCATTTGGTCTGGAAAAGGTTTCATTTGGCTTGGAAAAGGTTTCATTTGACTTGGAAAAGGTTTCATTTGACTTGGAAAAGGTTTCATTTGACTTGGAAAAGGTTTCATTCGGTTTGGAAAAGGTTTCATTTGACTTGGAAAAGGTTTCATTTGACTTGGAAAAGGTTTCATTTGACTTGGAAAAGGTTTCATTTGACTTGGAAAAGGTTTCATTCGGTTTGGAAAAGGTTTCATTTGACTTAGAAAAGGTTTCATTTGACTTGGAAAAGGTTTCATTTGCCTTGGAAAAGGTTTCATTTGGTTTGGAAAAGGTTTCATTTGACTTGGAAAAGGTTTCATTTGACTTGGAAAAGGTTTCATTTGACTTGGAAAAGGTTTCATTTGGTCTGGAAAAGGTTTCATTTGGCTTGGAAATGCTATATACTCTACGTACACGAATGAAGAAGATCAAGTTCCGTAGCAACGACTTGGTTGTAAGTGGATATCATTAAACATTTTCGTGACGTTATTCCTGAGCAATCCTCGTGACGTTTCTTCGTTCATGAGCCAAAGTAAAGATGTCAAAAATGTCAAAACGTTAATTTAAAAACATTTAAAGAAATTGAAAGTTGATTGTTTTTTTTTTCGAAAATTGAAAAAAATTGTCGTTGTAGCTAACATTTTATTTGAGGCAGAATTTGGTGGGTTTTTGATGGGTTTTGAGCCTCAATCATCTTACCTAAGATTATACAAGGTTTCAGGTGATGAGGCTGACGTCCGAAGCGAAACTCATAATCGAAGTCTCACGTACTTAGTCGAAATTTCATCTTGTACAATGATGGGATCTTACTGATTATGTTTCCCCCACAACTGCCTCTTTCCCTCGCAAGATCGAACCACCGTGTGGAACGGCAAATTAGAGTTACAAGGTGAAAGAAAATAAAGGAAGAGGAGAAAGAAGACGAGATAAGTGCTCTTTGAAGCTTCCCTCGGATGACTGTAGAACACTGAGGAAGATTCCCGCGGATAAAAACCAAATCCATTACACCTCGACTTTGCAACGTGCCTTGCGGGTTCTATCGCCCCTTTGCGTCTCCCATTGAAGCTCCGCGGATTTCTTTTCATACCTTCTCCTCTTTTCGTAGATCTCTTTGCAATTATGAGGAGGAAAGAAGAACTTGAATGAGGAAGCGCTCGAGATGGCGGTTTTTTCTTTTTATCAAGGTAGGGTACCCGTGAATAGTGGACGATGATACTGATTTGAAAACCCTTACAGCGGGGGTTGTTGAATTTTTTTAGAGAGGGAGGTAGGAAGAAAAATATAATATTCAATTCAAAGAAACTATATAAGCGAAAGAAAACTAGACGTATTACCTTACAACAGACGTAACTTGCGTTTTGCTCCACAACGATGTGGAAACATTGTCCATCGATCTTCCATATTTTTTGGTTTATTATTTTCAATAATGAACCATTGGAATCGAGCAAGAAAAAAATGTTTTCTCCCCCTCAAAATTTGATGTTTTGCGATTCAAAACAATTTTCCGTCCGTCCGCCGTACGCGGCAATTTCCTCAGTTAGCAATGACCTATTTTGATGAAATTTGATATATGGACTCCATTTGGAGACTAGTTGGCCCCGAAGATTTTGGTTGATGTAGGTCACTTCTAAGGGCTGAACATCAAGGGTTGGAATTTTGAAAACGCCCTAACTAAAAAAACGTCGATATGAAGGTATTGTTTTTCCATCAAATTAAGATAGTATTGAATTTTTAAAGACCACGCGGAGCCCTGTAGGACAAACCGTTCGCTCCCTACGAGAACTTAAGGGTTGGACTTACGGTAAATCAGAAGCACGAGTGTGAATCGCAAAAGAGGCCTAATCTCCGTTCAAAAATGTGATCGATGTTTTTCTTCATATTGGTTGGTGGTAACAATGGCAATGCCGTGTTCTTTTCAGACGAGTGATCTAAATAGAAAATAATAAACCTTTGTGTAATAATTTGCAGCGTTTTACTTTTGGAATCAATAGTTATTCCATCACAATAATCATTGAAAAACTAGCAAATAATTATGTGCTTAGCTGTAATTCGATTAGCGGTGGCCCTAGCTACTAAAGTTTTGTACTTTTGAGAGGATGTAAACTGCAATTCAAAATTGAAATTCCAGCCAAATCGTAAAGAAAAATGTCTACTTTTTTTATTTTTATGAATTTTTTGTTTGTTATTTCGATAAGATGTAATCAAAAATCGAAAGAGTAACATTTCCCGGCAATTTTGCTTAGAGAAACAAAAATTGTAAATCGTAATTCATATATTGTTCTGCACTTGAGCGAAACTCAATTTTTAGCGCTTGGCACACATTTGGATAGTAATTACGTATATTTGGAAGACAATTTCTTAAATTTGGAGACCAATTTTATATATATTATAAAATTTTAATAAATATAAATTTTCAACCATTGGTAGAAACTGGAGACCAATTGCTCACATTAAGAGAACAATATTGCGTACATTAGGAGAGCATATAAGCACATTTTGAGAGAAATGCACACAGTTGGGGTGCAGTTGAGCACATTTATAGAGCAAATGCGCATATTAGAAATTGAAATGAGCACATTTGAAAAAAAAAGAATAATTAACCATTTTTCAGCTCATGGGCAAAAATGTCATACGAATATAGTAAAATGGACTCTAAGGTTTTCCCATTTCGGGAAGAGATTAATGTGTTATTCTATCATCCAGTTCTTGAGAGTCGGTAGGGTTTATTAATATTAGTCTATTTTCGCCAACGTTTCCGTGTATTTATACACCATCATCAGCGCTAGAGGGAGAGGGGAAGAAAAACCACGTGCACATAAATATGGGGACATTACAAAACAAGTGGGTGTGGCACATAGCTTCCTCGTATCCATAACCCGATTGTATAGATGATCCGATGCATAGTAGTTAATCTCAAAACACCAATCTCTAAGTACCTTTCACTACCCTCATAGGGGACCATCTACACGCTAATCTGGACAATCCTGGAAAATTTCATCAAATTCGGATGAAAAATTAAGTGAGTAGGTGTATGTGATTGGATCAGAAAAATACATAGCCTCGGCCGGGTTTCGAACCCGCGACCTTAGGAGCTCAGATCAAGACTTTATCCATTGAGCTACCGAAGCCATGCAATTATTGGGATTTGAGATTCTCACAGGAGACCATCCCTCTATAAATGAATCCCTCTATGAAAAACAATTCTCTGTGATTTTCATAGGGGACCATCTAAACACTACTCTGTAACATCCCTGAAAATTTCATTGAAATCGGATGGAAAATGTAGAAATTATGGCCGTTAGGAAATTCACGTTTGCGCATGCGCAGTGGCTACTATCAGTCCGAAGATAGCGATTTTCATAGGGGACCATCTAAATACTAATCTATAACATTCCTGAAAATTTCATTGAAATCAGATGGAAAATGTAGAAGTCATGGCCGTTACAAGGAATTCACGTTTGCGCATGCGCAGTCGCTTCTATCGGTCCGGGGATGATGATTTTCATAGGGGACCGTCTACACACCAACCCGCACAATCCCTGAGAATTTCATCGGAATCGAACAATAACTTCGTATAGTTATGCGCGTTACAAGGAATTCATGACAGACGAACAGACACACAGACAGACAGACACACAGACAGACAGACACACAGACAGACAGACACACAGACACGGAACCAAAATTGTTCAGGAAGGTTTAAAACGCAAAACGCGAGTGGAAATTTTGATGTTGGAGAACTTTTTTTTTCCGTCATTGAAAAGTGAAAACAAAGCTTCCGCTACCTTGGTAGAAGCAAAATCGGAAGCAAAATATAGGTACACAGCAAGGAAGTGAATATTAAAATATTGTTACTTCAAAAAGGTAGTTGGTAAGTAACAAAGCTATTCAGTGAAAAAAAAAATCAGTCATCAACAGCTTTTATCATTTATGTTTGGTGGTTTGTTGTATTTTGTTGTCTGGGTTATTGATGGTGGCACAACGGGGATGGAATTACAGACTTAAATGATTACAGACATAAATGATAAAAGCAACTATGAACTAAACATGCTCTTGTTTTGTTTCTTGACAATTCTAACAGTATAACTGGTAAATTCAGTATACTTCTTTAAGTACTTCAATGTTTTCGAAGTTTTTTGGAAAAAACCTCACAACAATATTAAGGTATGTAACTTTTTTTTCGCATTCTATATGTACTTATAACAATCTACACTGTATCTTAGTTTTTTTTTTCTCTAAATCATTCTGTGCTCACTGAATAGCTTTGTTACTTACCAACTACCTTTTTGAAGTAACAATATTTTAATATTCACTTCCTTGCTGTGTACCTATATTATTTTGTAATGTCCCCATATTTATGTGCACGTGGTTTTTCTTCCCCCCTCCCTCTAGCCCTGATGATGGTGTATAAATACACGGAAACTTTGGCGAAAATAGACTAATATTAATCAACCCTACCGACTCTCAAGAACTGGATGATAGAATATCTTCGATTCAGCGGTAAAGAACCACAAACCCTACTATTAATGTGTTAGATCATTGAATCTGTGTCACTCCATAGCTATATTCATCTTGATTTGTTGAGTATTCAAGCAAATTAATTATCTCACGATTCAATATATCGTAAACTAGTATCAATGAATTCACGAATGAAACAGTAAATGAACCGTTGGGACTGTTGATGGAAATACAATTCAATTTTAACCGTCTCAAACCCTCTAAAGGAGTGAATTCAGGAGACTCACAACTTCCAGGGAAACCGTAACCTACCTAAACCGTGAATTTTCGACTCAATAAACGGCTATCAGCCGATCGCTGAACTTATTCAAGGCCTAGAAGTTAAAGGGTCGTGATTAAACCGCCTTTCGCCCTTTTCAAGCGACACCGTCCAATTTCCAGCGGAGCCGCGACCCTCCTTTCGAGCCCTTACTTCCTCCAGGAACCCGATAAGGACATGGGGACTTTAATTAAGGTGTATCGGGGCGGAGTAGGATATCTTGGAGAACGTGTGGCAGAATGAAGAGATTCAGATAAAGAGGTCGGAAGGTTGGAAATGGAGGAAATCAGGTTGGATCCAATATTAATCTAGCTCTATTAATCGCTCGATTACACAGGAATTTTGATGAAAATTGTTGGAAAGATAAGTAGTCGTTATAATTCCTCAATATTGATAGAGTAGGGATGCTTTATATTTAAAACATTTGGTTCTCCAAAATCAAGTACACTCACTGAACAGTTCAATCAAGTTCTCGCTGAATTGTTCACTCTGTGTCTGTCTGTGGTCAATTCCTTGTTTCGGACATAACTGGATGAATTTACAGTTCAATTTTCATGACATATCTGAGGATTGTTTCTGCCTCGACAGGGTGGCATTCAAGTAAAAGGTATACATCATAATAATGGGTTAATGGTGTTTCGTTCATCCATTCCAAGAGGCCACTAAGTAGAGGAACATCATCCACTACAGGGGAGATGACGCAATACTAGAGGTGATTGCATCCAACATAGTATGAACAAAAATACAGTAAAGTAAAAAACGCTATCATATAAATTTTAAATGTATTATTTTTCAGTATAGATCACTCGCCTGCAAAGAACACAGATTTGCCATTGCCACCACCTCCAACCACTTTTACTTCACAATATAGTTTATTATGAAGAAACAAAGATTTGTGGGTGCCTTCTTCAGGAAATTTGATTACTGGTTGCTAAGGACGCAAAACTGAGTACAACTCGAAGAAACGAAAAACGATAGCATTTTGTTTAGATTAAGTCTCTTTTGCGATTCACACTCGTGTTTCTGATTTATCATAAGTCCAACCCTTAAGTTCTCATGAGGAGCGAACGGTTGGTCCTACAGAGATCGGGTGGTCTCATTCGATTCTAGAAGTTCATTACTATTTTAAATTGTTGAAAAAACAATACCTTTACATCCAAAGTTTTTGGAGTGAAGCGTTTTGAGAATTTCAGCCCTTATTTTTCAACCGAACTGGAAGTGGGGTTAAATTTTTTTCTAGGTCGATTCCGAAGCTTTATTATTGAAAATAATGAACCAAAACTAAATAAGTAAACAACCATCTCATGGCTACTTATTGCCTCAAGTGGAGCGGGGTCCACCAACGGCACAACCCTAAAAATTATCAAGACCATTAATCCAGATAATCTCCGATTATGGACCAAGATAGGTCCGACCTAACTTCGTTGATCTCACCTTATCATGGCGCGGGGTGTGGTGCGGGAAAAGTGCCACGGAGTTGCGCGAGTTGGGCATCTCGGTAGGCGTGCTCCGTAGTATCACCACTCGTGTCCTGCACGGCTCATATTTGAACTGGTGGTCTTTTAATAGAGGCACTTCCCTTCATCCCTCTCTCCCACCCCCACCTTCCTCATCTTCCCTCATCCCTAGGGCTGGCGTCGGGTGAGTCCTGGGCGTCCTCCCCATTATTTTTTATTTATTTATTTATTTTTATTTATGGCGTGCCCTCTCCGTCACAAAAGACATTTTGTCTTTGAGGGGAGTCAGAAAGAAAAAAAAAACAATAACCGGTTCGTCTCACAGTAAACCAGTTAATTGGTTCGAAAATACAAGATAATTGCGTTATCCAGCATGAAATGTCAAAATTGTTCTGACAAGTCTAAAACGTAAAAGCGAGTGGAAATTACTATTTTGGTTCGTGCAGGAGATCAAACGATATTTTACTTCTTACTCACATCTTGCATTTTAGAGCTTATTGAACAGTTAGACCTAGACTAAACCTTCTGTCCTAGACAAACCCTTCTCAAGCTCATGGTGCCACAGGGATAAGTCGTGTTTTTTGGGATTTGTGGTTGTCAATTGGATATAATATAGGTATTATTTTTAATAGATTCGATTTTTAGTAATATTATTTAATATATTCGATACTCTTCAGTAATAGTAATATTGCTTTTAAGGTTGATAAAAACTTCTCCCAAATCGAAATTTCCACTCCTCGTTCTACGTTTCAGACCTTTCAGAACAATTTTGGTTCCGTGTCTGTCTGTCTGTCATGAAATCCTTGTAACGGGTATAACTAGGTATAGGAAGTTATAGTCCGATTTCGATGAAATTTCCAGGGATTGTGCGGGTGGGCCTGTAGATGGTCCCCTATGAAAATCATCACCCCCGGACTGATAGTAGCCGCTGCGCATGCTCAAACGTGAATTCCTTGTAACGGCCATAACTTTCACATTTTCTATTCAATTTCGATGACATTTTCAGGGATTATGCGGATAGGGTTTTAGACGGTCCTCTATGAAAATCATCACTCCCAGACTGACAGTAGTTACTGAGCATGCGCAGACGTGAATTCCTTGTAACAGCCATAACTTCTACATTTTCCATCCGATTTCGACAAAATTTTTCCGGATTGTTCAGATTGGCATGTAGAGGGTCCCCTATGAGAGTAGTGGAAGGTACTTAGAGAGGGATGTTTTGAGATTAACTACTATGCTTCGGATCATCTATACAATCGGATTATGGATACGAGGAAGCTATGTGCCACACTCACTTGGCAGACGTTTATTTAATAGATTCGCTACTCCTCAGCAGTTGTAGTAGTATTATTTAATAGTAAAAATAATTTTAAAAAACAATGTTATACTTTGTAACTTATTATTTTCGTGAAAATTGACTACGTGTACTTGTGGCTGTCAATTGGATATATTATAGGTATTATTTTTAATAGATTCGCTAAGTACTAGATAGGAATAGTAATATTATTTAATATATTCGCTACTCCTGTGCAAAAGTAATGTTATTCGAAAGATTCGCTACTTGACAGCAGTAATAAATATTATTTAACAGTAGACAAATTTGAAAAAAAGAAAAAATGACGTTATACTTCGTAACGCATTATAATCGTGAAAATAGACTACGTTCTAATTATCTTCTTTTTTTTATTAAAATAGGTTTCTACTTTCTCGTCGAAAGTGATTTTATTCGTATTATTTAGTAGATTCGTTACTTAAAAACAGTAGTAATATTGTTTGATACATTCAATACTTGATAGCAGCAGTACTTAACTAGTACGTTGAAAAGCAAAATGTTCCTGATTCGAAGCATCATTCGGTGCTGAAAAGTAGCAGTACAATAAATTATCCTCCATGAATGAAACACAAGAGAAGAGAAGGAACGATTGGTGGAAAACTCAGCAGATTTCCAATTAATAATGTCCCAGAGAGGAGAAATCGATCCGGACATGGACAAACCCGGATTAATTGGTCGCTTTCACAAATCTCCCGGTTAATGGACCGCCAGCTAAGCCGCCCAACTGAGCTGGCTGATCGCCTATCAACCTTCCATTCTGCGGTCAGTTGACCGAACGTCGTTACCTACAGGTCAACAAAAGACCCGGTATATAATCGGAGTCGAGAGATATCGCGGAAACTGGGGTATCAGTCGAGGGAGGTTGAATCGGGCGTATCTCTGGCGATACTGCATGGCACCGCGAGGGCGCGCTGGCGATGCTAATGCGTCGTAACTCAGCGGTCTAATCGGCTCCGGTCAGCTCCCAAGGGTTAATCTCCTATCACTTGGTAATTATCCCGATTAATAAGGACCCTTCTCGTTTTCGTAACCAACTCCAGCTTGAACTGAGAGGAGAAAATGGAAATGATTAAGATTATCTTAATTGCATTACGATACCAAAACGATTGCTCTTTGCCGCAGTACTAACTTGATTAAACGTTAGCGCACTCTGACCTAGGGATGGCAATGATATGTCGATAGATCACGGTTGATATATCGATGTAGAAAACCAATATTATCGGTCAATATCGATACATTTACCGATGATAATATCATCGCAACTTGTTTTCATAAATGGATGAGGAGGGATGCCTGTAAACACCTGTAAAAACATCAAATAATTTTGTAGGTACCTACGTGATGACTTGATTTCAGCTCATACACGGTGTCTACACTTAAGATTGGCATAACTTCAGGGTTTTACTCTACAAGATATTTTCAACAAAAAATCTCTTAGCAATTTTCTTTTATTCCACTCAAAATTCCTTTTTTACGTTAAAGTTTATTTACGCGTTTCCGACCTTACGGCACCGATAGAGTCATAACTCCCTTATTTCTCCTGAAAATTCAAATCCGACTTCACCGTTAGAAAGAACGTTAAATTCCTAAGCTACCTAGTGCAAAATCAAAATCTTTCAGCAATAAAATAGTTTCAAAAAATCAAGTCAAAAAGCAAACTTTAAAAATTTTTTGAAAACCTTTTTTTCACTACAGTTTTCACTTTAAATCCCTGGCCATTTCGATGGGCGCTCTTCGGAGAAAACATGCTCAAATTGTCAGCTTTCCAACGGTCTATCAATTTTTCTTTTTAACAGTCAAATTGGAAGAGTAGATGAAGTTTGAATGTCAAAAAACGTGTGTTTTACAAGCAAATCAGTGTTTTAAGCGGTTTATGGTCCCCCTCGATCTCAAGATGGCTTGACGATTTTGGTATCATTTTCTATGTATTTTTTTACGCAGAATGCTATGGTGATACTTCCAAATAATTCCGACTGCTAGAAAGTGGATTTTTCGAAGAAAACCTTCGTTTTTCGTACATAAAATACGCATTATTCGTAGATATGGTAGTGAGCATAATAATGTAATTCTACTCAATAAAAACTTCAATCAGCTGGAAATTCGGTGTTTTTATTGAGTAGAAAGGTGTTATTTTATGCTCACTACCATATCTACGAATAATTTGTATTTTATGTACGAAAAACGCAGGTTTTCTTCGAAAAATCAACTTTCTAGCAGTCGGAATTATTCGGAAGTATCACCATTGGATTCAGCGTAAAAACGCTGCAAATTATTACACAATGGTTTATTATTTTTCTATATAAGTAGATCACTCGTCTACAAAACCACCAACCATCCAATATGAAGGGGGAAAAAAAAATCAAAAAAAAAAAAAATCAAAATCACCAACCATCGATTGCATTTCGGTCAGCTCTAATTTGAACGGAGATTAGGCCTCTTTTGCGATTCACACTCGTGTTTTGATTTATATATACAGGGTGTTTCACGAAAAGGTCACACCCCCCTTCATTTACGCAAAATACAGGGTAAAAAATTCCGACCAACGCAATTCTTCATGATTTTTTGTGAGGATCTCAGGAAAAATACTTTTGCGCAAAAAAGTTGCGCAATCGTGCGCAATTGACACTAACTTCATTTTTTCAAATGGAACCCCCCCTTTTTTATTACAGATTCGGATTCTACGTCAAAATTCATGAAAAATTCATACCCGAACCGATTTGTTTTATTGCGCGCAACCTGGCTTTTTGGACGCTCTAAGTTGCGCAACTCCACAATTGCGCAAAAATTAGGTTTTGGAGAACCCTTAGTGTGGCACATGTTTTTTCATCATTTTTTGACGCTGAATCACAGGGTGTAATCCGTTTTGAGGAAGACCAAGATTTCAAGAGGAAAAATTAACATTTCTTTCACGAAAACATCAGTTTTGTGGACGAAGTCATGTTTATTTTCATTTTCTCACCTCCTTTTGAACCACGGGCTTGGGGCCGCCTACGGTGGAGTTAAAAATAAAAACTGGCAGCACGATCATGCTTGAACTGAATAAAATTCCCTAAAAACTCATAACGATTCAAAAAGAGGGATTTTTTCACTAACAACAACCGACTTTTTGGCCGCCATTTAGAAAAATTCCAGTCAAATTGAAAAACGGATGCCACCACGCGGTTTAGCGTTAAAAAATGATGAAAAAACATGTGCCACACTTTGGGTTCTCCAAAACCTAATTTTTGTGCAATTGTGGAGTTGCGCAACTTAGAGCGTTTAAAAAGCCAGGTTGCGCGCAATAAAACAAATCGATTCGGGTATGAATTTTTCATGAATTTTGACGTAGAATCCGAATCTGTAATAAAAAAGGGGGGTTCCATTTGAAAAAATGAAGTTAGTGTCAATTGCGCACGATTGCGCGCAACTTTTTTGCGCAAAAGTATTTTTCCTGAGATCCTCACAAAAAATCATGAAGAATTGCGTTGGTCGGAATTTTTTACGCTGTATTTTGCGGAAATGAAGGGGGGTGTGACCTTTTCGTGAAACACCCTGTATATATATTTCAATATAAACCCTTAAATTTTCGTAGGGAGCGAACGGTTTGTCCTACAGAGCTCCGCGTGGTCTCAAAAAATTTTAAAAATTCTATAGAATCTTAAATTGAAGGAAAAACAATACCTTTATATCAAAATTTTTTGAGTTAGGGCGTTTTCAAAATTTCAAAATTGATTTTGGAACCCTTAGAAGTGACCTACATCAACCAAAAGCTTCGGGGCACAACTAGACCCCAAATGGAGCCTACATACCAAATTTCATCAAAATCGGTCAATGCTAAGTGGCAAAAGTGCAAGGCGGTGTAAGGGCGGACGGCGTACGGCGTACGGCGGACGGACGGCAAAATTTTTATTCGATTTTTGGATTCTACGTACCTTGAAACGTAAACCATCAAATTTTGAGGGGGTGTTAAAATTTTTTTTTCTTGGTCGATTCCAAAGGTTCATTATTGAAAATAATAAACCAAAATTACATAGAAAATGATTCCAAAATCGTCAAGCCATCTTGAGATCGAGGGGGACCATAAACCGCTTGAAACACTGATTTGCTTGTAAAACACACGTTTTCTGGCATTCAAACTTCATTTACTCTTCCAATTTGAATGTTAAAAAGAAAAATTGATAAACCGTTGGAAAGCTGACAATTTGAGCATGTTTTCTCCGAAGAGCGCCCATCGAAATGGGCAAGGATTTAGAGTAAAAACTTTGGTCAAAGAAAGTTGAGTTTCAAAAAATGTTTAAATACTGCTTTTTGACTTGACTTTTTGAAACTATTTTGCTACTTACAGATTTTGATTGTGCACTAGATAGCTTGGAAATTTAACGCTCTTCCCAACGGTGTAGTCAGATTTTAATTTTCAGGAGAAATAAGGGAGTTATGGTCATGTCAGTACCGTAAGGTCGAAAACGTGAAAAAAAACTTTAAAGTGAAAAAAAAAGGAATTTTGAGTGGGTTAACAGAAAATTACTATGATACATTTTTTGTTGGAAATACCTTGCAGAATCGAACCTCGAAGTTATGCCCATCTTGAATGTAGACACCCTGTATACATACACAGGGAGAGAATACATCCTTGTCTTACTCCAGCAGAAACCTGGATTGGAGAAACGTCCAATTTAAATATGATAAGTTATGAAAACATTATTAATTTATTTGACACATGTTGTATACTTAATATAAATATGCTCAGTGTTGTCTGGACTTGAGGCTATAATCTATATGAATAAAAGCCTATTGTACGCAGGACGAGTTGATGTGGGTGGAACTATGAGGAATGTAGGTAAGGAGTTAAAAACTATAGGTAAGGAGTAAATCAAATACGGTCTTCAAATACGGTCAAATAGGGGTCTTCTTGATGTGAGTGCTAAGCTAGTCCCAGGATTCACAACATTCTGGGGAACCTGGAAACGAGTGGAGTAATTCAGGACGGGATCTTTCAACTATACAGGGTGTAACGGTTAAGGTCGTACAACCGATCAGGGTTCTATTATACAACTAATTTGTGACTTTTTTTGTCTCTTCAATTTTTTTCTCAACCCCCTTAAAATCGGACTTTTTCCACTTTTAAGATTTTTTCGTATTTTCGACCTTACGCCATTAAAACAGCCATAACTCCCTTGTTTTTCAGTCAAAATTCAAATGTAATTACACCGTTGGAAAGAACGTTAAATTCTCTATCTCCCTAGTGTTAAATAAAACTTTTCAAAGATGACTGAAATGTTGAAAAATGAGCCCGTTGAAAATGACGTAGAATTCCCCCCCTAATTTGTCGAACCTGACCGAGGCGCAACGAACCAGAAACCTTGATTTCCATGAGCGCAACCACGTTTTTTAGCATTCAAACGTATTTTTCACCCCTAATTGGCGGAGTAAATTCAAAACAAATGATACCGTTAGTAAGCTGAGATCTTGGCGCAGTTTTTGATGTAGAGGTACGTGACAAATCATTTGGAAGTAAACCTTAACAATCAAAAGAAAAAGGAGGAAATTTTGACAATTTTACAAAAGCTACTTTACAAGTTGATTTTTTACCCATCACAACCTTACACAAATTTTTTTATAACCACTAGAAAGATGGTACATTTAACGCCCTATCCAACGGTGTGATTAGATTTTGAATTGCTCGTAAATTAAGCGAGTTATGGTCATTTTAATGGCTTAAGGTCGAAACACGAAAAAAAATCTTAAAATGATAATAACTCGGAAATTAAGCGTCTTAAGAAAAATTGCTAAGAGACACTTTCTTACTAAAATTAGTTGTAGAATCGACTCCCGGAGTTTTTCGGTCCTTAACATGGGACACCCTGTAGATGGGTTTCTGTAGAAGGAGAGCTTTAGTCCCTTTATGAAGAGCTGAATGATGGTAAACACCTTTGCTTCCTTGTGGAGGAGATCTGTCAGATACCTCCTGAGTTTCAAGATCTTCAAAATTGTAGGAAACCGTCTACACGCCAACCCGCCCAACCCATATCAATTCCATCGAAATCTGACAATGGGGTGTGCGCATGGGTCGGAAAAACTGTTTATTGTTAATTTTAATATTAGCTAGACCTCATTCTGAGAATTTTGACACCAACTACGGAATGTTTATGACGTCACAGTGGGCTGGGGGGTCCCGACCAGGCGGGAGGGGCGCGTGACGTCATAAACATTCGAAACTTTGAAAAATCATGAAAAAAGATCTACCTACTTATTTAAAAAGAGAACGGAACTTGACACTCTTAATGATTAGCTATCCATCGCCATGTTTATGTTACTCCTACGGTATTTAAATAATTTCTAACAGTGAAAAATTTATTATTATTAAATTAACCCGTTAATCACCGTCGTTCAGTTTTAGCATAACCTTCCCATAATAATGACAATGAAGGGTGCGCCTAATTTTTGTTTACATTTTTAATCGAAAGTAGACCTCATTCTGAGAATTTTGACACCAGCCGTTCTCTTTTTGGACAAGTAGATCTTCTTCTATGATTTTTCAAAGTTTCGAAAGGAAATTGATCAATTAACAAGATTAATTGATCAATTTTTCAATTCAATAGAAAAAGATCTACTCATCCAAAAAGAGAATGGCTGGTGTCAAAATTCTCAGGATGAGGCCTACTTCAGATTGAAAATTAAAAAAAAAAAAAACGCTGCGAATTATTACACAATGGTTTATTATTTTTTATTTTTCTATATAGATCACTCGTCTGCAAAGCCACCAACCAACCAACATGAAGAAAAGCATCGATCGCATTTCGGTCAGCTTTAATTTGAACGGAGATTAGGCCTCTTTTGCGATTCACACTCGTGTTTCTGATTTATCGTACGTCCAAACTTTGAATTCTCGTAGTGAGCGAACGGTTTGTCCTACAGAGCTCCGGGTGGTCTCAAAAAATTCTAAAAATTCTATAGAATCTCAAATTGAAGGAAAACAATACCTTCATATCAAAATTTTTTGAGTTAGGACGTTTTCAAAATTTCAAAATTGATTTTGGAACCCTTAGAAGTGACCTACATCAACCAAAACCTTCGGGGCACAACTAGACCCCAAATGTAGCCTACATACCAAATTTCATCAAAATCGGTCAATGCTAAGTGGCAAAAGTGCCGCGTACGGCGGACGGACGGCCAAATTTTTATTCGATTTTTGGATTCTTCGTACCTTGAAACGTAAACCATCAAATTTTGAGGGGGTGTTAAAAATTTTTTTTTTCTTGATCGATTCCAAAGGTTCATTATTGAAAATAATAAACCAAAATCAGGTGCAGGCCCCATTACCCCGTAGTTTTGCAATTAACAAGGATTTCATGACAGGCACACAGACGGACAGACACGAAACAACAATTTTTAGGAAGGTCTAAAATTTAAGAAAAACTCGAGTAAAAATTTTGATTTTGGAGAACGTCTTTTGGAACCTTGAAAAGAAAGGCTCGGAATCAACATTCGAATCAAAATCTGAAAAATTAAACAGAATCATTTCCATCGTATTCCAACCAAAAGATTTTTTGGATCGACGTTTTTCCAGTGAGGAATCTCTACAGGCTACCTGACCTGGCAGATTTTTTCACACACGTATCGAACTGCTCGTAGTTGGTGTGTTCGTAGGTGTTTCTTTATTCTCTCCACCTCGGGGTAGAACGTGAAACACATTCAGGTTTTAATCGAACGTTAATCTTCCTCCTTTTCACTTTCGAAGCCGCTTATCCGCCGGAGAAATAAAATAACAGCAATCGAGCGTAAACTGGAAGATAGTCGACGAGTTTCCCTCCTATTGTGCGTTTTCAAAGGGGAGGAAGATGAAAACGGTCTAAGCTAATCTGAGAATGAATATCAGCAAGAGGGGCGATGTGATGTGGTCTATCACGGTGCGGGATTGCGGTTGAGAGGAGACAAACCTGAAGATTTCAAAGGGGATCCCAAATATTCGTACGGGAGCTGGAAACAGGGAGAAACGAAACCTTCCAAAACACCGTGCGGTGCGATACAAAACCAGTAGCGAAAACGAAATTTATTAACACCGCAACGCAATCTTGGAATGATCCGTTTTGTTAGGCTGAAATGAGCCTCATAATCATTCACATATTTATTGAAATAAAATGGGGTAGTTGCATGATATTTTTTTGTATTTTTTCTGTGTAGAGAATCTCTATTGAAGTACGAATCTGCAAATAAAACTCCCGGAAACGCTTCCTAAAAATTTAGAGATTTTTTCAAAGAACGGGATTCTCGGATTCAGGCGGGAAAACCTACACACGGCTAGGACGCTGCGGGGTGGGGGCTACGTCACGGGTGTGAAGGGGGCCAAGAGACCCCTACACCACTGTTACCCTGACGCAAGGTTATCGACCTTGGGGGTACTGTGCCGGAGGGATCCTTTGCCTGGGGGTCCTTTGATAGCAATCCTCTGTTTGTTTACGTTCGTTTGAGGTGCTATCATACTGAATTTAGCTAGCAGCGCAATCGTAACATGTTGCATCTAAGATTTCGTTTCCTTCTGGCATTCCCTCTACTGTAACTGAAACCTTATATGGTTGTGAAGAAACACGGTGTTCTGGTGATACTCGAGCCACAACCTCGCTAGATTCTTCCAAGTTGGACATAACCAACATCCTTTTATTTAACAAGTTACAAACACTCATTGGTACTACGTTGTACAGGATAATGACACAATGATGAAACTTCCAATAAATGAGCTACTGCAACCATTTT
>CM019170.2:5159809-5198280 GCA_009739505.2 Apolygus lucorum | reverse complement strand
AGTGTTGATGAAGAAGTACTACACTCAAGAAAACAACTGATCTTTTACTTTCTACAAAAGTGTCAACTTACCTTCATTCTTGGCTCCTCTTATTTCGGCGCTGATGAACTTTTTATTGACGTAAAAATCTTGCTACATGCCAATATCGATATACGGAATATTTTCCAGGGAAGCCACCTCGAAACTCTAATCGATGGCTCTCCTTTTTGGCATATAGACATCTTATTTCAATACTTTGGCACATAAACGAAAAAAGTTACGGTTGGTTTTTTGATGATTTCTACTTACAACCAAGTCGTTCCTACCTAACTTTATCTTCGTCATTCGTGTTTGTAGAAAAATCGTTCACCATTCGTTGGAATTTGCATAAATTATATGCTGCCAAAACCGCTGTACTTACGGAAGAAACTGAGAAAAAAGAACTGTCAACAACATTCGAAAGCAGATTATCGGGTAGGTAGCGGGAAAAAATGAAGACATGTGTTGCAGACTCGTATGCAAGCGTTTATTAAAAGCTTCTTGAAACTTTACAGAGAACATTATCTTTTCCAAACCAATCAACCAATAAATTATGGTAGGTAAATACCGGTATAAACTATGGTACGAACTCAGACCGCACTCAACTCAGACCGCACCACCAGAAATGTGTCCACTGATAACGTGATAACATGACCGTAAAAGTGACGCAAGGTTTCAGCGCCAACGCAACAACAAGAAAAATGACCAAAATATGCTTCAAAACTTTCAATTTGAACGATTAATAATTAATCGTTTGAATTATTCAAACATGTAAAACTTGAAAATATATTTCAAAGTTTTTTAAATCATCACCATTATTTTGCAACTATATTTCAATGTTTCTGACTCGAATTGTCCTCGATGGCAGTGATCTCAACGCACTCTATTGTGAGATTCTCGTTTAGGATGACGTAAGAGGAGTGGCCCGCCAACACTAAAAGGGACGGTACTTCTTTATTGAAATACGGCTAAACTAAATGGAATTTCTAACTGAAAACTGGTCCATATACGTTTTTAAGTGCGCTAAATTCGAATCTGAAGTCAAAAACACGAAATTCCGACCCATGCAACTACCCCATTGTTCATTGTCTTCATCATTTAGTTGGTAAAAACTAAGATAAACACTTCTGGTAAATCAATGATAGTTTCAAAAGTTTAAATGGCGATGACCGTGCTGGATAGTCAATCCACTGTGGTCCAGCACGGAGTTGGTTCTGGCTAGATTTAGAGTAAAAACAAAATGAAATAAACGTCCGCTTTTGTATTTTTCCCTTCGACCATCATGGTTTAATTTATAAAATAATCAAACGGTCACTCAGCTACAAATTTGCTCAATTCTTTTTTAAACAATTAATTATTATTGAAATACCTAGTATTTAATTTATTTTTTCGAAACATCAGAAATAAACAGCGAAGCTTCTCGAAAGACAGTCTTAGCTGGAGAGCTGATTCCGTAGAAAAACGCTGCAAATTATTACACAAAGATTTACTATTTTTCTATACAGGGTGTAAGCCTAACTGGTCTGCCATACGGTACCAGTCGATTCTACAAAAACGTGCATTTTTTCAACGAAATCAGCGCTCTGGCCTTCTGTTTCCGGAGGCCTCGCGGTCTACTGCGGCGCCGACCCACCCACTGCTATCGTCCGACCCCTCAGATCAACTAGGCGGAACGCCGATTTCGTTGAAAAAATGCACGTTTTTCCACATTCAAACCCGAATTTCTCCCCTAAATACGGTTGTAGAATATGTTTTGATTATACCATTGGAAAGCTGAGATTCTGGCGCAGTTTTCACAGTTCTTGCATCTTGAGAAATATGGGTTCTCGTAGTTCAATTTGAGATTAAGAAAATGCGAGGTCACCAAAATTACGTAAAATTTTCTTTTTTGAGGACGTTTTCATGTCTCAAACCTTGACTAAAAAAGACGTTAAGGCATCTATCCGATAGGAAATTTAATGCTCTTTCCAACGGTATCCTCAAATTGTAATTTACACAGCAAATTGAAGGAGTTATGACCGATTTAATGACATAAGGTCAAAATCACAAAAAAAAATTTAAAGTTAAAATAACTCGAAAACGAAGGGTTTAAAAAAAATTGCTAAGGGACATTTTTTGTTGCAAATTAGTTGTAAAATCGACTGGTACCGTATGGCAGACCAGTTAGGCTTACACCCTGTATAGATCTTCCGTCTGCAAAGATCACGGCTTTGCCATTGTTACCACCAACCAAATTGAAGAAAAACATCGATCGCATTTCGGACATCTAAAATTTGAACGGAGATTAGGCCTCTTTTGCGATTCACACACGTGTTTATGATTTATCGTACGTCCAACCCTTAAATACGTACGGAGCGAACGGTTTGTCCTACAGAGCTCCGCGTAGTCTCAAAAAATTTTAAAAATTCTATACTATCTTAAATTGATGGAAAAACAATACCTTTACATCAAATTTTTTTTGAGTTAGGGCGTTTTCAAAATTTCAACCCTCATTTTTCAACCCTGAGAAGTGACTGACATCAACCAAAAGCTTCGGGGCACAACTTAACCCCAAATGGACCCCACATACGAAATTCCAATAAAAATGATTATACCGTTAAAAACTTGGTCAAAATCACGAAAAAATCTTAAAATTAAAGAAAACATGGGTTTAAAAAATTCTTAAAAGAAATTTTTTGTTGAGAATTAGTTGAAGAATTGACTCCTGCAGTATGGCAGACAAGTTTGGCTTACACCCTGCATCCAAAGGCAAGACCTTGAACCAAAGACGAGATCAGGCATCTAACCGACAGCAAGTTTAACGCTCTTTCCAACGGTATCCTCAAATTTAAATGTACTCAGCTAATCAAGCGAGTTGTTGCCAATTTAATAAAATGAGGTCAATGTCATGAAAAAATATTGAAATTGAAAAAAAAAAATTGGAAAAACAGGGGGTTAATAAAAATTGACAGGAGCCATTTTTGTTGGAAATTAGTTGTAGAATCGACTCCTCCAGTATCGTAGACATGTTTGGCTTATACATTGTATAAATATGCATAAATATGATTTTTGGAAAAAATGTTAGGAATCATTTTAGAATGTTTCAAAACGGGTTTAAGCGGGAGAAAAATTTTTTTTTAAAAAACGCTGTAAATCATTGCCCAAAGGTTTATTATTTTCTGTATAGATCGGGTGATCTATACAGAAGGGTTTCTGTATAGATCACTGGTTCTCCATCAATAGCACCTACCACCATCTGTATTCTCCCTTGACCTTCCCTCTCAAATTTCAGCTTCCTTCGTTCAATAGGATTGAAAATGGCTTCGGAGCTCACTCAGCTGATCAGTGATCTGAAGAGTGAAGAAAATCTCCTCGAAAGCTGGAGACGCCTGGAAGAGCACTTCCATTCAATAGGAGTAAAAATGGTTTTGGAGCTCACTCAGCTGATCAGTGATCTGAGGAGTGAAGATGATCTTCTCGAATGCATGGAAGAGCACTGATCAGCTGAGTGAGCTCGATAATTTTTTCATTCGATTTTCGGATTCTACGTACCTTGAAACGTAAAACATCAAATTTTGAGGGGGGGTTAAAATTTGTTTTTTCTTGCTCGATTCCAAAGGCTTATTATTGAAAATAATAAACCAAAATATACTAAAAAGGTTTATTCCACTGCAATAGCTTTTCGTTAAAAATTCGTCAAAATTGTTACTTCAAAAAATAATAACCCAAATGCACTATGCAGAAGTGTTTCATGACATGAAAAAATTCTCTATGCTTGTACAATACTACGCCAAGAAACCCTGAAAAAATATGAAACTGCTTGTGCAATTCGTTTTTTTCTCCTCCTGGTCATTTTTGGAAAATGGATGTGTTCCCTTTTGAAAAAACACTCCTCATGTATTGTTACATTTTATGGTATAAAAAGGATTAGAGCTTAAAGATGAGCAGCATTAAGATAATCATAAACAGAATGAGCCTACAGCAACTCATTACCCAACGGGAGCTGATGCAGCTCATATGAGAAAATCAGCTTTTCATATTTTGATGTTGAGGAGAATTTTTGTTCAATTTGGAATTTGGATGTTTGTTTTGAAACTCTTTTTTATTAGCAAGTAAATCTTGGTACCTTGATGTAAATAATAATAATATTTACAAAAATTATTTGTGACTCATTTTGGCAGATTAAGACTATGAGGGACGGTAAGTAGAGACAAATATAGCGGTAATTGGGGTTGTATGAGTAAGAGGGACGTATGAGTATAATTTTGGCTTGTTATTCCCAATAAGGGAATCGAACGAGAAAAAAAAGTCTGCATAGAGGGTGTGGCACATAGCTTCCTCGTATTCACAATCGCAGATGCCATAATTGTTAAGATGGTCCTATGCTTAGCAGCTAATCTCAAAATTATCGATCTCTAAGCCTTGCACTACCCTCATAGGGGACCATCTACACGCCAACCAGAACAATCCTTGCCCATTACAAGGGTTTCATGACAGACAGACATACATTGCATTTCGTTTCAACGAACGATGACAAGCAGCCGTCCATCGTCGGGGTTGTCATCCTTGTTAATACGATATTATTATGTAAATCCACGGAATAACACACGTACGATAGCTCGATCTTCCCTTTCAACATGCCTGTGGGTAGATTTGAATGGTTGTCGGTGGGAGGACGTGACGTCACTATTAGCCTGACGAGGGAATTCAATGGAAACTGAGTACCAAAGGTTCTCAGCGTGAATTATCCAGTCTTGTCGACCTAGCTTCAAAAATGATGAATTTTGATTTTGCCTCACAACTTAAAGCCAATCGATGTAAAGATTCGAACTTACTTATCCAGTAATATAAATCTGGGAGTCAAGTCTCGACTTACCCAAAGCCCGAATGAGGTGCCTTTATTTGTATAATATTAATTTTATTATAAATATTTTTGCTCGAGTCCACCAGAGTAACGGAAGCATTGCTTTCACTTTTCAAGGTTGAAAAAAAAATTCTCAAAAATCAAAATTTCAACTCCTCGTTTTACGTTTCAGACCTTCCTGAACAATTTTGGTTCCGTGTCTGTATGTCTGTTTGTCCGTGTGTCTGTATGAAATCCTCGGAACGGGCAATGAATGAAAATAAAATTTTCAGGAATCGAGCGGGTTGGCTTGTAGACGGTCCTCCATGAAAATCATTTGCCCCCAGACTGATGGTGGCTACTGCGCATGCGCAAACGTAAAATCCTTGTAGCAGCCATAACACCTATATTTTTCATCTGAATTTGATGGAATTTTTTGAGGTTGTTCAGATTAACGTGTAGATGGTCCCCTATGAAAATTCGACACGGAACTGATAGTAGCCACTGCCCAGGCGAAAATGCTAATTTCCTTGCAACAGCCCTACTTTTGGTTTAAAATTTTTAATAATGAACCTTTGGAATCGACCAAGAAACACCCCCTCAAAATTTGATGGTTTACGTTTCAAGGTACGTAGAATCCAACAATCGAATAAAAATTTGGCCAGCCGTCCGCCGTACGCGGCACTTTTGCCACTTAGCATTGACCGATTTTGATGAAATTTGGTATGTAGGCTTCATTTGGGGTCTAGTTGTGCTCCGAAGATTTTGTTTGATGTAGGTCACTTCTAAGGGTTGAAAAATAAATTTTGAAATTTTGAAAACGCCTTAACTCAAAAAATTTTGATATAAAGGTATTGTTTTTCCTTCAATCTAAGATTCTATAGAATTTTTAGAATTGTTTGAGACCACGCGGAGCTCTGTAGGACAAACCGTTCGCTCCCTACGAAAATTTAAGGGTTTATATTGAAATATACATACCTATATATATATAAATCAAAACACGAGTGTGAATCGCAAAAGAGGCCTAATCTCCGTTCAAATTAGAGCTGACCAAAATGCGATCGATGGTTGGTGATTTTGATTTATTTATTTTTTTTTTTTTTTGATTTTTTTTTTTTTTTTCCTTCTTCATATTGGATGGTTGGTGATTTTGTAGACGAGTGATCTATATAGAAAAATAATAAACCATTGTTTAATAATTTGCAGCGTTTTTAATTCATTCATTTCCATTAGGTACGAAGATTTACTGCTATGAAGCTGCACGAATGGACTTTTTCAAGGGATAGAATGAACACCTTAAAATTTGAGAATTCTGGATGACCCGAAAAAAGAGTTGAAAACTTTCAGCTTCGAGACAGGTTGCGGTGAAGATGTGGAGGTCTTTAGATTGTCCCGTGGAAAAAAAAGGTCGCTTCAGTGAAAAGTGAGTGATTTACATGTTGTTTCGAGATTGCTAAAGTTTGCAGGTGCTTTTTTTTCGCTTTTAAACTTTTTCCTCGTTCGCCAGATTAGTTTCCAGCCTGCAAAAGAATACTGATGGCCTCACCTAGTGAAGATGTTGCGCATCTTAGGGGAAGTAGATAACAGGTAAATAGTGTCTCTCCCTGTCCATGTAGATTGGACACGGTCTAGTTATTATTTAATATTATTAGCACAAACAAATAAGACTTATTCGTCCTACGAAGAAGAAGAAGAAGAAGAAAAGCATGTTTATTATAGAAAAGAAAAAACCACTGGAAAATCTAAAATATCATGAATAAGGATTTGGCATATTGCCGTCAATTCGAGTCTACCGCTAGATTGAAAAAAAAAAAAAAATACAACATAGAGTGCCTAAGCCATAAAAATAAAATAAAAAACAAAATAAATAAATAATCTCAAAATATATTTTAAAATTATTCCATTGACATAGATACTTCAAAAAAATGAAACACTTGAAATTAATTTTAAAAAAATCATTTTAAGTAATCAGAAATTATTGAATATTCTAATACAATCGTTAGGGTTATTTTCCCCTTTTTTAAAACAATTTCTTTTTTTTAAAGATATATACAATAAATGAAAACTCTTTTCTACTCAATCGAAGATTAACGTCCTACGAAAATTGGGGCAAGTTGACCGATTTGATGAAATTTGGTATTTAGGTTCCATTTGGGGTATTTTTTGAGACCACGCGGAGCTCTGTAGGACAAACCGTTCGCTCCCTACGAGAATTTAAGGGTTGGACGTACGATAAATCAGAAACACGAGAGTGAATCGCAAAAGAGGCCTAATCTATTTTGCGATTCACACTCGTGTTTCTGATTTATCGTACGTCCAACCCTTAAATTCTCGTTCAAATCTCGGTACGTTAATCTCCGTTCAAATTTTAGTTGAACGAAATGCGATCGATGTTTTTCTTCATGTTGGATGGTTGGTGGCTTTGCAGACGAGTGATCAATATAGAAAAATAATAAACCATTGAGTAATAATTTGCAGCGTATTTTTTACGGAATCAGCTCTCCAGCTAAGACGACCTGTCTTTCGAGAAGCTTAGCTGTTTATTGCTGATTTTTTGTTTTTTTTGTTTTTTTATTTGTGGTTCTGTTGTAGGTTGGACATGGTACATTTGTCATTAGGACGGTTGCCCGTACAAATAATGAATAACTAAATAGGATTTTGATGGATTCAAATTATAGCAACAGTTCGGTGAAAATAGTTATCCTTTACACGTGTTTCCCGTTTCACGAAACCGGTGGACTTCAAATTTCCACCTCCTCGACTACCGTCGTTTTCGAGCCTCGTAATCGTCCAATCCAGAATCCACATCACGGGAGGGCCGTCGGTGTCTGAGGGGGGGGGGGGGGGGGGCTTCCGGGAGTCGCGGTTTTGAGGCGCCCGTGGGAAATCATGGGGCGCCGCCGAGGGAGTCGACTCCCGAGTTGCCTCGCGGTTTCCCGCTTCCCTCGCCCGAGCGGCGGTGGTGCGAACAGAACCGCTTCGAGCGCGGGAATCTCCGCCGCCCAGATCTAGGGACGGCACGATACTCCGAAGTATCGATTCCCGATATCTTTTTGATACCGATGTAATAAAATATCGATAGTTCGATAATATCGGCTCAAAGTATCGATACCACCGAAATTTTAAATTAACCCACCGATGATTTTTCAATCCAAATAAAAACAGTGGCGTCTCGTGAGATTATTCGTGAGACAAACAGCTTGGCCAGTCACAGAAGAATAAACAATAACGAAAAACGCTGCAAATTATTACACAAAGGTTTATTATTTTTCTGAAGATAAAGCGTCAGCTTTACCCTCGTCACTACCTACCAATCACGTTTTTGCTTCAAAATGTTGTTTATTTAGATGAAATAAACCCTCCACACTCCATTTGAAGAAATAAAGAATTTCTTGGTTTAGAAATTTGATTACAGGTTGATTAAGTGGACCTAAGGAAGCAAAACATGTACAACCCAAAGAAACGAACATCGATCTCATTTTGGTCAGCTAAAATGTTTAAGGTGATAACGCCTTTTTTGCGATTCACACTCGTGTTTCACATTTATCGTAAGTTCAACCTTCAAGTTCTCATGGAGAGCTGATAGTTTATCCTCTGGGTGGGTTGATTCGATTCTAAAAATTCAATGGTAGGTACCTACCTATCTCAAATTGGTGGAAAAACAATACCTTCATAACGAGAGTTTTCGAGAGAGGGGGCCTTAAAAGTTACAGTCCTAATGTTTCACCGCTCAGAAGTGACTGACAAAACCTTCGGGGCACAAGTAGACCCCAAATAGAGCTCTTATACCAAATTTTATTAAAATCGGTCCATGATAATTAAGGAAAGTTCCGCGGACGGACGGATTTTTTAATATTAGATTTTCAAAATATACGTAGTAGCTACCTTCCTCAAAAGTAAACCATCGGGGGGTTCAATATTATGCAACTATTTCCAAGTAGGTACCTATCAACAAGAAAAAGGATTAGGTACAGTAAAATCGGGAACGGGACACCAGTCAGCGCCAGGCAGCCGCTATTTGCTGTGGCCAAAAATCTAAGTTTTCCTTCCTTGAGATAATGTGGTTGGATGGATATGTTATTTCTTGCCATGCATGGGTTAATTAGTATCCATGGCTCATCTTCTCTGCTTTCAAGGTCACGAAACAGTTCTCCGATTGTTTGCAACAGCTGATAGTGTGGTAGTGGGGGTATGGCAATACTTGACACCGCGCTGACTCCCCGCCACCCGCCGATTGTCGCCTCTCACTCTAAACAGTCCCGAAAAATTCATTTTTTTGAACTGCTTGCCTTGCCTTGTCTCGCCAGCGCTAGTTCGCTTATCATCTGCAATCATCTACATTACCGACCTCTCCAAGTCTATGGTGTGTTGCGGGCTAGTATCCAAGGCAAAATATGTACGTACTTTCTTATTCCATTCTCCTATTTCATCTAATTTACTTGGTAATAATGAAAAAGTACCTAAATTATATTAAAATTTTCCAAAATTGGCTATTATATACTTGCAAAAAATGGGAATATAGGAGAATCTCAACAAAAATTAATTTATTCATTTTGCTTATTTTTATTAAGGCAAACAGTGTTTGCTATGTTTGCCTGGAGGAGGCGCCACTGAATAAAAACCCTATTACCTAGCAGCCGCTGCACATGCGCAAACGTGAACTTCGTTGTAACAGCCATAACTTCTACATTTTCCATTCGATTTCGAAGAAATACTCAGATATTGTGTGGGTTGACGTGTAGATGGTCCCCTATGAGGATAGTGCAAGGTATAAAGAAATTGATGGTTTGATAACAACTGCTATGCATCGTATCATCTCTACACTCGAGTTATGGACACGAGGAAGCTATGTGCCACACCAACTTGGCAGACTTATTTTATTTTTGCGAAAATTGAAAATTTCAATTTCGTAACCCTTGTAGTTTTTATTGTCTCCAGTAAAATTTCCCGAAAAAAAACATACAGTGTGTTCTGAATTCGGCGATATAAAACGGATAAGAATGTACGCTGATCGTTATATGAATGTTGACGGAGACAAGCCGACGTCATCTTGTAGCGGCAGATGCCTGAATTGTGTTTTGCTCCACCAAGTCAAAAGCTTCCGCAGTGTCAACATCGACCCTCAAGTTTCCACGAGAAGAAACGACTGGACAGCGACTGAGGGCCGATGTAGCCGATACTGATGCGATCTTGATAACTCGACCCATAAGAAAGAGTCGAAAGAACCCTTCGCAGTTGTTTTTCCTCTGGTCATCACTGCTGTTGTTTGTAAAAACCTTTGCAAATGACGCTTTATTATTGGAAATAAACGATGGACTGAACGTGGGATCAGAGGAATTTGAAGCGAGGACAGTCAAACGGGGAAATGAACTCAACTCGGTCCCTAATAATACCGACTTCTAAGGAATACAAAAGCAATGCAGCATGAGTTAATGAGCGAATTTTCAAATAAATCTTCAAAGCTATGGTTAGGAAAATGTAATATTAGTTGTATGATAGAGTAGTCAGCCTAGAGGGTGTGGCACATAGCAGGAATCGTTTGAATTAAACAATCAACCTCTAAGTTGAATTTTTTAAGAAACTTCAAAAAAATTCGGCCATTGCCACATTTTTCTTTTAACCTACTAAGCATAGGTACCTACTACCTATCTATTGCATACTACCTTCACATCTTCACAATCGAATTTATTTGGAAAAAATAAACGCTTCACACTCGATTCGAAAAATAGGGAGTTGTTGGTCCTTCATATGGAAATTTGATTACTGGTTGCTAAGGAAGCAAAACTGAATAGAACTCGATGAAACGAACAGCCATCGCATTTTGGTCAGCTAAAATTTCAACGGAGAGTAGACCTCTTTTGTGATTCACACTCACGATTCTGATTTATCGTGAGTCCAACCCTTGTAGGGAGAGAACGGTTTGTCCTACAGAGTTCCGGGTGGTCTCAAATTTAAAAAAAATTCTATACTATTTTAAATTGGTGAAGAAACAATACCTTTATTTCGAGAGTTTTCGAGCTAGGGAATTTCAACCCTTAATTTTCACCCCTTAGAAGTGACTGACATCAACCAAAAGCTTCGCGGCACAACTAGACCCCAAATGGAGCCCATATACCAAATTTCGGCGGACGGAAAATTTTTTATTGATTTTCGGATTTTACGTAGGTATACCTTGAAACGTAAACTTGGTCGATTCTAAAGGTTCATTATTGAAAATAATAAACCAAAATGGTACTCTCTTTTTATTGTTATTACTATTGTCATGATTTTTTTAGTCGGTTTTTGTTTTTAAAAATTGACAATTTTAAAATTTTCATTAGGTATTATAATAAAATTTTATTATTACAATTAACTATCTTTTTTTTCTTTTTAGACGGTTTTTGTCTTCAATAATTGGCGCTCTCTTTTAATTTTTATTATTATTACAATTTCAATGAATCGGTTTTTGTTTTTAAAAATTGAGAATCACTTTGAGAGTATTCATTCTCGAGGGGAGCTGAATTATAAATCAATAGTGTCACCTTTTCGTTGTAACCTTGGTCGATTCCAGAGGTTCACCAAGGGTATTCACGGTCCGGCCGTTAACGTGTTAAGCGTCGAACGAATCGGTCGCAAACATGTTATCAAAGTGTTTTATCCGTCGCAACATCTGAAAGAAAATGGCCGACAACTTGCCAGCTGTTTCTCTTCCTATTTCGTGAGTTTTTTATTTGTGAGTTAGTTTCGTCGTTAGTTTTTTGAGCTGGAGTCTGTTGAGTTGGAGTTCATTTGTTTGTCTCGGTTATTTTGTGAGTTATTTGAGTTGGAGTTGGAGGAATGGAGGTCTCATGGAGGTATGGAAGGAAGAGAAAAGTGGTTGGGAGGAGCAAAATGTAAACAAAACATCTACGCGTTGAAAGTGAGAGAAAAATTCGAAAAACTGTGTTCTTGACTACTTCATCAACACATTCTTGTTTATAACTTGTCTTCGGCATGACTGCAGTGAGTAATCCTCAAGTTTTCAGTGTTAACAGTAAAACTATCTGTAAACAATCTAGGTGGTATAAAAGTTGTCTCCAGTACTCTGTGGTAAAAATCCTTACTTGTTTCTTTGCCACAAAACAAGCGATGATGGACATTGCAATTTTTTTTTACATTTTAACTGAATTTATGGCATTTTTCCCTTCTTGTTCACACTTCCTCCACCGAATCATGCCACACAACAACCATATATGACCCTCATGGCTGCGGTCTAGCCACTTAATCGAAGAATGAGAGCTCATCGAAGTGATGAGACTAACAACTTTAGCACGTTTAACACGAGTCGACTGGTTGCTCACGCTTTTTTTGTTTAACAAGTTTGCCACTTAACACGATAAGCACAACCGTGAACAGCCCTATTATTAAAGATAATAAACCAGAATCGAAAAGAGTTCAGGTTTCAAGATTTATCTAGTTTATGAGTTATTTTACCATTTCGAAAACATTAAGTTTATTTTACGGTATAATTTTGTTCAGTACAGTACAGTTTTCCATTTAATCGTATCAGAACAACAATTCATATGAATTATTGCCCTGCAAGTAATTTCCCGCGAGGGTTCAAAAGATCTCCACCGATCAATAAACGTAATTAAGTAATTTTATCCAACCCAAGCGAAACCGACCTAAGCCGGATTCCGAGCGACCTCATTGGCTCAATTTTGGGGGCCTCCCGGTGGGAAAACGAGGTCGTTTGATGAATATTTTTAATCTGCATAAATTCATCGATGAATACCGTTAGAAATAATCTTAAGGATTGGGGGAGGGGGGGGGGTCTGAGGCGGTTTTACAAAGGCTGTTGTATAATGCATGAAGAGCGATAATTTTACAGGAAAAGTCCTTATAGTCAGCCACTCTTTATACTATCTGAGCGAGAGTAGGCGGAAATTTTGAAAATAGACATCCAAATGTTACTAATATTGTCAATTTAATGTAACCAAGCTAATCAATACTATTCTTCAATACCGCCTCATCCTTCGGCAAAGCTGTGATCTTTACTGACGAGTGATCTATACAGGAAAATAATAAACCTTTGTGAAATAATTTGCAGCGCTATTATAAACAAATACCAACTCTAACTATGTAATGTTTAGTAAAAATATATTATGGCTGATGTTGATCAAATTTATGCAAAAAAAACATTCCTCCGTCCTGCAAGCACTGCTCAGGTCTATTTTATGAATAAGATGGAGGGTTTTAGGATGTTTTGAACGGGATTGCGAAATTGATGGAAAATGGAGCGGACGAGGATGGAAATCTCGAGGGGGCGCAATATCCATCCAAGAGGGGGGTTAGGTGTAGCGAGGGCACTGAAAGGCAACGCGCCCTCTTCAAATAATACCGAGTGAGCTTCACCCGAGGGAAATAAGATACGTTACCTTCTTCCCCTGTAAACTTTTTCTATTAAAATATTTTGGAATTCTTCTGATCTTCTTTTCACAAAAGGATCGAAACAGGAGGCGACCCTCTCATATTGAACCTCGTCGATGGTGTTTCCACGATGATTCCACTGAGAAGGGTGGAAAGTTGGAGGCTCGACAACGCTTGTGACTCGTGAAACTTTTTTGATTAGGGAAAGTTGCTTACAAGTCGATGTAATACAGTTCAAACACGAATGAATCCGTAATTATTTTGTACTTACAGGTACTCAGGGGGCGGCAACATCATTCAAAACGCTCCTCATTCGTACTTACCTGTAAAGGGAAACAGAAGAATTATTAGAGCGAAAGTAACTTTTCAGAAACTTGCAGGCCCACCCTCACACGACCGTGCTTGACAAACATCTTGGAATGTTATGTTGTTAAGGGGTCTGTGTAGAAGGTAGAAAGCATGCTTAATGCTAATTTACCATAATATCAGACGAGTTCATTAATTTCATGTTCGACAAGCAATTTCGGACGAGTTTGGGAGCCTTAACAGCTTATTGAGTTCAGAAGGTCTAGTTTTGCATTCTCGAATCTTGGAATCCAAAAAGGAACCTCAAAATCAAAATTCTATCCTAAAAAAAATCAAATTCAAATAGCCACATTTAGCTGTTTGGGTTTTCAGAACAATTTTGTAATTTAGTTTACGTCTTTTTCTGACAGAAACAAAACCACGAAATCACGATTTGGACAACAAAATACGAAAATATTTCATGATTTTGATGAAATTTTCCAGAAGAGAGAATCAATCGATTCGTATTTTGACAAAAGGAGCAATAAATTAATGGTGACAAATCAATTGATTGTATAACGCTGACTCATTAACTCTGTGTTGTTTAAACAATATAATATAATTACAATAAATAATAACAAACGAGGAGTTGTGACTGAAACAATAACAACACTATGATCAATAATGGTAAAATTAAGATGGAGCAACATAGGAACAGGTGTGAAAGGGGGCCCCGACAGGGACATCCCAACCGGCCCAGACCCACCCACCACGGTGGCTCCCGGGGCCACCAATCTATTTCTGGAGAGATAGCCCGTACGGTCAAGTTCGAACCATTCAGCGCCATAACTTACACTCACTCGTCCCCATTTTAAATTTAATGCTCTTTCCAACGTATCATAAAATTGTAATAAATTATTACAGCAAATTAGAGGAGATATGACAAATTCAATGGCGTAAGGTCAAAATCACAAAAAAGAATCTTAAAATTAAAATAACAAGGAAACGAAGCCTCTAAAAGAAAATTGCTTAGAGACATTTTTTGTTGCAAATTAGTTGTAGAATCGACTCCTGCAATTGGCACTAGGTTCCTACAAAAAACCATTTGATGAAAAATCCGTCCGTCTGCCGTACATCACATCAGTTTTTCTAAACCACTTGTATGAGCCAGTGATCTATGCATCTACCTGGATAAGCGAGTGGGCTTGCTAGTCTGTATATTCGCTACCCCTCGACATGGACGTGGATGCTAAGTGATGTTCAGCTTTACGCATTTATTACAACACGGCCTAACTCGCCCGCCTCTTTTGAACGTTTATTAGAAGCAGAGCTGATATATTAGAGGGAAATAACCATTTTTCAGTAACCCTAAATGTCAGCGCAGGTACAGGTCGAGGGGAAGCCCAGGCGTGACGCGAGACATCCATCAAGCGCCTGCCACTCGCTCCCTCGAGTTATTGTGGTCTCCCGCCCACCTGATATCCTTTCGAAATACGAATGCCTACCGACTGTTATGAGTGACTACCTACCGCTGTAGTGGCCATTCCGGCCTCGGGATTCTGTCCCCCATCTGGTGCTGGTGATGTTATATCGTAAGAGTGTTTTGATTGATTTTAATTTTTCCATTTGCAAAAGAATAAACCAACAGTGAATCAGCAAAACCATTTTCCAACCAGCAAGTTCCATTTTCTCAACATTCACAAAACTGTGAACCCTACTTCTATATCATCTTTAATTTCCATTTTCCTGGAACTTCTGTAAGGATTTAATTGTTACGGGAGCAATATGAGTATTGTAGGTTATTTCCCAACTCTTTCATAATTAGTGATGTAAAATATAGAAATAGGAATAATAACTTCATCGTCTATAAACACAGAATGATCTTTTGGTTTATTATTTTCAATAATGAGCCTTTGGAATCGAGCAAGAAAAAAAAATTTTAACCCCCCTATCAAAATTTGCTGTTTTACGTTTCAAGGTACGTAGAATACGAAAATCGAATAAAAAAATTTCCGTCCGTCCGCCGTACGCCGTACGCGGCAGTTTTCTTAGCAACACTGGACCGATTTGGTTCAAATTTAGTATATGGGCTCCATTTGGGGTCTAGTTGTGCCGCGAAGCTTTTGGTTGATGTAGGTCACTTCTAAGGGGTGAAAATTAAGGGTTGAAATTCTCAAGAGTGCCCTAGCTCGAAAACTCTCGAAATAAAGGTATCGTTTTTTCATTAATTTTAAATAGTATTGAATTTTTAAAAATTTTTGAGACCACCCGGAGCTCTGTAGGACAAACCGTTCGGTCCCTACGAGTACTTGAAGGTTTTCCTTCGATAAAACAGAATCATGAGTGTGAATCGCAAAAGAGGTCTAATCTCCATTCAAATTTTATCGGACTAAAATGCGATCGCTGTTCATTTCTTCGATTTGTATACAGTTTTGCCTTCTGCGTAACCAGTAATCAAATTTCCATATGAAGCTTTCTATTTTTCCAATCGAGTGTGAAGCGATTAGTTCTTTCTAATAAACTTGATTTTGAAGGTGTGAAGCCAGTATGGTGTGGTAGGTAGTACCTAGCTGGTAGGTAAAAAAAAGTTGGTAGGTAAAAAAAATGTTGGTGGGTAAAAAACGCTGCAAATCATTGCTCAAAGGCTTCTTCACTCTTCAGATCACTGACCAGCTGAGTGAGCTCCAAAGCCATTTTTAATCCTATTGAATGGAAATACTCTTCCAGGCGCCTCCAGCATTCGAGGAGATCTTCTTCACACCTCAGATCACTGATCAGCTGAGTGAGCTCCAAAGCCATTTTCAATCCTATTGAATGGAAGTGCTCTTCCAGGCGTCTCCAGCATTCGAGGAGATCTTCTTCACTCCTCAGATCACTGATCAGCTGAGTGAGCTCCGAAGCCATTTTCAATCCTATTGAACGCAGGAAGATGAAATTTGAGAGGGAAGGTCAAGGGAGAATACAGATGGTGGTAGGTGCTATTGATGGAGAACCAGTGATCTATACAGAAGGGTGATCTATACAGAAAATAATAAACCTTTGAGCAATGATTTGCAGCGTTTTATTCATTACTTGAGAATTGGCTTGTCCCAGTTACCATGGTAACTAGGTAAACATAACACATAACAATACCGTAGTAGAACAACATTCATTTCGTTACAAGTATTAGGGAGAAATAGATGATCCGGTTTGTAGTGGGTAATCTCAAAACATCAAACTCCAAGTACCTACTAAAATGACGACATTTTATAAAAAACCATTAAAGATAATGTCTCGAAAATTTCATCCTATTCGGATAAAGTAAAATATCATTCATGTTAAAAGTCTTCAGGACTACTATTGATCTGATCGTGATTGGTTTCATAGGGAACCATCAACCCGCACGATCCCTGAAAAATTCAGATGGAAAATGTGAAAGTAGTGGCTGTTACAAGGGTTTTACGCAGAGGCTACTGTCATTCTGTCACCTACACGCCAACAAGCGAAATTTCATAAAAATCGGATAGCAACTTCTAATTGTTTTGTCCGTTACGAGGATATAAGGACATACAGACGGACTCTTAACCAGCATTTTTCAGGAAGGACTAGAAAAAGAGTGGATATCTTGATTTTGAAGACAAATTTGTTTAACCTTGAAAAATTGAAATAGAGTTGGAAATATTAAATTATTCAATTCAAAGTTATTGAATAACTGAAATATATTATGTAGTCACGAATTGGGTACATTTCAATATAGAATCGGAGTGTGGTTTACATAACACGTAATATACCTATTATATTGATTCTTTAATTAACATTTTTTGTTGCAAATTAGTTGTAGAATTCCTGCTTTCAGTTTGGCAGACCAATAAGGCTTACACTCTGTATATAATGTAAGTTTTTGGGTCATTAGAAACAAATATCAGTCCAGGCAGCCTCTGATTCATCGGCAAGGAACTACACTGCTGGAGATTCGTGAGTGAAAAATCGTTGGCCAAGCGAACAGGTAAGGAGAGGTCGTCAACATGGCTGAGGTTTGGACGTTTCAGGACATTTTAAGTATTCCAGGAGTGAATTCCAGAGGGAAGAACGGATCTGGACAGGAGCGCGGATTTTAGCCCAGGGCCAAAAAAACGTGACTGATTTCATTATTTGAGTCACATTGTATAAAAACAAAGTATCCAACCCCGGAGCGAATAAATTGTTGTCTGCCATGATGTCCCTCAAAGTTCACTAAATATTCATTCCCGTTTCAGAAAAACCAAGTTTTTTGAGTATTGAAATCAGTGATTTTACAAGTCCCTTAAGTCTGCTGCTAAGTTCCCATGGGTTACGTGATGGCATACAACCTGCCAACAGACGCTCTCGCTTAATAATATTAGTCTCATGAGTATGGAAATCAGTCAGAACTCTTCGAATTGGTTGTACTTAACATGTCTGTCTGTCTGTCTTCCATAGAATCCTTGTAACGAGCAAAACTATTAGAAGTTTTCCGATTTCGATGAAATTTTATTCGCCCTTTGCGCATGCGCAAACGTGTATTTCTTTGTAACAGCCATATCGTCTACATTTTCAGAGATTGTGCGGGTTGACGTGTAGATGGTCCCCAATGGAGGTAATGCAAGGTACTTAGAGATTAATGTTTTGAGATTAGCTTCTATGCATCGGGTCGTCTATAAAATCGGGTTATGGATACGAGGAAGCTATGTACCACACCTACTTGTCAGTTGTTTTTTCTTTCAATAAAGCATGTCATCTATCTATCTATTAGAGGAATTGAACCAAAAACAGCAACTGAGCCGTTTAAAAGAACCGGTTCTTTAAAGAGGCACTCAGAGCCACAAGGAGAGCCATTTCGCCTATCTCTAGATTCAATGTAGGACCATTGAGCACCAAACAGAAAGAAAGAAATGTGCCTACTACATGAAAAATATGAGTAGCGGTTTCCATCGTGCAAAAAGAAGCAGTCTGATGAACGAGACTCGAAAACGATCTCTTTTAATAACTGATGGAGACCAAGAGCTTGAGCAGTTTGAATTGTGAAATAAACCTTCACAGATAGATAGATAGATCTTTATTCTTTGTCTACAAGGATATGAATGCGTCAATAAAAATATAAATTAATTAAATAGAAGTATAATACATAGGTAATTAAAATGTAGTAGTAGGTGCATGTTATAAACAATGTTTTTAAGGAGGAACTCGTGTGCTTTCCGTTACTTACATGCAGCCCGCTCCATGTACGTGAGAGGGATATGAAGAAGAAAAATGTGTGGATCCAGCCGGGCAGCCCGGCCGGACCCGGACCCACCCACCTTGACGGCTCCCGAGTTGCCTCCTATCACTAGAAGGCAACCTTAACCCCCGGGCCGACCAGACCACCCGACATGAATCCCCTATCCCTAAAAATAAAAAATTGATACAACAATTCCAAAATCCCGAAATTGATACAACAATAAAACGCTGCAAATTATTACACAATGGTTTATTTTTTTTCTATAATATAGAAAAAAAATAAACCATTGTGTAATAAATTGCAGCGTTTTAAAAATAAACCATTGTGTAATAATTTGCAGCGTTATTTTAATAAACGTACGATAAATCAGAAACACGAGTGTGAATCGCAAAAGAGGTCTAATCTCCGGATGGTTGGTGGCTTCATAGACGATTATATTATAATCGTCTATAAAGCCACCAACCATCCGGAGATTAGACCTCTTTTGCGATTCACACTCGTGTTTCTGATTTATCGTACGTTTATTATTTTTATGGTTTATTATTTTATTATTTCAATGGTTTATTATTTTTCTATTTAATCGTCTATAACCATCCAACATGAAGAAAAATACTTGGAAAATGTCACTCCACGCATATTTAAGCAAAAACCTCTTTTTTGGCCGGTTATTTGCCCATAACTTCTACACGAATTAAGCGATCGGAATAGTTCGACGTTAGGACCAACTAGACCCCAAATGGAGTCTATGTGCGAAAGAACGGGTTTTTTTAGACCGATTCTAAGGCCTTTTATGGCCCGGACGGCGGACGGCGGACGGACATTGCAAATTTGGATTCTACGTACCTTGAAACGTAAAGTGACAAAGTGTGAGGGGGGGTTATAAAATTTTTTTGCGATACGATCACATAGGCTTATTATTAGAAATAATAAACCAAAATTAATAACTTTGTAACAATAATCAACAAGTTAATCCTAAGTCACATGTATATCACAGATGGTAGAAGTATCACAGGCGGAAATATAATATAGTCAAAAAATCACTGGAGCATCACACGAGTATCACAGTCAATATAATAAAAGTTTGAATAAATTAACTAAAACATACACCCACTAAAACGTATACAAACCTATAAAATTATTGATGCTAACAAGAGTACTTTTACTAAAATTCCTCTGCTGCCTGATGAGAATTAATTGTTTATTTATCCATTTAAGTCGAAAATTATAATAATTAATACAGGATCAGTAGTTTATAAAATATATTTGTTGAAATCTATCTGATGAATATCGTCGATGTTGTATAGTGGATTGCTAGTTAGCGCTGCTTTGATTGTGCTCTTGAACCTTGATTCACCGCTTTCACATAATATGTGAAATATCATTGAAATATATGTGAAATATATTTGAAAAGTATGTAATATAGATATGAAATATATGTGAAATATCAATATTATTGAGCTTGGGATTTTGTTCGGGAGAACAAGTCGAGCAACAACGAGCCTTTACAAGTTTTTATCACTCCTTCAAGGCAAACCCGTTTTGAAAGGAGATGAAAAACAATAAAAATGATTAAACATGCGTCTTGGCCACTAACTTTTTGTAATCACGCGGAAGTTGAGTGGGAAATAATCGGTACGAAAGTATTTCATTCTTCACGCAGTTAAAATACAATATAAAACTATAGGAGATCGTAACCTGATGAAACGTGCTGGAAGTACGAAAGTATTCCAACCGTTAGAAAACTCGTACAGAAATACTTTTTCCCTGTAGCGGAAAAAGTGCTTTCAACGCGATTCCTTTAAACCACCCTCTCTAAAAAGTTTATAACTGCCTTTTAAAATATTAAATTTTCTCTTAGCTTTTTCTCTCCAAGTCCTATTTTTTCATCGAACGACGAGTCAGTAATTAACGCGGTAATAAACTTAAGAGGAGCATAATAATTTGCAGCGTTTTATCAACATTCTTTTTTTTACGTTCTCTGAGGTGTATTAGATGTTCATTTGAATGCTCTGGTTCAGAAGACATTCTGTCAATTTTTCAACGATCTCACTACAACTTTTTGAAAATAGTGTCATGTTTTGCTGGTTACAATCAGAGAATAGGTGTTGATAACGACCTAAATAGGTGTGTATTTATAATAACTACTTCATAACGAGGGAGGGATGTTGAAAGGGGGAGCATTGAAGCGGCGATTCCTCGTTTTATGGTTTATTAGAGTGAATCAAATTTCTACTCATTTACTCGGTGGCTGCAACGTCCTGCTACTCTGACACCTGAGTCGTTATTTAATGAGCCAATTCCACCATTTCCACTGATTTTAAAGGATTTTTTTTTCTTCCAAATTCTTACTGATTTATTCTGTGACAGCAACTTAATCCCGTCATCGACATTTTGGGCTGAATCAGGTTCAAAGTGGTTTTTTAAAGATTTCGAGGAGTAGAATCCAACGACGCACTCATTTTTGGAGAAAAACCCCATCATCTTACTCAACAAAATTGGTTGAAATTTGACAGTACTGGGAAGAACCCCGTCATTGCAGTTTAAATGGCCCCCACCTAACTGTTTGAGAGTATTTTTTGCGCTCAGTATCTATTAAGAAGAAGATTTACATTAAAAGACGTATCCTTTTCCTAGAAACCCAATAACAATGCTTAAAATGAGTAAAAACCCCTTATTTTGGTAAATGTTGGGTAATTTTCTTGTAAAATTTGACTAAAAAAAGTGCAAGGGAAATTTTGTATTGAAACTCATTTTGTGAATATTGAAGTATATTTTTGATTCTTTAATGCCTATTTTCCTCCCCCTATTGTTGAGTTAGGGGTTAAAGTAGGCTGAAATTCGATTGTTAAGTACTAATTTTTCATAAAATATGACTTCCTGGAAATTGGTTAAATTTAGTGAAAATGTCAGAATTGCAGTATGAGAACTATGAGAGCTCTTCATCGGCACAAATGAATTCCGGTTCCTCGATTTTTACTCAGTTCGAATTCTCTTCCCTCGACTTTAAGCCCAGAACAAATTTCGAAATTACCACAGAAAAAAAGACTAATCAAAATCCGGAAGTCGAAGGGGACCATCCGGGATTGAGTGGTTCCCAGGGTGGTCGGTCTCACCCTCTCACCCCTGGGGGATGATATTGAGATGCAAATGACTGTTGAGACTCCCCTATCGTTATACCCCCCACATCGAAATTATAATTCGATTTTCCTCGACTAATAATATCACCCCTGAATTTTTCTTTTTTTTTTTAGCAATCAGAAATCGTAGATTCGATTGTTAACCGAATTTCCCGGCGGAAATTGGAATATGAATTTATATCATGAGGGAACCATTATGTTCCTACCATCTAATTTTTTTTTAATGGCATAATTGTTTTTTGATCTTTCCATAAAAGGTAATTTCTCATATATCAAGGTAGCATGTGCCTACTGAATCAGGAACTTCGTTGAAAATGTTGAAAATTCATTTTTGGTATGTTATTTTCACTAATGAACCTTTGGAATCGAGCAAGAAAGAAAAATTTTAACTACCCCTGAAAATTTGATGGTTTACGTTTCAAGATAGAGAAAACACGTCTGGTAAATGGGTGTGGCACATTGCTTCTTCGTATCCAACCGCCTTCTTCCTCTGCTAGTGAAATTCTTCGATTGTTGCATCACATAACGCTTAGTAAGGTCGACGGGTAATATTCTTCTGCCAAGAGGGTGTGGCACATAGCTTCCTCCTACAACCCGATTGTATAGATGATCCGATACATTGTAGCTAATCTTAAAACATCAATCTCTAAGTACTTTGCACTACCTTCATAAGGAACCATCTACACGTCAACCCACACAATCTCTGAAGATTTCATCGAACTTGGATGGAAAACGTGGTGTCAGTGGGCGATGATTTTCATAGGGAACCATATACACACAAATCCACACAATTTCTAAAATTTTCATCGAAATCGGACAACACCTTTGTGCAGTTTTGCCCGTTCCAAGGATTTTTGATGACAGACCAAAACTATTCAGTGGAAATTTTGATTTTGGAGAACATTACTTTTCTACCCTTGAACAGTGAAAACAATGCTTTCGCTACCTTGGTAGGCAAGATAAAAATGTAAAAAAAATTTAAAAATTTCACAGTTTGCATAAACGTAAAAATAGTTCACAATAATTAATAAAATTAATAAATAATAAAATTCATCTCTGGCTCTCTCTTTTTTAAATCATCTCTCACGCGGCTCCTGTTTTGTTTTTCCCTGAGTTTTTAAAATATATATGTTGACAAAAAATAAATAATAAAATAATTGATAAAATAATGATAAATTAATAATAATAATTTAATAAAATAATAAATATAAATTAAGATGATATACTCGAATAACATAGAGAAAATAATGGTAGATATTTAAAATATTCCTTCGTGTTTACAGGGTTCGATGTACAAAATGACAAGACTATAATGAATACGGCTTGAATTCCACGAGATTCGAGGCAGGTTAATGTGATTCAACTTTACCTATCAATTCAGAGCGCGATGAATTAGGTTGTGTTGCCGATAAGATAACCAAGATTATTATTTCTCTCGACGTAATGACGTCATCCATCACAGATTCCTAATGTGTAATTGCAAGAGACAACCGAGAGTTTTGGGGTAATTTGACGCCTCGATCCATCATACTGAGAGCGCCCGGTGGTCAACGTTTATGAGCGGATGGAATCATTTTAATTAACGAAAAATATCGAAAAATCGGGATGTGAATGAAGAGCATATATCGAAAAGTGCACGTGAAAGGGCAACGGTAGCGTTTGGAAGCCTCACAATGGCGAACTAGTCCCAACATAGCTGTATGAAAGTTCAGGTAACATAAAAGCAAGAATGGGGGGTGCGCCTGATTTTTTTAAAAATTTTTAATCGAAAGTAGACCTCATCCTGAAAATTTTGACACCTGTCGTTCTCTTTTTGGATGAGTAGATCTTTTTTATGATTTTTCAAAGTTTCGAAAGTGTATGACGTCACGCGTCCCTCCCGCCTGGGCGGGACCTCCCAGCCCACTGTGACGTCATAAACATTCGAAATTTTGAAAAATCATAGAAAAAGGTCTTCTCACGCTAGAAGGTCGCGGTTCGTGTATAAATTCTCAGAATGAGGTCTAGTGTAGATTAAAAATAACAATAAACCATTTTTCAGACCCATGCTCACACCCCATTAACCCTTAACAGGGCAATGTAGCTTCAAAGCAGCATCAGTCTTCCCAAGTCGATTAAAAAAATCCCAAAACCTAATAAATGTTCAGTTTTGGATGTTTGAAGACGAATCTCTATGATCTCAAAGATCCTTTTAGTTTGGGTAGGGATGGCTTTTTGTTCATTATTTTCAATGGTGAACCTTTGGAATCGACCAAGAAAAAAATGTTAACCCCTCCTCAAAATTTGTTAGTTAACATTTCAAAAGTATGTAAAATCCAAAAATTTAATAAAAAATTTTCCGTCCGTCAGCCGTACGCGGTACTTTCCTTAGTTACCACGGACCGATTTTGATGAAATTTGGTATACCTATGGGCTCTATTTGGGGTCTAGTTGTGCCCTGAAGCTTTCGGTAGATGTCAGTAACTTCTAAGGGTTGAAAAATAAAGGTTGAAGTTTTGAAAACGCCCTAGCTCAAAATATTTTGATATAAAGGTATTGTTTTTCCATCAATTTGAAATTGTATTGAATTTTTAGAATGGAATGAGACCACCCAGAGTTCTGTAGGACCAAACGTTCGCTTGATAAACTTGATTGTGAAATAGGTATGTGGTTGGTAGGTGGTGACAATGGCAAGGACAAGTTCTTTGCAGACGAGTGATCTACACAGAAAATAATAAACCTTTGTGTAATAATTTGCAGCGTTTTTGATATTTGTTCAACCCCAATTGGACCATGGTACCACTAGTGTCACCGAAAACATCTCAGGAACACCACAGCTGTCCCAAGGTGTCACCGGAGTAACCAAAATTAAATTGCAATTTTAAATTCAATGGACAACAGAATTTTTGTGAGCTATTGGAAGTTACGAAAATGGAGTTATGGCAACAATTTTCAAAGAAATCGATGACAAATTTTTTAAAAATTTGTGCAATACTTATCACTTTTTGACTTTTACTAACTTGAAAAAAATCAAGCTTTGTCCATTAATTTTTAAATTTTAACTTAAATCTAGTTATTCTGGTGATACCTGGGACAGCTGTGGAATCCCTAAGATGTTTTCGGTGACAATATTGACACCTTCGTCCAATGAGGAATTTCACCGAATTCTGTTTGCATTTTTCCTGAATAGTTGATTGTGTGGGATAGATGAAAATCGGGTTGATTTCGGAAAATAAGTCTCCTGTTATTTTTGTGAGACAATCGAAATTTATGATTTCAAAAAATAACAGGGAAAACGGACCTCTTCAACGTGAAGCGGGAACGCTCGCTGATTGGGCTGTTTGGATCGCCGTCTCCTCACAGTGTTGCCTGTTGGTTTGACGAAATCGTGTTATCTAAAAGGAAAGTTATCAAACAAAAACAGGGGAAACTAATTTTCCCCATCCTGCTTTTTCTATCTTTTTCGATTTCGATCTTTACTGCTTTTGTGAAATGTTGCATCTGAGGACCATAGATTTCACTATCTCATCGCTTCAAGCGGCCGTAAATGAACTATTCCAGGATGATGTCATCCTCCCGGTTTTTTTAAACGTTCATATTTTCTACTCTGTTTTGTTTATTCGTAGATTAGGAAGTACAGGCTGAAAGTTTGCCATAGGGTTTTTTTTGAGGTGCTGAATCCGATTTTGGGGTCAAAAATTCCGACATGGTGAAATTCCTCATTGGCAGTGGCTCGACTTGTGTCTTCGAGGGAGTTGTTTTGATGACATCACACCAATTAATTATTGTTATTGAGAATGCTGAGGAGACCATTTGGGTCCATATGACTGCGCCACTTTGTTGAATCATCAAAAATTAACTTCCCTCGACCTGGGATCGATCTCCCATCGTTTTGACTGAACTATATTTACACTTCTGAGTCGGAGCTCGTTACCACTGAGCTAAGGAAGTGAATGTACAGAAATGCGAAGGGGCAGCTGGTCACATCTTTACTTCAATGTCTCTGGAATCGATTGCAGTGATCTTAATGCACTCTATCGAGAGATTCTTTTTACCTGGTGACGTCAGTGGTGGTCGGATCTCTCGCCAACTCAAGTGAGACTGTATTTCTTTGAGGAAATGCGGCTAAACTAAATGGTATTTCGAACTAAAATCTGGTATAGTTACTTTTTCATGTCCGCTGAATTTGAATCTGTCGTTAAAGTTCGAAATTCTGACCTTGTTCAATTGTAAATCTCAACCACTAGTACGACCAAATCCAATTGAATGCGTGAGAGAAGTGAACGGATGCCCTAGTTGTAAGAACTTCTGATATTGACTGCTCTATTTCGCCATCGAAAGTTGAAACTGTTATTGAAATCGTAGACAATTATTTCTTGCTTTCTAGAAGTACTCTATATGTATTAGTAGTAGTATCTATATGTAGGGAATTTTTCGAGGAGCTAACTCCGATTTTGGGGTCATTTTGGGGGAGGATTTTGGGGTCCTCATTAGGGTTAATACAAGTATTCGCTACAAAATTTGTTCGAATTTCATTCCCAGAGTCCACCCCAGTCCTAGGCCTAAGCACCTCCTAAGTTGAGATTCTTTCCCCTGGCTTTTCTCTGAAGGATCATTCCAAGCAAGGCGAGCCAATCCCAAGGGAGGGAGAAATCCCAATTTACCGCGTTTTGTTCCGCGATGAACCGATCATGTTTGGATTGCAGCTTCGGTAACCACCACTAACGTATGAAGTGCTAGATGGTAGGAAATTCAAGGAATCCCTCCAAACACAGATTCCCCCAGAATCGATAAATACCTCTTCCGAATTGAGGGCGCGAACCGCGAATCAATCCAGTCGATGGAGATCTCCCGAGTCGAAATTATTTATTCAATCGACCTAAATTCCGAGATCTCCCGACTCTGGCAACCGATCCCCTTTCGAGGAAACCTTCAAGACTGCCAGCGGTGGTTCGGGTGAATAATGCAGAAATCAGTTTACCCTCAACAGAGCGGTTAAAGTCAACATTCCTCTCTGTCAAACTTGAGAATTGATCAAGTTAAATTCATTTAGGGAAGTTTAGGGGGATTAAATTGGCAGTGACGCTTTGGGGGGGATTCCACGGTGAGTGTGAAAAGCCTCTCTCACCATGTCAGTGTCAAGACTCTTCACGTCATTTTAACCAGAAAATTAACCCGGATTTCTTGTTTTCAGAGAAATGTAGGTGTTAGTGTTGAGTGGGGGAGAAAAATTCAATTAACTCTTCGGCACGGGCTTAATTTTATTCTCGGATAGCTGCTTATTAGGCATAGGTACACTAGAGCTACTCCAAGGGTGGGGACGTCACGATACCACTGATACATCGGAGTATCGATACCGATATTTTGCTTCCAAATCTAACATGGTAATAGAAACATTGTTTTCATTTTTCAAAGTTAAAAAAAAAATTTCAAAGTTAAAAAAAACATTTAAATTAAAAATTAAAACGCTGCAAATCATTGCTCAAAGGTTTATTATTTTCTGTATAGATCACCCTTCTGTATAGATCACTGGTTCTCCATCAATAGCACCTTCCACCATCTGTATTCTCCCTTGACCTTCCCTCTCAAATTTCAGCTCCTGCGTTCAATAGGATTGAAAATGGCTTCGGAGCTCACTCAGCTGAGCAGTGATCTGAAGAGTGAAGAAGATCTCCTCGAATGCTGGAGACGCCTGGAAGAGCACTTCCATTCAATAGGAATGAAAATGACTTCGGAGCTCACTCAGCTGATCAGTGATCTGAGGAGTGAAGAAGATCTCCTCGAATGCTGGAGACGCCAGGAAGAGCACTTCCATTCAATAGGATTGAAAATGGCTTTGGAGCTCACTCAGCTGATCAGTTATGTGAGGAGTGAAGAAGATCTCCTCGAATGCTGGAGACGCCTGGAAGAGCACTTCCATTCAATAGGATTGAAAATGGCTTTGGAGCTCACTCAGCTGATCAGTGATGTGAGGAGTGAAGAAGATCTCCTCGAATGCTGGAGACGCCTGGAAGAGCACTTCCATTCAATAGGAATGAAAATGACTTCGGAGCTCACTCAGCTGATCAGTGATCTGAGGAGTGAAGAAGATCTCCTCGAATGCTGGAGACGCCTGGAAGAGCACTTCCAGGCTTCGGAGCTCACTCAGCTGATCAGTGATCTGATCAGTGAGCGATGATTTGCAGCGTTTTTTACCTACCAACTTTATTGGTTTATTTTACCTACCAACTATTGGTAGGTACTACCTACGACACCACAATGGCTTCACACCTTCACAATCAAGTTTATTAGAAACAACTAAACGCTTCACACTCGATTCGAAAAATAGAAAGCTTGATATGGAAATTTGATTACTGGTTACGCAGAAGGCAAAACTGTATACAAATCGAAGAAATGAACAGCGATCGCATTTTAGTCAGATGAAATTTGAACGGCGATTAGACCTCTTTTGCGATTCACACTCATGATTCTGTTTTATCGAAGGAAAACCTTCAAGTACTCGTAGGGACCGAACGGTTTGTCCTACAGAGCTCCGGGTGGTCTCAAAAATTTTTAAAAATTCTGTAGTATTTAAAATCGGTGAAAAAATGATACCTTTATTTCGAGAGTTTTCGAGCTAGGGCACTCTTGAAAATTTCAACCCTTAATTTCAACCCCTTAGAAGTGACCTACATCAACCAAAAGCTTCGCGGCACAACTAGACCCCAAATGGAGCCCATATACCAAATTTGAACCAAATCGGTCCAGTGTTGCTAAGAAAAGTGCCGCGTACGGCGTACGGCGGACGGACGGAAATTTTTTTATTCGATTTTTGGATTCTACGTACCTTGAAACGTAAAACATCAAATTTTGAGGGGGGGTTAAAAATTTTTTTTTCTTGCTCGATTCCAAAGGCTTATTATTGAAAATAATAAACCAAAAAAAAGATAACGAGAATTTTTCTTAATGATTTTACCAGACATATCGAAACCAAAGCTACTTCATAAACGGGAAAGCGAGGAGTGAGTTCCAAAAGCGCGCCCACGAAGGTTAAACAAATTCCTATTTCATTATTTTTTGACTTCTCATTTTCATATAAATAGACGTTTCAACCTACTCTGATTTCACTGTCTACATATGGAGGAGTTGAATAAATCAAACAGAAGTGTTCTCATTCATCTTCATTTGCCGTACGTCGCCATTTCGACTCCCTCGGTTTTCATAACCTATTGCTAGCTGGTCTCAAGTCTCGAATATTTCCACAGCGTTGAGCCTGAAGGAATGAGGAGCGGGAGTAAAATACCTTTCACTCGTATCGCTAAGGGAGAATTTACTGACGGTAACAGATTTCTCGGAGATTTCATTAGTGAAACAATTTCGGGGCCGGGTTGAAAACCCTGGGGTCACGGCGCCTTGCAGTTAAGACCTCCCACCCCTCTTGGCGACCTCTGAAAAAGGTGGTTTAAATGCAAAACTGGGAGAACGTCGACGTTTGTTTCACTCGGCGCTCACGTCTTGGGCTCCTGCTGGTTATAAAATACCGACCTTAAATGATCCTGGGGAGAAGAAAATACGAAGTCTCAGAAACGTAATTTGAGATTAAGATTGAGGTCTCGATATGGAAAGGAATATTAAAGAACGGGTAGAATCAACACAGGCCACATTCAATTGTCATTGATAAATGAGGTGATTGAATAATAAGGAATGAGTACCCGGCATGTAGAACTGTTAGTAATCGTAAGAAGGTGAGTTTGATTGAGAAGGTGAGAGCTTTATGAAGCCAGAATTAATATGTAAGAAGAATGGAGAAGTTTCTCGAGCTAGGTATTTCTATGGAACTACCTCAGTGTGGAGAGGGATGCAAACCAGGTGTCAGCTCAAATACCTCCAACCTTTTGCTCTATTTTTTAAGCCTAATATTCGAACATCTATCTAGGAGGCCAAGATCCCTCCTATCTAGGAGGATAATGCCTTTTTTCCACTTTGTAGAAGAGTATGTGATTATAGCATTTTCGTTGAGTGATAGACAGGTACATATATTTAGTAATTTGGACCTGTGTGAAATGGGCCATAGACGCCCAGCCATAGATTTAAGGCGCGCCTAGAGTAACCCGCAACACGGTGTAATTTGGCACCATTTTATACAAATTTTACAATAAAAAAAATGCACGAAGGGATGTGATTTGTTCAAACTACCTACCCGATGTTGGAACTGGCCCGTGATGTATTGCTTCCGAGACTACCAAGGTAGTGGAAATTTCACGTTAAAGGTTGTACGAAAAAAAAATTTGGTTCCGCGTATGTCTGTATTTGTGTCTGTCATGAAGTCCTCATAACGGAAAAAACTATACAAAGTTACCTATTGTCCAATTTCAGTGTCGGATAAGAACTGAACGGAAAACAAGGGTTTTCTATAACAGGGTGTCCAGCGAATCCCCGGAAACAAATTCCCTGAGTTTTTCAGAGTCAATTTTCGACTTTCTCCAGGGTTCAAAATCATTTGAAAAATATATGAATGTGATCATAATTTCTTCGATTGTTTGGAAAAATCGGAAAAGAACGTTAAATTCATCGAATTTTGTTGGGTTACTCGAGAGAAATGACCACTTTAAAGGCTTGTTTTCACATTCGATTGTTCGAAAAAGTGGAAAATGGACTTGGAAATTATCGGATTTTGTTGGTTTACTCGAGAGATATGACCACTTCAAAGGCTTGTTTTCACCTTCGATTGTTCGAAAAAGTCGAAAACGAACGTTGAAATTATCGAAACTTGTTGGTTTACTCGAGAGAAATGACCACTTCAAAGGCTTGTTTTCACCTTCGATTTTTCGAAAAAGTCAAAAACGAACGTTGAAATTATCGAAACTTGTTGGTTTACTCGAGAGAAATGACCACTTCAAAGGCTTGTTTTCACATTCGATTTTTCGAAAAAGTCGAAAACGAACGTTGAAATCATTGGAACATGTTGGTTTACTCGAGAGAAATGACCACTTCAAAGGCTTGTTTTCACCTTCGATTTTTCGAAAAACTCGAAAACGAACGTTGAAATCATTGGAACATGTTGGTTTACTCGAGAGAAATGACCACTTCAAAGGCTTGTTTTCACATTCGATTTTTCGAAAAAGTCAAAAACGAACGTTGAAATTATCGAAACTTGTTGGTTTACTCGAGAGAAATGACCACTTCAAAGGCTTGTTTTCACATTCGATTTTTCGAAAAAGTCGAAAACGAACGTTGAAATCATTGGAACATGTTGGTTTACTCGAGAGAAATGACCACTTCAAAGGCTTGTTTTCACCTTCGATTTTTCGAAAAAGTCGAAAACGAACGTTGAAATCATTGGAACATGTTGGTTTACTCGAGAGAAATGACCACTTCAAAGGCTTGTTTTCACATTCGATTTTTCGAAAAAGTCAAAAACGAACGTTGAAATTATCGAAACTTGTTGGTTTACTCGAGAGAAATGACCACTTCAAAGGCTTGTTTTCACATTCGATTTTTCGAAAAAGTCGAAAACGAACGTTGAAATCATTGGAACATGTTGGTTTACTCGAGAGAAATGACCACTTCAAAGGCTTGTTTTCACCTTCGATTTTTCGAAAAAGTCGAAAACGAACGTTGAAATCATTGGAACATGTTGGTTTACTCGAGAGAAATGACCACTTCAAAGGCTTGTTTTCACCTTCGATTTTTCGAAAAACTCGAAAACGAACGTTGAAATCATTGGAACATGTTGGTTTACTCGAGAGAAATGACCACTTCAAAGGCTTGTTTTCACATTCGATTTTTCGAAAAAGTCAAAAACGAACGTTGAAATTATCGAAACTTGTTGGTTTACTCGAGAGAAATGACCACTTCAAAGGCTTGTTTTCACATTCGATTTTTCGAAAAAGTCGAAAACGAACGTTGAAATCATTGGAACATGTTGGTTTACTCGAGAGAAATGACCACTTCAAAGGCTTGTTTTCACCTTCGATTTTTCGAAAAAGTCGAAAACGAACGTTGAAATCATTGGAACATGTTGGTTTACTCGAGAGAAATGACCACTTCAAAGGCTTGTTTTCACATTCGATTTTTCGAAAAAGTCAAAAACGAACGTTGAAATTATCGAAACTTGTTGGTTTACTCGAGAGAAATGACCACTTCAAAGGCTTGTTTTCACATTCGATTTTTCGAAAAAGTCGAAAACGAACGTTGAAATCATTGGAACATGTTGGTTTACTCGAGAGAAATGACCACTTCAAAGGCTTGTTTTCACCTTCGATTTTTCGAAAAAGTCGAAAACGAACGTTGAAATCATTGGAACATGTTGGTTTACTCGAGAGAAATGACCACTTCAAAGGCTTGTTTTCACATTCGATTGTTCGAAAAAGTCGAAAACGATCGTTGAAATTATCGAATTTTGTTGGTTTACTCGAGAGAAATGACCACTTCAAAGGCTTAATTTCACATTCGATTGTTCGAAAAAGTCGAAAACGATCGTTGAAATTATCGAATTTTGTTGGTTTACTCGAGAGAAATGACCACTTCAAAGGCTTAATTTCACCTTCGATTGTTCGAAAAAGTCGAAAACGATCGTTGAAATTATCGAATTTTGTTGGTTTACTCGAGAGAAATGACCACTTCAAAGGCTTAATTTCACATTCGATTGTTCGAAAAAGTCGAAAACGATCGTTGAAATTATCGAATTTTGTTGGTTTACTCGAGAGAAATGACCACTTCAAAGGCTTGATTTCACATTCGATTGTTCGAAAAAGTCGAAAACGATCGTTGAAATTATCGAAACTTGTTGATTTACTCGAGAGATATGACCACTTCAAAGGTTTTTTTCACAAATTGACAGTATCATCTGGGCTTGCGGAAACGTGAATTTCCTTTTAACAGAAATAAATTCTACATTTTTCATCAGAATGTTCCTACATTTCGGAGATTGTGCTGGTTGTCGTGTAGATGGTCCCTTATAAGAGCATTGCAAGGTACTGAGAGATGTTTTGATACTAATTATGGATCCGATGAAGCTATGTGCCACACCCTCATGGCAGAAGAATATCATCCGCCGACCTCACTAAGCGCTATGTGATGCAACAATCGAAATTATGCGCCGAGGAATTTCACTAGCAGAGGATGAAGGCAGTAGACAGCTCTCCCGCCATTCGAGCCCGAAATTAAATTCTTTTGGCGACATCAATTAGAGGCAAAGTTCAGTAAGTTGGAATTATCAAACCAGCCCGGCCAGAAACTTTTTCTCTCCTCCCTCACTAAATGTGTATTATGGCAGATCCTCCGGAGCTTCGTTAGCTCTATGAAAAACATTGACTAATGAGCGAAAGTGGAACAATACGGACGGAAAGGTTGAGGAGGAACAATGGCAGTTTTTCCTCATTATGTCTGGAAAGTAGTAACTTATGGTCTCGAATGTTTTCCTTCGATAATGAATGCATCGCTGACCTGAAATACTAATGAACTAACGCACCAACACTAAGACCCCTAATGAACTATTGCTATAATTGATGGATAGATAGAAAACACGCTTTTGGTTTATTATTTTCAATAATGAACCTTTGGAATCGACCAAGAAAAAAAAAATTTATCACCCCCCTCAAAATTTGATGGTTTACGTTTCAAGGTACGTAGAATCCAAAAATCGAATAAAAATTTGGCCGTCCGTCCACCGTACGCCGTACGCGGCACTTTTGCCACTTAGCATTGACTGATTTTGATGAAATTTGGTATGTAGGCTCCTTCTGGGGTCTAGTTGTGCCCCGAAGCTTTTGGTTGATGTAGGTCACTCCTAAGGGTTCCAAAATCAATTTTGAAATTTTGAAAACGCCCTAACTCAAAAAATTTCGATATAAAGGTATTGTTTTTCCTTCAATTTAAGATTCTATAGAATTTTTAGAATTTTTTGAGACCACGCGAAGCTCTGTAGGACTAACCGTTCGCTCCCTACGAAAATTTAAGGGTTTATATTGAAATATATATAATATATATATATTATATATATATTTATATATTATATAAATCAAAACACGAGTGTGAATCGCAAAAGAGGCCTAATCTCCGTTCAAATTAGAGCTGACCGAAATGCGATCAATGGTTGGTGATTTTGATTTTTGCTTCCGAGTCTACCAAGGTAGAGGAGGTTTGTTTTCACTTTTCAAGGACGAAAGAAAAAAAGTTCTCCAAAATCAAAATTTTCACTCGCGTTTTGCGTTTTAGACCTTTCTGAACAATTTTGGTTTCGTGTCTGTCTGTCTGTCTGTCTGTGTGTCTGTCTGTCTGTGTGTCTGTCTGTCTGTCCGTCTGTCATCAATTCCTTGTAACGCGCATAACTATACGAAGTTATTGTCCGATTTCGATGAAATTTTCAGGGATTGTGCGGGTTGGTGTGTAGACGGTCCCCTATGAAGATCATCATCCTCGGACTGATACAAGCGACTGCGCATGCGCAAACGTGAATTCCTTGTAACGACCATAACTTCTACATTTTCCATCCGATTTCAATGAAATTTTCAGGGATGTTACAGATTAGTATTTAGATGGTCCCTTATGAAAATCACCACCTTCGGATTGATAGTAGCTACTGCGCATGCGCAAATGTGAAATTCCTTGTAACGGCCATAACTTCCACATTTTCCTCTCGATTTCGATGAAATTTTCAGGGATTATGTGGATTAGGTTGTAGATAGTCCCCTATTAAAATCATCATCCCCGGACTCATAGAAGCGACTGCGCATGCGCAAACGTGAATTCCTTGTAACGGCCATAACTTTTACATTTTTAATCCGATTTCAATGAAATTTTCAGGGATGTTACAGATTGGTATTTAGATGGTCCCCTATGAAAATCGCCACCTTCGGACTGATAGTAGCCACTGCGCATGTGCAAACGTGAATTTCCATGTAACGGCCATAACTTCTACATTTTCCATTCGATTTCAATGAAATTTTCAGGGATGTTACAGAGTAGTGTTTAGATGGTCCCCTATGAAAATCATAGAGAATTGTTTTTCATAGAGGGATTCATTCATAGAGGAACGGTCTCCTGTGAGAGAGACGAGGCTTCAATAGCGCAAAGGATTGAGTCTTGATTTGTGCTCTAAGGATCGCGGGTTCGAATCCCAGTCGAGGCTAAGAATATTTTTGATCCAATCACATACATCTACTCACTTAATTTTTCATCCGAATTTGATGATATTTTCTAGGATTGTCCAAATTAGCGTGTAGATGGTCCCCTATGAGGGTAGTGGAAGTTACTTAGAGATTGGTGTTTTGAGATTAACTACTACCTATGCATCGGATCATCTATACACTCGGGTTATGGATACGAGGAAGCTATGTGCCACACCCACTTGGCAGACGTTTTTTTATTTTTTTTTTTTATTTTTTTATTTTGCTTCCGAGTCTACCAAGGTAGCGGAAGCTTTGTTTTCACTTTTCAAGGTCGAAAAAAAAAAGTTCTCCAAAATCAAAATTTTCACTCGCGTTTTGCGTTTTAGACCTTTCTGAACAATTTTGGTTCAGTGTCTGTGTGTCTGTGTGTCTGTGTGTCTGTCTGTCTGTCTGTCTGTCATGAATTCCTTGTAACGCGCATAACTATACGAAGTTATTGTCCGATTTCAATGAAATTTTCAGGGATTGTGCGGGTTGGTGTGTAGACGGTCCCCTATGAAAATCATCATCCCCGGACTGATAGAAGCGACTGCGCATGCGCAAACGTGAATTCCTTGTAACGGCCATAACTTCTACATTTTCCATCCGATTTCAATGACATTTTCAGGAATGTTACAGATTGGTATTTAGATGGTCCCCTATGGAAATCATTACCTTCGGATCGATGGTAGCCACTGCGCATGCGCAAACGTGAATTTCCTTTTAACAGCCATAACTTCCACTTTTTCTACCCGATTTCGATGAAATTTTCAGGGATTATGCGGATTAGGTTGTAGATGGTCCCCTAATAAAATCATCACCGCCGGACTGATAGTATCCACTGCGCATGCGCAAACGTGAATTTCCTTGTAACGTCCATAATTTCTACATTTTCTATCAGATTTTAATGAAATTTTCAGGGATGTTACAGATTAGTATTTAGATGGTCCCCTATGAAAATCACCACCTTCGGACTGATAGTAGCCACTGCGCATGCGCACACGTGAATTCCTTGTAACGGCCATAACTTCCACTTTTTCTACCCGATTTCGATGAAATTTTCAGGGATTATGCGGATTAGGTTGTAGATGGTCCCCTATAAAAATCATCACCGCCGGTCTGATAGTATCCACTGCGCATGCGCAAACGTGAATTTCCTTGTAACGTCCATAATTTCTACATTTTCTATCCGATTTTAATGAAATTTTCAGGGATGTTACAGATTAGTATTTAGATGGTCCCCTATGAAAATCACCACCTTCGGACTGATAGTAGCCACTGCGCATGCGCACACGTGAATTCCTTGTAACGGCCATAACTTCTACATTTTCCATCCGATTTCAATGAAATTTTCAGGGATGTTACAAATTAACTTGTTTTGATGTTTTGAGATAAACTACTATGCATCGGATCATCTATACAATCGGGTTATGGATACGAGGAAGCTATGTGCCACACCCACTTGGCAGACGTTTTTTATTTATTTATTTTTTTTCTCTTCATATTGGATGGTTGGTGATTTCGTAGACGAGTGATCTATATAAAAATAATAAACCATTGTGTAATAATTTACAGCGTTTTTGTCGAAAATATTATTAAATAATGACACCTGGTGAAGAGACGAGCAATAATCCTGGTCATATCAGGCTGTCGGATGAGTTTTCCTCACGAAGAAGAAAAAAAAGAAAAAAAAAAACCTTTGATCAGGTTGATCAGACCGGCTCGGAACAGTTGAATTATGTGGTCGTGGTAGTTAGCTTGACCTTCCCGGCACGAATCCGCCAATTTATCGATTAAAGAGGTATCGAGGTGAGTGACAGAACAGAGTTTCAGACTAGAATGGTATCCTGGTCGCTGCTTGAGAGGGCCTTTTAACCTTTTTAACCTTTTAACTTGTAGTTTAACCCATCTACCCCGAGAACTCTAATTTTTGAGTTATAATACAAATTTACCTCAAAACAATGTTACTGAACCTCAAATAAGCTAGGAAAAATATTAGTTTAAATTCTGCACCCATAGGGGGGGGGGGGGGCATAACCCCCGTGCCAGATCTAGCACAGCCATCACCCAGTGTAGTTTTTTGAGAAAATTCCAGAAACAAAATTTTCATCAAAAGATATTTTGACAAGGATAATTGAGTAGAGTACGCGCATTGTTGAGGCCAACATCTATGAGCAACATTATAGTAGCCACTACCACTTTTCCCCTCTAATACCAGTTTTATATCTATTGATGTCCTGGTCTATGCGATCAGTCCCTCCCATATTACGATTGTACTGATTGATAAGGTGTGGTTGAGGGACAGAAATGATTTTATTTTCTGCTTTTGAGAACCTCTTAGGCATACTTTAGGCTCATGTCCATATTTTGTGGAAGCTATAGCCACCACACTATTCATTATTCAACCAGTTGCAAATCACAACCCCACTACAAAATGTGATCGAATATTTTGTGGCTTGAGCCTCGCTTCTCTTTTTCCTTCCGAGTCTACCAAGGTAGCGGAATCTTTGTTTTCAGTTTTCAAGGTTGAAAGAAAGATGTTCTCCATAATCAAAATTTCCACTCGCGTTTTACGTTTCAGACCTTCCTGGACAATTTTGGTTCCGTGACTGTCTGTCTGTGTGTCTGTCATGAAATCCTACCCACAACCAAAACTTCTATAATTCTCATCCGATTTCGATAAAATTTTCAGGGATTGTGCGGGTTGGCATGCAGATAGTCCCCTATAAACATCATTATCCCAAGACTGATAGTAGCCGCCGCTACGCATGTGCAAACGTGTATTTCTTTTTCCCGGATTAAGTTCTACGTTTTCCATCCCATTTCGGAGAAATTTCCAGGAATTATGCGAATTGGGGTGGAGATGGTCCCCTATGGAAATCAAGACCCCCAAATTGAGAGCATTTTGGGCGCATGCGAAAACGTTAAATCGTTGTAATAGCCATAACTCCTAAATTCTCCAGCTCTCAAAAAAAATTCCGAATTCTTGACACTATGTGACAAAAGTGCCAGATCTGGCACACCTGAGTTTCCAAGGACACCAGATATAACCAAAAGAAGTCGAAAATGAAAAAACTCGGCGCTTTGCGCCTCGGCGGGGGGCTCCGCCCACCTGCACCCCCCGGTTTATTTCTTTTTCCATACTCTGTATGAAATCATAGGAACACAGAATGTGTTTTTGCGATGCTAGTCATCCGTTAAATAAAAAACAACAATAATAAATGTGGAGTCTTTGGCAATAATAAAATAAATAATTGTTAGACATTTAATTTGGTCTAAAACCCTATAAATGTTATATAAATAAATATGTAACTACAAGAAAAATACTATATAAATTAAGAGCTTTCCAACGAATGGTGAACAATCTCTGTGCAATGAACACTGCGGGAGTTCTATTTCCTTACCAACGGCTTGGTTGCACGTGAAAATCATTATAAAAGGCGCGTAACGGTTTTTTCTGTCGCTTTTTCGTGACGATTTTTTTCGGTAGGTCATCG